>CM046424.1:18218898-18813898 GCA_025506505.1 Flaveria sonorensis
TGTGTTTGGTTGTGTGTTTTCGTGTTTTTAGGTGCTAGAACTCCAGGTTGCTCTCGGGTTTGGAGGAGTTTTACTCGAAAGAAGTTAGAGGTGAGTTTTAGATCCTCACTGTTAAATGTTTTCTACTTATTTGGGGCTGGTATGCATATTAAACTGATGTTTTTGAATCAAGTTATGATTTTCCATGTATGGTAAGGTTGATTATGATGATATAGATATGTTTTATGATTTTCATGATGATTGTATAAATGTTTAAGATGTTCTAAGTGTTAGACCGATAGATCTAAGCTAAAAATAAGCTTAAAATAATGTATGGAGACTGGAAATTAAGTAAGTTGAATCACAGGAGATAGACTTGGTGTCCGCTGTGGACACTAGCCGTCCGCTGTGGACACTAGCCGTCCGTTTTGGACACTTGGGCAATTAGACTGTCCGCTGTGGACTTGCATGTCCATTGTGGACTTTGCATCTCCGTTGTGGACACTTAGGTATTTAGCCTGTCCGCTGTGGACTTTGGCTGTCCGCTGTGGGCATTGTTCATCCATGGTGAACCCTTTAACCATCCGTTGTGAACACACTTATTGTTTTACTCATCCTCATTTAGTATTGTTCATCTGCATTTGGACTTGTTCATCCGCATTTGGTTCACCCACATACTTTTAGACACTTAGAATATTTTTTATAGACTTTCATCCGCATTTGTTCATCCGCATTGGTTTACATTCATCTGCATTTCTTTGGGGACTTAGAATTATTTTGAAATTTTGGGAATAGAATCTAAGTGTTAAGTACTTATGTATAAGGTAAGATTATGCTTGTTTAATGTTTCTAATGTTTGATTCTTTTCTTATGGCCTGTTGTTATGGATAATTTTATCATGCTTTATGTTTTATGATTATAAGGCGATGAATATTTTAAAAGTATTATTCATAACCAAATGGACACAAAGAAATAAAAGAATACAGTGGAACTTAATGAATGTTACCCCGGGCCCTTATAATTAATGGAAAGCCTTGCAAGCACAATGGAATAAGGTGCACGACCTTGTTGTCGTTAGCTCAACTGATGTGTGGCTAATTCAGGATGCATATCTGGGGTCTAATCCTGGATATTGACCAAATCAATGGGATCTGTATTCATGAGCAGGCTTCGTGCCTAGCAGTGTGGGTCAACTGTCGAATGGGTTAGCTAACAAAAAATCCTTTGCGGACAGGGGTTCGGCATTTGTTGCCAACCAACAACATAGGCTCTCGCTTTGTGCAAACCTAGACAATGAAAGTGAAAGATAATGAAAGAAAGAAAGATAAAGAATCTCTTAATGATTGATTATGTATAATGATGAATGATCACCAAGTGAAGTTTACAAAAGTATATTTTCTATATTATTAAACTAGAACTCACTCAGCAATGCTGACTTTTTATATTCATATCAGTTGGCAGGTAATGGTGTTGCTGGGAATGGCACGAGGTTGAAGCTACCTGGCAAATAAAGATTGGCATCCATGACACGTTGAAAGTTATTTTTGTTTTGAAATGCAACTAGATGTTCTTTTTGTAACTAGCAACAACAATGTATTTCTTTGCAAAAGTAATGGTTAGTGAATGCTATGGTTTTTATTAAATTATTTCGCTACAAAGTTTTCTTGTTTTGATGAATCTGAATGTGTTTTAATATGAAAAGTGCTATGAATGACCAACTGTGGGGTTTCCCTGGGACGGGGCCTTACAAGTTGGTATCAGAGCCAAAGTTTAAGAGAATTAGGTAAATTATTTTTTCAAAACCTAAACTTAAACTAAAAATGGGACCAAATGGAGGGATGCCAGTCCAAGTAGCTACGTGCCATCAGGTAATTTTTCATAAAGTTAACTGGTATTATGTACGTGTGCTATTTGATTTATGTGCTTAGCAGATTTGGATACTGATGTAGTTTGGATAGGGAATGCTTGAGGGATGAAGAGTAAAGTAAGTGGCTAATCACAACTGGCAACTATAATTAGGGACTTGCTATACTTAACATCATCCGAGTTATTAACTTGAATGACCTTGTTATTGTTTGAATCTTATAAGAAGTAGATTTTATGGCGGGGAGAAAACCTGGGAAGGCAACCCGAGGTGGTGCTCGTGGCCGGCATACTACTGGGCCACGTGTCACCAGGAACAATGCTAAGGCTGCGATTAATGAGGACACAGACCTCCATAGCCACTAAGAGGGTACAGGGTCAGCTACCCTCAGGTCTACGGTAAAGGAAGCTATTGCTGACGAGGTCTACAACATCATGCAAAATGTGTTGCCCTCAGTGGTGACTGAGGTGTTAAGGGCTGTAAAGGAGGGTGAAAGAACTGATGATGCTGGGAAGAAGGAGAAAGCAGAGGAAGAGCCATCTAGCCCAAAGGTGGTAATTCATGATGATGATAGTGAGAAGGAGAAGGAGACTGCTAAGGGGTGCACCTATAGGGCGTTTCAGAGGTGCAAACCCCCAACCTTTGATGGTAACGTCAATGCTACTGCTACTCACCGTTGGGTTTGAGAGATGGAGGTAGTCCTAGACATCAGTGAGTGCCGGGAGGATCAGAAGGTGAAGTTTGCCTCCCATTATTTCGTTGACTCGGCATTATGCTAGTGGGACAACATTGTCCAAGCCGAGGGAAAATGGTCTATAGCAAGGATGAGGTGGTCGGATTTGAAGGAACTGGTACTGGAGGAGTATTGTCCACATCCGGAGTTGGACAAAATTAAGAAGGAGTTCTTGCATTTGGAGGCTGGAAACATGACTCATCAAGAGTATACCTCTAAGTTCAATGAACTTGCAAGACTTGTGCCGAATCTAGTAACTCCAGATTCTAAGAAGATTAAGAGGTACATGCAGGGTTTACCCGTGGACATTAGGAGGAACATGATAGTCGCTAGACTGAGCACATTTAGGTCTGTGGTAGATTTGGCCGGAAGATTGTATGATGAGAGGGACCCGGTGCCAATTCAGAGAAAGGTTGAGAAGAGTTTGAACAAGAACCGTAATGGGAAGAGGTTCAGGGGTGACAACTATGGGATCGGGGAGAAAAAGATAAGGATTGCCGATTGTCGCCTAGGATTGAATAAGGGGAACAACAGGAGGGAATGTATAAAGTGTGGGAAGGTTCACATGGATGAGTGTAGAGTGGGGATGAACCGGTGTTTTAAGTGTGCACGTGAAGGCCACTATGCTAAAGATTGCAGGGTACCGTGATATTATCAATGCGGGGAAGTAGGCCACTCTGGCCGAGATTGTAAGAAAGGTGGAGCAGGGATCTGAGGGACCCAGAATATGGGCGAGAAAGGGAGAAATAAGAGCACCAAAGCCAAGGCAAGGGCATTCAACATGACCCAGGAAGAAGCCAGAGTGGATCCTGAAGTAGTTTCAGGTATGTTTTTGGTAAACCAATTATATACTTCTGTGCTCTTCGATTCGGGTGCTAGTAGGAGTTTTGTATCTGCCACCTTTTGTCGTGTAATGCATGGTAAGAATAAGAAGATAGACGTGCCCTTCCATGTAGAGACAATGATAGGAAAGTCTACCAAGGTGACTGATGTGATAGATGATTGTCTCGTAGAGTTGGACGGTCATAAGTTTCCTGCTAGATTGTATATGATGGCCCTGGGAGGTTTTGATGTGGTGTCAGGGATGGATTGGTTGGCAGCCTACGAAATGAACATCATGTACCGAAAGAAGACTATTCATTTCACTGTGCCCGATGGCAGCTTGGTTATGGTACATGGAGACAAGGAGTACATTACATTGCGAGTGATCTCGATGATCACGGCAGAGAAGTTTATGAGACGAGTGTGTGGTGCTTACCTGGCTTATGTGAAGGATGTGAATGCTACAGTGCCTCAGCTGTCAGGCATGCCGTTAGTATGCGATTTCCCTGATGTGTTTCCCGAAGACCTACCAAGGGTGCCACCTGACTGCGAGATCGAGTTCCAGATTGATCTGATACCTGGTGCCCAACCTATTGCGAAGGCGCCGTATCGTCTTGCTTCCTCAGAGATAAAGGAATTGATGACTCAGCTGCAAGAGTTGATAGATAAGGGGTTCATCCAACCGAGTAACTCTCCCTGGGGTGCTCCGGTCTTGTTTGTAAAGAAGAAGGATGGTAGCATAAGGATGTGCATAGACTACCGTGAGTTGAACAAGTTGACAGTGAAGAACCGGTACCCACTACCGAGGATTGATGACTTGTTTGATCAGCTCCAAAGCGCCAGCTGGTTCTCAAGGATAGATCTCTGATCTGGTTATCATCAGCTAAAAGTTAAAGAATAGGATATCCCGAATACCGCGTTTCGAAGACGATATGGGCATTACGAATTCCTGGTTATGTCTTTCGGTTTAACCAATGCGCCAGCTGCTTTTATGGATTTGATGAATCGGGTGTGTCGGCCGATGTTGGATAAATTAGTGATTCTGTTTATCGATGATATCCTGATTTATTCGAAGAGTGAAGACGAGCATGTCGGTCACATTCGCGAGGTATTGGAGACGCTTAGAAGAGAGAAGCTGTATGCTAAGTTCTCCAAATACGCATTCTGGTTGCAGGAAGTTTAGTTTTTAGGTCATGTGGTTAATTCTATAGGGATTATGGTGGACCCAGCATAGGTGGAGGCGGTAATGCAATGTAAGACTCTAAAGACGTCATCCAAGATCCGTAGTTTCTTGGGTTTGGCGGGCTACTACAGAAGATTCATCCAAGACTTCTCCAAGATAGCTTCACCATTGACCAAATTGATCCGTAAGGATGTGAAGTTCGTATGGGGTCAAGAGCAGGAGAATATTTTCAAAGAGTTAAAGACAAGATTGACTCAAGCTCATGTCTTGACGTTACCCAAAGGGAATAAAGATTTGGTCATCTATTCAGATGCTACTTATTCTGGATTGGGTTGCGTGCTGATGCAACGGGGAAGGGTTATAGCCTATGCGTCCTGACAGTTGAAGATCCATGAGGCTAACTACCCTACTCATGACTTGGAGTTGGCAGCTGTGGTCTTTGCATTGTAGATTTGGAGGCACTACCTGTACGGGATGAAGTGCACCCTCTTCACTGATCACAAAAGTTTGAAGTACTTCTTCGAGCAGAAGGATTTCAATATGAGGCAAAGGAGATGGTTAGAGTTGATCAAAGACTATGATTGTGAGATCCATTACCATCAGGGCAAGGCCAATGTGGTGGCGGATGCCCTTAGCCGAAAAGAGAAACCCGAGTCGATTCGAGTGAAAGCATATCAGTTGGTTATGACCTCCGATGTGATGAAGCACATTAAGGAATTTCAGGATGAAGCAATGAAAGAAGATCAGATTAACTCTGAAATGATGAAAGGTCTAGTCGTCGAGTTGGGGGAGAACACTCTTGGTGTCCGGACTCGATCGGGGCAGATGTGGATTCCTACTTATAGGGATCTATGTGGGAATATCATGGATGAGGCTCATAAGACTCGATACTAAATTTATCCCGGTGCTATAAAGATGTGTCATGATATGAAGAAAGACAACTGGTGGTCGGGTATGAAGCACGATGTAGCAGAGTATGTGAGTAAGTGCCTTACTTGCTTGCAAGTGATGGTGGAACATCAGAAGCCATACGGAAAGATCCAACCCTTGGATTTACCCGAGTGGAAATGGGAGCACATCACCATGGACTTCATTACGAAGTTACCGCGTACGGCAAGGGGATACGATACATATGGGTGATAGGTGATCATCTGACGAAGAGTGCTCACTTTCTACCGATCCACGAGAAGTATTCATCTGAGAGGTTGGCGAATCTGTTCATCAAAGAGATAGTGACTCGTAATGGCATACTGGTGTCTATGGTGTCTAACCATGACACTCGGTATACATCTAAGTTTTGGAAAAGATTTCGTGATGCGATGGGGACGAGGTTACATATCAGTATGACTTACCATCCTCAGACAAACAGTCAGTCGGAGAGGACAATTCAGATGCTAGAGGATATGCTACGAGCATGCGTCGTTGATTTTGGAGGAAGTTGGGACGAACACTTACCGTTAGCCGAATTGATTTCATATAACAACAGTTATCATGCCACCATTGGTATGCCTCCATATGAGATGCTCTATGGTAGGAAGTATAGAACACCTGTATGTTGGGGTGACATCAGGCAGAAGGAGATAGGGAGCATTGAGGTGATCGAGGCTACGACCGAAAAGTTGGAAAAGATTAAGGCCTTTATGAAGGTGGCAAAGGATTGACAGAAGTCGTATGCCGACAAGAGACGTAGACTGATTGAATTCAAGGTGGGTGATAGAGTCTTGCTGAAGGTCTCGCCTTGGAAAGGGATCATCCGGTTTAGGAAGCAGGGAAAGTTAAGTCGGAGATACATAGGGCCTTTTCGAATCATTGCCCGAGTAAGAGAGGTGGCCTATCAACTGGAGCTACCTGATGAGTTAAGTGGAATTCATCCAACGTTCCATGTATCTCATTTGAGGATGTGCTTAGCTGAGGAGGATATGATCTTGCCACTTGAGGATATCAAGGTGGATGATCGGCTCAATTATATGGAGCAGCCAGTGGCCATCATTAACAAAAAAGAGAAGAGGCTACGGAATAAATTGGTTCCACTGGTACGAGCACAGTGGAGACGCAGAAAGGGATTCGAGTCTACATGTGAGACTGAAGAGGAAATGAGACAGCATTGCCCATACCTGTTTGAGGAGTGACAGGTTTTAGGGACGAAACTTATATAAGGGAGGTGGACTTGTGACACCCGGAAAATTTCAGCTTGAAGAAAAGAAAAGAAAGCAAGGGAGAAAAAGAGAATTATTGTAAAAAAAGGGGTTAAAAGTGGGCAATGTCCAAACTTGCCCATAATGGGTTCAAAAAGGTGATAAGGCTGCCCATACATCTCTCTCTCATGCAAAAAGTCTCGGTTGAAGTAAGAAGAAGAAGCTTCACCCGGTTTTAGAGAGAGAAAGTCTTCAAAAGGTAAAATTCTATGGTGTTCTTCTCAGTTTCAGATGAGTTTTAAGCTTCTGGACCGATCCTTAAGTGTTTTTATGTGTTTGGTTATGTGTTTTTGTGTGTTTAGGTGCTAGAACTCCATGTTGCTCTCGGGTTTGGAGGAGTTTTACTCGAAAGCAGTTAGAGGTGAGTTCTAGATCCCCTCTTTTAAATGTTCTCTGCTTATTTGGGGCTGGTATGCATATTAAACTGATGTTTTTTTAAATCAAGTTATGATTTTCCATGTATGGTACGGTTGCTTATGATGATATAGTTATGTTTTATGATTTTCGTGATGATTGTATGAATGTTTAAGATGTTCTAAGTGTTAGACCGATAGATCTAAGCTAAGAATATGCTTAAAATGATGTATGGAGACTGGAAAT
This sequence comes from Flaveria sonorensis, assembly GCA_025506505.1. NCBI lineage: Eukaryota > Viridiplantae > Streptophyta > Magnoliopsida > Asterales > Asteraceae > Flaveria > Flaveria sonorensis. Next base: position 18,226,275 of record CM046424.1, read on the forward strand.
TGAGTAAGTTGAATCCCAGGTGATAGACTTGGTGTCTGGTATGGACACTAGCCGTCCGCTGTGGACACTTAGGCAATTAGACTGTCCGTTGTGGACTTGCATGTCCGTTGTGGACTTTGCATGTCCACTATGGACACTTAGGTATTTAGCCAGTCCGCTATGGACTTTGGCTGTCCATTGTGGGCAATGTTCATCTGCTGTGAACCCTTTAACCATCCGCTGTGAACACACTTAGTGTTTTACTTATCCGCATTTAGTATTGTTCATCCGCATTTGGACTTGTTCATCCGTATTTGGTTCATTTGGTTCATCCACATACTTTTAGACACTTATATTTTCTGAAGACTTTCATCCGCATTTGTTCATCCACATTGGTTTATATTCATCCGCATTTCTTTGGGGACTTAGAATTATTCTAAAATTTTGGAATAAAATTGAAGTGTTAAATACTTATGTATAAGGAAAGATTATGCTTGTTTAATGTTTTTAATGTTTGATTCTTTTCTTTTGGCCTGTTGTTATGGATAATATTTATTAAGTTTCATTTTATATGATTATAAAGCGATAAATATTTTAAAAGTATTATTCATAACCAAGTGGACACAAAGAAATAAAAGAAGACAGTGGAACTTAATTAGTGTTACCCCCGGGCCCTTATAAATAATGGAAAGCCTCACAAGCACAATGGAATGAGGTGCACGACCTTGTTGTCGTTAGCTCAACTGATGTGTGGCTGATTCAGGTTGCACATCTGGGGCTAATCCTGGGGATTGACCAAATCAATGGGACCCGTATTCATGAGCAGGCTTCTTGCCTAGCAGTGTGGGTCAACTGTCGAATGGGTTAGCTAACAAAAAATCATTTGCCGACAGGGGTTCGGCTTTTGTTGCCAACCAACAACATAGGCTTTTGCTTTGTGTAAACCTAGACAATAAAAGTGAAAGATAATGAAAGAAAGAAAGATAAAGAATCTCTTAATGATTGATTATGTATAATGATAAATGATCACCAAGTGAAGTTTACAAAAGTATATTTTCTATATTATTAAACTAGAACTCACTCAGCAACGCTGACTTTTTATATGCATATCAGTTGGCAGGTAATGGTGTTGCTGGGAATGGCATGAGGTTGAAGGCACCTGGCAAATAAAGACTAGCATCCATGACACACTTAAATGTTATTTTTTTTTTGAAATACAACTAGACGTTCTTTTTGTAACTAGCAACAATAATCTATTTCTTGGCAAAAGTAATGGTTAATGAATGCTATGGTTTTTATTAAATTATTTCGCTGCAAATTTTTCTTGTTTTGATAAATCTGAATGTGTTTTTATATGAAAAGTGCTATGAATGACCAACTGTGGGGTTTCCCGGGGACGGGGCCTTACAAGGAAGCTCATCAACTGCACAACATTGAGTGACATCTCTTGTGCGGAAGAGTCAATTAACCTGAAATGCACTGATGGCTCTTCCAGTTCCCTCACAAGAGAGGCATTCCTTGATCTACCTAGGGGAGCACTAAACCAAGCTCTCCAACTTCTTGCAACCAACTCAGATATTCTTATGGTAGAAGGGAAGAAGTTAAAGAGGAGGCAGGTGACTCTACTTGACATTAGGAAGGGGGACAAGCTTTCATCCAAACCCCTCTATCCTAGAAAATAAATAGTCCAGTGGAGGTTTGATGAACCTTCCCACAGCTTTGTTATGGAAAGAGAGAATGGTGAGGTAAATAGGGTTGATACCTCATCTCTGCTACACTCCAGTAGATTTGACCTTGCTGAGTTAGTAGAGAAACAATTCTCCAATCCCTCCAACTCTCAAATTGCTACTCATATCATAAATCATCTGAGCAGTCTTCATCTGGCTGAGCTCACAAAGAAGGCCAAGACTAAAGAGGAGAGCAAGGGACGAGGAAGAAGGCACAACTACACAAGGAAAACCATTCCTTCAGATGGTTAAAGGCTCAACTTCTGATCCTATAGTTAGATGGGAGTATGACTACAATTCCTATCAACTAAATCTCTTCAGAGGGACACAACAAAGGGTTCATGTCATTCAAAACAACAGGCTCGATCTACTATCTACGAACGACTTGTACCAGCTCCTCACCACCACATCAGGGAAGAACAAGAAAACAGATAAATATCTTCTTTCCTTGGTGTTGAAGACTTTAAGGAGCAGAAGGAAGTGAAGTTTTGGTAGCATCATCCTAGGGGGAGTTTTTGGATCATATAAGGCTGGGGCAACCAAAATAACACTTAGAAAATTTTTAAAGTACAATTGAAGAAGTCTTCCGAAGCTAAAGCTGTTCTTCTGAAGACAAGTTGAAGATCTTCCGAAGCTTAAGTATGAAGAACTTCCAAAGGAAAAACTAAGTCTTTCGAGACTAAGTAGTTTTACTTCCGAAGTATATGAAGAACTTCTGAAGGTAGAATCAAGTCTTCCGAAGTATATGAAAACCAAGTAATTTTCCTTCTAAAGCATTCACACTTAGAATATCCAAGAAAAAGTCTTCCAAAGAATGAAGTCACCAAGACTTGCAAAAGACTTGGAAGAAGTTGATTCCTCTGAAGTATAAATGGCTTCGGAAGAACTTATTCTTCCGAAGCCATTTCGCCTTCAGAAGAATCAACTATGAACCAGTGGACATAAGTATGGGCTGTTTGACATCCACTGACAACTCTGATACACTGCACGGGGTTTTCCTACTCCTTTGTAGTTGACCATACTTTAATCCACTGTTTACCTTTTTCAGTTAGTACAGTTACCATACTTAGTTGGTGACAAAAGGTAAGTCATGGACCTGTCATGACTACCTAATCTAGGATATTATTTTATCTTAGATATTTTACTTCTAGCAATGTAGTATTTGTTTAGCGGTAAATTCCAGCTAGTTTTCTAAGTATAACAGGCTGTAGATAGTACTATATATAGTTTCTCATTGTAACTTATGTAACTATGCTTGTAAGAGTCTTATAATACTGAGTTGAGAAATAATATATAGAAGTATCTTGAAAACCTTTCTTGTGTTCATCAACTTATTATATTATTGTCTACTTAGTTAGAGATTCCTCTTCATCAACCGAGTGAAACATAGTGAGTTTGTGAGATACAAACTTGTGTTGAAAGACCAACACCGATCCTGCATTACATATAGAGGCTTATGCAACCAAAGAGCTCTTAGCATGCACATGTGAAGTACAAGGAAGTTACTTCAGAATATTTGATACAACTCAATGAAATACACTATGTATCAAATCTTCCAAAGCTAAATGACGATTTCTTCTGAAGCCAAAGATGAAGCCTTTTGAAGCATCAAGACAAAGTCTTCCGAAGCCAAGAGACTGATTTCTTTCAAAGACAGAGAAGACATGCTTTATCTGAATTACTTTTGACAAAAGCTGAACCACTTTTTGCTACCATCTCTAAAGACTCGCCAACTTATATGAGTTGGTGAGAAGTCCATACTTTTTTCAACTGTAGAATATGGTCATAGTGTCTGTAACTTTCTACTTATGTACTTTTATCCTTTTTGTAGTATATTAGGATGTGAGCTATGGCATGTCACAGTTACTATTTTGACTTTACATTGATCTTGTTGTCTTGATTAATGTTTCCAGCTGGCTTTTAAAGTATGGTCGGCTGTAGGATATAGTATAAAGTATCTCAAGTACTTGTCATTAGAATTAAGCTTTGTAACAAATTGTAAAAAAAACTTGGGAGCAATATATACAGCATTTTTGAAAACCATCTTATTGTGTTTCTGTTCTGTTCTTTACTTGTGGTTTTTGTTTCACCTTTAAGTCGGTTTCCTATTTGATCTATTAAGTGTCTATGTCTCTCCAATCATTTTGAAACTGTTGAATTGACCCCCTTCACCGGTCCAGCATTAACGTTTCATATGTGAACTTTACTATGTTTACTAAAAATTCTTACCCATTCAATTTACCTTTAACTTTAACATTACATATAACTTTCTTTCTTTCTTTAGTTATAAAATATATATATACATATACTGACTTTATATATACATAAAACATGGGTGGATGTACAAATACTTAGCTAGAAACCAAACTATATCCAACTTACTATGCTGGAACTACATATCACGCGAGAACCTTACCATATACAACTACATATCACGCGAGAACTTCACCATTCGCATAACCATATATCTCATGAGAATTGTCCTTCATGCGATAACTTGCAATACAAGTTTCCCTTTTGTGCGTGAAAACTATCAAAATAACCGCCTAACACAAAAGCCTCACTATTCAACAGAGAACTATTATTCAACCCCAAACTTCAGCCCCAAGTCATCGATTTTTGGACTATTTTCAATGATTAAACGCATACTATGCCAAAAAACTACAATACTTTATCAAGGTAATCAATAAGGTATGCATATTAGCCACAAATCATGGAAAAACATGTAAAAAGAGGGGTCTAGAACTCACCTTATGATATATGCATAAGAACAACACCAAACCGAGAGCTTTTCGATCGGTAACTACATACTGTGCGCCAATATCATTACTAATCCTTCATAAAGGCACAGAAATATTAAACATCATTAAATACATACCTTAAACACCACTTTACATAGCTTTCTCTCTCTAAGCTTTCACCTTTCTCTCTCTCTAAGAACCACAGCGAAACTTTTCGCATGAAGCGCGGGAAATTAGGTGTTTTTTCCTATTTATAGGGTTCCCAACCTTCATAGGTGTTTTCTCGCGATAACTCCCAGTCGCGTGAGAACCCCTTTCCACGTGAAAACTTTTCTTTCTTTGAAAAATTTCGGAGTGTTACAATTCTATCCCCCCTTATTTGGGTTTCGTCCCTGAAACCCACTATACCTCAAACAATTAAGGGTAATACTGTCTCATTTCATCTTCAGATTCCCAAGTGGATTCTGACCCCTTTCTATGTTTCCACTATACCAAGACAAGTGGAACTACTTTATTCCTTAATCGTTTCTCTTTCCTATCTATTATCACCATCGGCTGCTCTATATAATTCAATCTGTCATCTATCTCCACATCCTCTAGCTGAACATGATCGTCTTTGTCTGCTAGAAACTTACGCAGATTTGACACATGGAAAGTAAAATGAATTCCATTTAACTCCTTTGGTAGTTCCAACCTATATGCCACTTCCCTCACACGGGCTATTATTTTGAAAGGCCCAATAAATCTAGGGTTCAGCTTTCCCCTCTTCCTGAATCGAATGATTCCTTTCCAAGGTGAAACCATTAGCAATACTTTATCACTAACATTAAACTCAATCAGTCTTCGGCGTTTATCGGCCTAGGACTTCTGTCTATCATAGCAGCTTTCATGTCGACTTTTATTCTATCTAATTTCTTGTTGGTAGCCTCTATAACCTCAATACTCCCCTATTCCTTCTGTCCAATTTTGCCCAGCATCTCATACGGGGCATTCAAATGCTAGAATGGTAGCTATTATTGTATTAGAACTCTCCTAACGGTAGGTGACCATCCCAGCTTCCACCAAAGTCTATGATACATGCCCGAAGCATGTCTTCTAACATCTGAATAGTCCTTTTGGATTGGCCATCCACCTGTGGGTGATATGCTGTACTAATGTGTAGCCTTATTCCCATAATATCATTGAACTTCTTCCAAAACATGAACATAAACCGCGTGTCTCTATGAGAAACGATTGATACCGGGACACCATGACGAGAAACTATTTCATTAATGAATAACTCCACCAACCATTACGAGTAATACATATCCCAAATTGGTAGAAAATGAGCACTCTTCATCAGCCTGTCCACTATAACCCATATTTCATCATAACCTTTTGCTATATGAGGTAGCTTCGTTATGAAATCCATAGTAACATGCTCCCACTTCCATTCGGGAATCTTCAAGGGTTGGATCTTCCCATATGGCTTCTAATGCTCTGCTTTAACCTAAAGGCAAGTCAAACACTTCTCCATATATTTTGCTACATAGGCTCTCATTCTTGGCCACCAATAATTCTTCTTTAGATCTTGATACATTTTGGTAGTTCCTGGATGAATCGAGTAATCGAGTAGCAAGTCTTGTGGGCTTCGTCTAACACTTTCTCCCACAGACCTCCATGACTAGGAATCCATATATGCTCAAATCTGTTTTGACACCATTGGTGTTTTCTTACAGATTCACGACCTAACCTTTCATCCTCTCCTCATTCATGTGTTTGGGTTCCGAAGCTTCTTTCTATGATTCACAAATTTTCTTTATCACTTCGGGAGTCATAATCAATTGGTAAGATCTCACCCGAATCTGTTCACGGTTTTCCTTACGGCTTAGGACATTAGCCACTATGTTAGCTTTACCTGAGTAATAATGAATCTCACAGTCTTAGTCTTTTATGAGCTCCAATCATCATCTCTGTCTCATATTGAGATCTTTCTGCTTGAAGAAATACTTTAGGCTTTTGTGGTCTCCATAGATCGTGCATTTGTTACCATATAAATAATGCCTCCATATCTTTAATGCAAATACCATAGCAGCCAACTCCAGATTATGGGTGGGGTAATTTACATCGTGAATCTTTAACTAAGCATATGCTATGACTTTGCCTCATTGCATTAAGACGCACCCTAAACCTTGATAAGAAGTGTCAGAATAGACAACTAAGTCTTTATTCCCTTTAGGTAGCGTCAACACAGGAGCTTGTGTTAACGTCCTCTTTAGCTCAATGAATGTGTCCTCTTGAATTTAACCCCACTCAAACTTCATATCTTTTCTTCTCAGTTTTGTCAGTGGTGAGGCAAATTTGGAAAAATCCTAGATAAACCTCCTATAATAACCCGCAAATCCGAGGAAGCTTCGGATTTCTGATGGCGTCCTTGGTGAATTCCACTGCATTACGACCTCTACTTTAGGAGGATCAACCATGATCCCCTCTGGGTCAATCATATGACCCAGAAACTATACCTCTCACAACCAAAATGTGCACTTGGAGAACTTCACATACAGTTTCTCCTTTGTTAGGGTTTCCAACACCTCACGGATGTGAAGCATGGTCTCCCTTGTTCTTTGGGTAGATCAAGATATCGTCTATGAACACTATCACTGATTTATCGAGCATCGGTCAACAAAGCCTATTCATCAGATCCATAAATGTTTTCGGGGCATTTGTTAGGCCAAACGACATCACCAGAAACTCGTAATGCCCATATCGCATCCGAAACACTATCTTCGGGATATCATGTTCCTGAACCTTTAGCTGATGATAACCCGACTTGAGGTTGATCCTCGAGAACTAATTTTCACCTTTCATCTGATCAAATAGATCGTCGACCCTAGGTAATGGGTATCTATTCTTTATGGTAAGCTTATTCAGCTCTCTGTAATCTATACACATTCTCATGCTACCATCCTTCTTCTTTACGAACAGCACCAGAGCACCCTAAGGAGAAATGCTTAGTCTGATGAAACCTTTATCGAGAAGGTCTTGTAGTTGGGTTAGCAATTCATTCTTCTCTGACGGAGCCTGGCGATACGGTGCTTTAGCAACGGGCTGAGCTCCTAGCACAATCGATCTAAAACTCTATCTCCCGATTGAACATTACCCCCGACAAGTCCTCAGGGAATACGTATGGAAAGCAACAAATGAGTACATCTTTCAACTTTATTGTTTCAACTTTAGCATCTATAACATATGCCAAGAACATTCCACACCCCGGCCTCATAAACTTTTCCAGCCTTTATCATGGATATCATCTTTGGAATTTCAGAGATTTTATCGTCGTATACCATAACCAGCTTACCATGAGGCGCTTTCATTTGAATCATCTTCCTTCAGCAAACTATATTAGCCTCGTATGCAGCTAACCAATCCATACACAACACAACATCAAATCCTCCCAGGGTGATAACAAACAATCTAGAGGGGAATCTATGACCTTCCAATTCTATGTTACAGTCCTCTATTACCTCGATTATATTAGTAGTCTTTCCAATAGAAGTTTCTACTTCAAATACATGATCTATATCCTTAGCCTTCCCATTTATCAAATCACAGAAGGTAGTAGCTATGAAACTTTTACTCGCACTAGAATCAAAAAGAACAGAAGCAAGTATGTCGTTAACTAGAAACACACCTAACACCACATCAGGTTCAGCTCAAGCCTCTTCTCGTGTCATCGTGAAAGCCCTAGCTTTGGCCCTTGGCATGTCACCAGCTCTCTTCTCCTTCTCTGCCTCTTTCACTCTACCCAAGTCAATGACTTTTGCCTCCTGGCACTCTCGGCTGTAGTGTCCCAGCTTGCCACAGTTATAGCAATTTCTTATAATAGGGCAATCGTTTGAGAAGTGCCCAGTCTTTCCACATCTATAGCATAGGCTTGAACCAAGGCTGTATTCACCAGCATGCTTCCTCCCACATTTCTGGCACTCACCAGATGGTTCCACCTTTATCTTCTTGGTCTTACCAACAGACCTCTCATTCCTCCCTCTTTACACTTCCAGACAACTCTTCTTTCCCACCTCCTCAACAGGCTCATAGGCAACCACGTCATTATAGACTATCCCACTCAATTCCACCAATGACTCAAAAGTCTTTGGTCCACTTGCTTTAACATATGTTCAAACCTTCGAAGGCACCCTGCACATAGCATTTCATCCTTCTCTCTTCAAGACTCACCAAGTGAGGCATCAACATAGACATCTTATTAAAGCGAGATATGTACTCTCTGTAGGTCAAACTCGTAGCTTTGAATCCTTAGAATTAACTTTCCACTCGATCTATCTCATTCTGAGGTCGAAACTTCCTTATCACTAGCTCCTTCAGGTCGTCCCACTCTAGATTCGTAAACTCATGGGGGTCTTTGGTTTGCTTGATGGTGTTCCACCAATGAATAGCTTCATCAACAAATGAGTGAGCTACAAATTTCACAGCTTGGTCAGCTCTACACTCACTTACCTCAATTACTGCCTCTATTTCAAACACCCACTGGAGGGTGGCGATATCACCACCCTTTCCATCCAGGGATGGGGGATTACACCCCTTGAAGATGCTGGTATGAACATCCTTTAGCTAAGTCCTCATCTATCACATCCTCACCATCCTTTCCATCTTTTCTTGATCCTTTGCTCGTACCCTCACTACCTTCTTGCTAGCTTTGTTTTTCGCCTCCAGCGTCCATTCCTTGGTCACTTCCTTTAGAGCTTAAGTAATGACCGAGGGCATGATGTCATGAAGAATCTTATGGACCTCTTTAGCAATAGCCTCTCTAACAACAGGCTGTAGGGTAATCCTCTCTTCTAAATAATGAGAATTTTCCTCACTAGCAGTAAAGTCCACATGCACATCATCAGTTGTTTACTTTTGACTTCTCGTGCTTGGTGGCCTACTAGCAAAACCACCAGGAGCACCTCCACGAGCAACCCTCCTTCCAGTCATAGCTTCTATAATATATGAAACCAACATTGTCATTCCAGGTAATAGTTCAGATCATGTTAAGTACTGCAAGTTTTTTATAATAGTGGCAAGTTGTAATTAACTACTTACTTTACTTTACATGTCCTAAACATTCCCTATACTGAGTCACATCAGTTCTCAATCCTACTATAAGCATTATAATCATTATGAATCTTTACTATCTTTACATTTAACTTTAAACTTTAATTTTACCTTCCTTACATGAAGCTCATGGCACTAGCATCCCTTAATCGATCCCATTCTCACTTCGAGTTTAGACATCGAAGTGTCTAAGTCTCTAAAACTATGGCTTTGATACCAACATGTAAGGCACTATTTCCAGGCAGCCTCACAGTTAGTTTTGGACATTAGAAACACAAGTTCTCGAACTCAAATTTTCATCAATATAAGCACCGGAAAATAAAACATTTCCATAATTCAACAACTACATCAACAATGATAACTTTAACTATCTAACTTTACTCGATGCAAGATAACAACCTTGATCATATGCCAAGTAGCCTTCAAATCCATGCCAAGTCCATAACTTATTTCTGTAGCATACCTGTCAAGCTAGTATGCATACAAAATTCAGCGACGCTAATGAGCACTAGGTTTACTTTATCAAATTATTATAACCACACTTTATCAAAAACAAGAAGGATTGTCACACCCTCAAAATCCGCATGCGGTGTTTTACCGCGACGCACGTGACATACCAGGATCAGTCATTAGTTACTCAGAACGACTCTATATGTACAAACATTCAAAATAAAAGTTTAACTTTAAATACTGCGGAAGCGTTAAATAAACCAGAAAACCCAAAACAATGTAACATGATCTAAAATGCACAAACAAACGCGCCCAAGTATTATGCAAAACCAAGGCATAATGTTTAAACAGACATAATCCCAAAAACACATTGTTTCATAACATGCTGACAACACCATGATGCTGACCCGTGTAATGTGCTCCTAGGCAATAGCAACCTTAACCTGAGAATAGCATACTAAAAGAGTCAACACAATGGTTGGTGAGTTCAAGAGTTTGCGTTAAACATAAAACAGTAACAGTTGCAAAATATAAGAGGTGTATTGAAATAGATAGCAAGTCTATATTCATCAGTAATAATCATAGTGATTTCGCGATTGAAGCTGACTGTGTTTCGTTTGTTGCCTCCTGCCACGACATACCAGGTCGTGACAATGTTCGTTAGGACAAAATTGCACCCGTTTGACCTCGAATCCCATAGGTGGGGCTCGTCAGACCCAGTAGTACTACCCAAGATTTCCCGCTAATCATCATTATTAACAATCCGAAAGTGTGAGGACTTTCATGGTATTTAGCACTATATCATACTATACACAACTCATATAAAGTAAGCGTTTGTAAAACCAGTATGCTATCTCCCTCAAAAAAGAGTATGTAAAAGAGTGGGGCATGAACTCACCTGATGCACGTAAGAAATTACTTAAGGCTTAACTTGACAAGAAAGAGTGGATAGAGAACCCTTAGAGGTCACCTAGAACACATGAGTACATAAGTACGTGTACACAGAATCATAATGAAACCTTAAGTGCTCTACAAACCAAAAAACTCAAGGTTTTAGAAGACAGGACACATTTGACCCAGTTGACCCGTTTGACCCGTTGGTGACATTATAGGTGAAATTCTATTCAAACAAGCATAACAGTACATCACACATGATTAACATACAAACTGATCACATATGACACTTCATTACCCACATGTACTACCTAGATCATCATACAGCCAGATATCATACAAATCATGCGAATCTCAAACAATTATCACGTTCAACATAGTTACAACACAACCAATGCATCATACATAGAATCAAATCATGCACAGCATGCCATGTGAAGCCACTCACGACTTCACACCCTAAACCCTGCCAATCCTACTAAGTAGGGGCCTCAAATTCGAACGCGTGTATGATGACCATCAACATACCATTTAACAGAATTCTTATCACCCAAGATGTTCAACCATGATCAACTACAATCCAAACAATAGCCTATCACAACCCATATGATCCATTACCATGAAATCCCACAAATAGACCAAACCTACCAATTAACAAAATAAACATTCATAAACCCAAACAATACATTCTACTACCTTAGAAACCATCCATGAACATACTAGCATGATCCTAATGACCCGAACATACTCAAACCATCATATTAAAGAATTTGAGCAAATAAAGTTTCCCTTTTGGGAGAGCACATCCCAAAATCTATCAAACACCCAATACATTCATGAATTCATTACTAATATACCAATTCAAGCTCATGTTAACATCTAGACATGATCAACAATATAATTTATCAATCCTCATGAACAAAAGTTTCTACTTTTGGTAACCTATGAACTACAACATTCATTCTTAGGTTTCTAGCATCTATATCATCAATCTAACACCCAATTATCATCATAAACACATTAACAACATCAATTCATCATCACATCATAGCATTCATGCAAATAAAATTACTATTATAAGTAACCTATGAACGACACATCAAAATCAAAGCTTTCTTGCATAATCAACGTAAACTAGCATCAATATAACCTAACTAACATCATAACATCATCAAACAACCAACAATTTGACATTCAAGCACCCAATTCGATCTAGGGTTTTCGGCCAAACACAAAACCATGAAAAACATGTAAAAATCTAACCTTTAAACGTGTAATGACTCGAAATTAAAGATTCTAACTTGTTGTAATGCTTGAAATCGATCAAATCCATGGTTTATTGCTTGGTTCTTGGTCGAATTCGAAGTGGAGAGGGGAAGAGAGTGTAGGTCACGGCCGATCATGGTGTGGGGGCTAGGGTTGGGATTTTTGTTTTATTTAATAATCCATAATTACCCTTTTAAGCCTTATAATTTGTATTTTATTAAAACTAAGCTTTTAATTACTTTTTAAAAGGTTTAAACTTAAAATAATAACCATATAAACTAACAATAATAATCATATCCATTATATTTACTAGATACAAAACATACGGATTAAACACACACGTTTCCACGTTACGCGATAAAATTCACAATTAATATTTAAATCGCATATTCACAACTAATAATCAACATAGAAATTATTGTTTAACATTATTAATTATTATTAAGTCACCAACATTCAACGACAACTAGTGTGTGCTCACGACACGTGTATGCAAGACTTAACGAAACTAACGGAGTTTGGTAACGGAAAATTACCGGATGTCACATTATCCCCATGTTGAAAGAATTTTCGTCCCAAAAATTGCATTACATGGTGAGTGTTCCATCACTGGTCTACTGCATTGGCATAAAGTAATCGAAATCGAGTGAGTTGTGGGTGAGTTGCCACATCATCCCCATGTTGAAAGAAATTTCGTCCTGAAATTTAAATTAATACCTTCGCCGGCTGGCATCGTCTTTTCGAACAGTTGAGGATACTTAAGCTTCATCTGGTCCTCACATTCCCACATGAATTCTGGTCCATGTCTTGAGTTCCAACGAACCTTGACTATGGGTATCTTACTTTGCTTAAGTGTCTTTACCTCATGATCCATCACCTCGACTGGTTCCTCAATGAAGCGTAATTTTTCATCTACTTGTACTTCCTCAAGCGGTATGATCATCATTTCATCCGTTAGGCACTTCTTCAGATTTGAAACATGGAACACATCATGAATTCCACTCAATGAATCAGGTAAGGCTAGTCGATAGGCCACTGGACCTATTCATTCCAATATCTCAAACGGTCCAACGAATCTCGGATTTAGCTTTCCACGCTTACCAAACCGGATCACACCTTTCCATGGTGAGACCTTCAGTAGGACCTTATCACCAATCTGAAACTCTAGAGGTTCCCATCGCTTATCAGCATAACTTTTCTATCTGTCACACGCTGCAGCCATAAGATTCCTTATTTGTACAATCTTCTTAGTAGTCTCGTGTACTAACTCAGGACCCGTTAGCTGGCTGTCACCAATTTCAGCCCAACAAACTGGTGATCTACATTTTCTCCCATACAACTCTTCAAAAGGTGCCGTCTTTATGCTAGTGTGATAACTGTTGTTGTAAGAAAATTCCACCAATGGTAGGTGAACTTCCCAGTTATTCCCGAACCCAATCACACAAACACATAACATGTCCTCCAAAGTCTGTATAGTATGCTCGCTTTGACCATCAATCTGTGGATGATAAGCAGTACTCATATCCAATCGTGAACCCAAAGATTTCTGCAGTGATTGCCAGAAGTGTGATGTGAAACGAGAATCGCGGTCAGAAATAATTGAGATCGGTACTCAATGCCTCGAAATGATCTCCTTCACATAGAGTCGGGTTAATTTCTCCATCTTGTCTGTTTCCTTTATCGCTAGGAAATGAGCAGACTTTGTTAATCTATCCACGATAACCCATATTGTGTCGCAACCAGTAGAAGTTCGAGGTAATTTAGTAATAAAATCCATTGATATCTGATCCCACTTCCATATAGGGATCTCGGGTTGTTGTAATAGTCCAGACGGTTTCTGATACTCCACTTTTACCTTTGAGCAAGTCAGACACTTGCTCACATAGGTAGCTACAACCGCTTTCATATTAGGCCATCAATAGTGCGACTTCAGATCATGATACATCTTGTCATATCCAGGATGTATAGAGTACTTAGACTTGCGTGCCTCACTCATGACCAAGTCTCTTAGATTTCCATGTAGAGGTACCCAAAGTCTATCCATGAAGTAACGAATTCCATCCGCTTTTACTTCCAATTGTTTTTCCATTCCCCTTAACGATTCAGACCCAATGTTTTCTCCTGTCAGGGCTTCTGTCTGAGCCTTTCGGATTTGTTCCAGTAACCGTGTGCTAATAGTAAATTGCAAAGCTCGCACACGTCGAGGCTTAGCAGTTTCTTTCCTACTCAGCGAGTCAGCAACTACATTTGCTTTCCCAGGATGATATCTGATGGCACAATCATAGTCGTTCAGTAGCTCTACCCAACGTCTTTACCTCATGTTCAATTTCTTTTGCTCAAAGAGGTGCTGAAGACTCTTGTGATCGGTGTAAATAGTGCATTTGGTACCGTACAAGTAGTGTCTCCAGAACTTTAAGACAAAAACTACCTCACCCAGTTCTAAGTCATGGGTGGTATAGTTCTTCTCATGAACCTTTAGTTGCCTAGAGGCATAAGCTATTACCTTATCCCGCTTCATCAATACACACCTAAGTCTTTGAATAGAAGCATCGTAGTAGACTACGAAGTCATCACTTCCCTCTGGTAATGCCAATATCGGTGCGCTACACAGTTTCTGTTTCAGCAATTGGAAAGCAGATTCCTGACTCTCACCCCATTTGTATGTTGTTCCCTTGTGAGTCAAAGCTGTGAGAGGTTGTGCAATCTTAGAGAATCCTTCGATGAACCATCGATAATATCCCACTAATCCAAGGAATTATCGTATCTCACTTGGTGTCTTAGGAACATACCAATTCTTTATCGCTTCAATCTTTGCAGGATCAACATGTATTCCCTTCTCGTTGGCAATATGACCCAAGAATTGCAACTCACGTATCCAAAAATCACACTTAGAAAACTTTGCGTACAGTTGTTCCTTTCTAAGTAATTCCAAGATTAAACGTAAGTGATTCTCATGTTCTGCCTCAGTCCTTGAGTATATCAGTATGTCATCAATAAAGGCGATAACAAACTGATCAAGATAGGGTTTGCACACACTATTCATAAGGTCCATGAATACTGCTGGTGCATTCGTCAACCCAAATGGCATGACCAAAAATTAATAGTGACCATATCGTGTACGGAAGGCAATCTTCGAGATGTCCTCTTCTCGAACTCTCAACTGATGATACCCAGACCTCAGATCAATCTTAGAGTAATAGCTTGATCCTTGCAGTTGATCAAACAAATCATCTATACGAGGTAAGGGATATCTATTCTTGATAGTAACCTTGTTCAGTTCCCTATAGACAATGCACATTCGAAATGTATCATCCTTCTTCTTGACAAACAGAACTGGCGCTCCCTAGGGCGACGAACTGGGTCGGATAAATCCTTTATCCAATAGTTCTTGGAGTTGAGCAGATAATTCTTGCAATTCGTTCAGAGCTAACCGGTAAGGTGCTCTTGCAATCGGAGCGGCTCCTGGAGTCAACTCAATTTGAAACTCGACTTGACGATGAGGCGGTAATCCAGGCAGGTCTTTCGGAAACACCTCGGGAAACTCGCGAACTACGGGGATATCCTCTATCTTCTTTTCCTCGGTCTGTTTATCTGTGACAAGTGCCAATATGGCAAGTCGACCCTTTTGTAACAACTTATGTGCCTTCATGAACGAGATGATTCCTATCACCACACCACTCTTATCACCTCTGACCATAAGGACGTCTTCGCCAATGGGAATCCGTATGATCTTCTCGTGGCATATGACTTCCACTTGTTTACCAGAAAGCCAATCCATGCCTACTACTACATCAAAACTTCCTAGTGTAACAGGCATGAGATCTATGGCAAATGTATGACCAGCAAGCTCTATCTTGCAGTCTCTAAGAATATGCGTTACGTGAATCTGTGTACCGTCAGCTAACTCTACGATGTATTTAGATTCTACGGCTGAGGGCATATCACTTAAAAGACTACTAAACTTAGTGGAAATAAAGCTTCTATCAGCTCCAGATCAAATAATACGGTAGCAAAGCGACCATTAACCGAAAATTTACCAGTTACTGTTGTAGGATTGTTTAGAGCCTCACCTGAGCCAATGACGAAGGCTCTCCCTTTGGCTCCATTATTATTTCCACCATTGTTGTTGCCATTACCATTGTTGCTGTTATTGTTGTTGCCATTGTTGTAATTGCCAGTGTTGTTCCCTCCATTTCCATTTCTCCTAAGCTATGGACAATTGTGCCTGTAATGACCTTCTTTTTTGCACTCGAAATAACCTTTCGGAGTTTCTTGTGATTGTTGAGGCTTCTTCATTAGTTCACCACGGCAGTCTTTGGCTACATGAGCAATCTTCCCACAAAGTTGGCACTTGAAATTGTCACATCGACCCACATGGTGTGGTTACACCGGTTGCACTTCGGCTGTCTTCCGCCATACCCACCGGGTCCTTGATTTGAGGGAGTCGCCTGGTTGAAGCTTTGATTATTATCAAACCTCCGTTGTTGTTGCTGATTTTGCTGCTGTTGTTGAGGTTGAGATTGGCTGCTTGATGACGATCCCTTGTTGCCTGAACCATCCCACTTGAGTTTATGGTCGGGCACGCTTGCCACCGCACCCCGCTTGGGTAATCGTCCTTGCTCGACTGCTTGATCAGTCAGCCTGTGGGCTGTCCGGATAGCTTGTTGTATGGTAGTGGGGTTAGAGGCAGTTACCATACTTTGAATTTCGGGCACCAGTCCACGTATGTAGTGCTCGAATCTCTTATGCATTTCATTGACCATTCCAGGGCATAGTGTGGCTAACTCATGAGTACGGGTCGTGTAGGCTTCAATCTTTGAGCCTTGCATTTTGAGTTGCCAGAACTCAATCTCCAGCTTCTGTACTTCATTTCGGGGGCAGTATTCTTCAGTCATGATTTCCTTGAATTCATCCCAAGGTAGTTCGTTGGCTATAGCTTGACCCAGCATTTGAACCTGGGCGTTCCACCAGGAAAGTGTTGCGCCTTCCAATGTCCCGGTGGCATACTTCACCTGATCAGCAGGCGGGCAGTTGCATTTTGCGAAGACAAACTCTGTCTTCTCAAACCACCTTACAAGCCCCACAACCCCTTCAGTCCCGCTGTAAGTATGGGGTTTACAGTCCATGAAGGACTTGTAGGTACATGGTGGTGGTCCTGTTTAGATAACCCAAACATTAGTAAGATATCCTAGACAAATAACTAGGATAATTAGTTTAACCTCTTGTTATCATTTACCTGCTGGCTATCCGATTTGGGCAGCAGCCACTGCTACCTGTACGTGCTCGTTAATTAGGGCAGCCAACTCTGCAGGTGTCATGTTTATGGCTCCGGCACCACGGCCTCCGGCGCCACGTCCACGACCACGCCCACGTCCTCTTCCGCGTGCGTCCATTTTTCACTTTACAATTCACAAATACAATAATGAGTAACATCC
Organism: Flaveria sonorensis; assembly: GCA_025506505.1. Taxonomy (NCBI): domain Eukaryota; kingdom Viridiplantae; phylum Streptophyta; class Magnoliopsida; order Asterales; family Asteraceae; genus Flaveria; species Flaveria sonorensis. The sequence goes on from CM046424.1 coordinate 18,243,858, forward strand.
AACACATTAATCTCATCGAAGTACAGTAAACAATAAGAAATAATGGATCCACCACAACCATAACATTTATAACAAAAATAATAACCAAAGATAAATAAATTGCAAATGAGTCACAAAGTATTCCATCAATGTCAAAATTTAAGTTTGTCAGTTAGGTGGGAAACAACCCTTCCCACTTAGGTTTCAAAGAAAAGAAACACTACATAGTCTAAGTTATGCAATGAGGATGTCAATCCACAACATCTGACCCATCGCTGTCGTCATCCGTTTCCTCCGGTTCCTCCTCCTCGGGGTATTCCTCCTCGGGGTCTTCGGCAGGTGCAGGAGCTATAGCAATCTGGAGTGTTGCCAGTTGTGCCTCTAGAGCAGCAAACCTATCGTTGGCCATCACCTCCCGCTGCTCTAGTGCATTCACACGTCCCGTAAGCGCTCCCATGTCATCAGCCATCGCATAACACCCATTAAGGGTTTTCCCATGTTGCTCCTCAAGCGTATCCACTTGTTGTCGCAGTTCTTGCACCTGGTGTCTTAGGGTAAAATTCTCACTAGTGAGTATCCTGACACGTTGCTGCTCAATTTCCATTGCAGCCACTAGTGCAGCAAAGGCTTGCTCTTAAGGAATATCCAGGGTAGGGAGTGTGAGAGATGAGGTAGCTGTCGACGACCTCGTTCGTGGTTGGATAGAGGCTATCGGTGGTACTCGCTCCTGATATATCATATGCCGTATGCAGGTAGGATAGTAATCCCAATCTCACAGATAATCACGTTCAGGTATCGCGAAAGGTTGATCCCAATCAACCTCTTCAGATGGATACTGATGTCTTGGCCAGTCCGATCCACTGTCCGGTACGGGTGAGTAAGGAGGTGACTCTGATCATGCGACGACGATGCCATGCTGCGAAGTACGTGATGCGTATGCCAATGAGTATACAGTAAGGAAGTAAGCGACAAGCAACCAACAACTGTGCGGTTATAGTCTAGTGTGTGTATGCAACCTAGTTCCTTATAACCAATGGCTCTGATACCAATCTGTCACACCCTCAAAATCCGCGTGCGGGGTTTTACCGCGAGGCGTGTGACATACCAGGATCTCAGTCATTAGTTACTCAGAACGACTCTATATGTACAAACATTCAAAATCAAAGTTTAACTTTAAATACTGCGGAAGCATTAAATAAACCAGAAAACCCAAAACAATGTAACATGATCTAAAATGCGCAAACAAACGCGCCCAAGTATTATGCAAAACCAAGGCATAATGTTTAAACAGACATAATCCCAAAAAACATTGTTTCATAACATGCTGACAACACCATGATGCTGACCCATGTAATGTGCTCCTAGGCAATAGCAACCTTAACTTGAGAATAGCATACTAAAAGAGTCAACACAATGGTTGGTGAGTTCAAGAGTTTGCGTTAAACATAAAACAGTAACAGTTGCAAAATATAAGAGGTGAATTGAAATAGATAGCTAGTCTATATTCATCAGTAATAATCATAGTGATCGCGATTGAAGCTGACTGTGTTTCGTTTGTTGCCTCCTGCCACGACATACCAGGTCGTGACAATGTTCGTTAAGACAAAATTGCACCCGTTTGACCTCGAGTCACACAGATGGGGCTCGTCAGACCCAGTAGTACTACCCAAGATTTCCCGCTAATCATCATTATTAACAATCCGAAAGTGCGAGGACTTTCATGGTATTCAGCACTATATCATACTATACACAACTCATATAAAGTAAGCGTTTGTAAAACCAGTATGCTATCTCCTTTAAAAGAGAGTATGTAATAGAGTGGGGCATGAACTCACCTGATGCGCGTAAGAAATTACTTAAGGCTTACTTGACAAGAAATAGTGGATAGACAACCCTCAGAGGTCACCTAGAACACATGAGTACATAAGTACGTATACACAGAATCATAATGAAACCCTAAGTGCTCTACAAACCAAAGAACTCAAGGTTTTAAAAGACAAGACACATTTGACCCAGTTGACCCGTTTGACCCGTTAGTGACATTATAGGTGAAATTCCATTCAAACAAGAATAACAGTACATCACACATGATTAACATACAAACTGATCACATATGACACTTCATTACCCACATGTACTACCTAGATCATCATACAGCCAGATATCATACAAATCATGCGAATCTCAAACAATTATCACGTTCAACATAGTTACAACACAACCAATGCATCATACATAGAATCAAATCATGCACAGCATGCCATGTGAAGCCATTCACGACTTCACACCCTAAACCCTGCCAATCCTACTAAGTAGGGGCCTCAGATTCGCACGCGTGTATGATAACCATCAACATACCATTAAACAGAATTCTTATCCCCCAAGATGTTCAACCATGATCAACTACAATCCAAACAATAGCCTATCATAACCCATATGACCTATTACCATGAAATCCCACAAACATACCAAACCTACCAATTAACCGAATAAACATTCATACACCCAAACAATACATTCTACTACCTTAGAAACCATCCATGAACATACTAGCATGATCCTAATGTCCTGAACATACTCAAACCATCATATTAAAGAATTTGTGCAAATAAATGTTTCCCTTTTGGGAGAGCACATCCCAAAATCTATCAAACACCCAATACATTCATGAATTCATTACTAATATATCAATTCAAGCTCATGTTAACATCTAGACATGATCAACAACATCCAATCATCATAATTTATCAATCCTCATGAACAAAAGTTTCTACTTTTGGTAACCTATGAACTACAACATTCGTTCTTAGGTTTCTAGCATCTATATCAACAATCTAACACCCAATTATCATCATAAACACATTAACAACACCAATTCATCATCACATCATAGCATTCATGCAAATAAAGTTACTATTATAAGTAACCTATGAACGACACATCAAAATCAAAGCTTTCTTGCATAATCAACGTAAACTAGCATCAATATAACCTAACTAATATCATAACATCATCAAACAACCAACAATTTGACATTCAAACACCCAATTCGAACTAGGGTTTTCGGCCAAACACAAAACCATGAAAAACATGTAAAAATCTAACCTTTAAACGTGTAATGACTTGAAATTGAAGATTCTAACTTGTTGTAATGCTTGAAATCGATCAAATCCGTGGTTTATTACTTGGTTTTTGGTCGAATTCAAAGTGGAGAGGGGAAGAGAGTGTAGGTCGCGGCCGATCAAGGTGTGGGGGCTAGGGTTGGGATTTTTGTTTTATTTAATAATCCATAATTACCCTTTTAACCCTTATAATTTGTATTTTATTAAAACTAAGCTTTTAATTACTTTTTAAAAGGTTTAAACTTAAAATAATAAGCATATAAACTAACAATAAAAATCATATGCATTATATTTACTAGATACAAAACATACGGATTAAACACACACGTTTCCACGTTACGCGATAAAATTCACAATTAATATTTAAATCGCATATTCACAACTAATAATCAACATAGAAATTATTGTTTAACATTATTAATTATTATTAAGTCACCAACATTTAACGACAACTAGTGTGTGCTCACGACACGTGTATGCAAGACTTAACGGAACTAACGGAGTTTGGTAACGAAAAATTACCGGATGTCACAAGGATGGACAACCAACATGAGTTGGTAATCACTAAAAATATTGCGAGACAATTTCTATACTTTGGTAATGATGTTGGCGAGCCCCATGAACTTGATAAAGATGAGATCTTAACCCTCTTTTTCAACATTAGTTATGAGGTGGCTTTGAGGGAACACGGATAATAAGGGGAAAGTGGATCTACAATGGAGATTCCTGATCCATATCTTTTAGCACTGTATATCCAAGAGGAAGACTGGATGGAATCACAAACCATCACCACATCTTTAGATATATGTGCATTAAACACTAATAGACCATTCAATATGTATGCATATGTGTTTAATGGCTTATTATCCAATATAGGTGATGGCAAAAGACAAATTTTCTTGTTGTATCTAAGATTCCTACACAAGAAGAACTCATAACTAGACAACAGACATTAGAGTACATACCTTATAAAGGATCACTAGAAAGAGACTCAAGTTGAACCTTCTAGTGAATCTGACAGAGATGAGCTTATTTCTAAACTTCAACTAAAGATAAGAACGATGGAGAAGATAATGAACAAAAAAAAGCTAATAGCAGAAATAACTGAGGAGTTAATTCTGAAGGATAAATAGATTAAAGACTTAGAGTCCACCTTTGATAGAATAAAGGAAGAGATAAGTGGACACATTAAAACTGCTGCTATCTGGACAATAGTCATGAAAGATCAAGACATAACGATTAATGCACAGAATGAAAAGATAGAAGAGTTAGAGAAGAAAGTGGCAGAATTAAATCAAAGAATCAGTGATATCTAAGAAATCCTATAAAGAGGAGGAGGATAATAAAGATGGTGATGATGAGACTGAGAAAGATAAAAAAGATGATAATGATAAAGATAAGAAAGAGAAAAAGGATGAATAAGATAAGTTTGATGACATCTTTGACTCAGATGATGATAGTGATGATGATGGAGATGATTAGATATCTCCAAAGAGGCAAAAACAGTTTGAACCTAAAGAAGATCCCAAGGAAAAGCTTAGCACATTAGAAAGAACAGTAGAAGAAGGTAATCTCATACCAACTTCTTGTCAATTTGTTGAAGAGGTTACTAGATGCTTATTCTTCTTGAGATTTCTTCATTGATGAAGACATTACTGAGATAATTAAAGAATCTAGTATTGGTGTTGAGCAATGTGTCTTGATTCCTTAAAAGACAATTGTATTTGAGAGAGATGTTCACCTCTAATTGGTTCCTGTTGTCACTCTTATAGAGGAGCAAAAGAAACTGATTATGAGGTTCTCAAGAATTTAAGGCAAAGGAACAAGAAGATCAAGCTGAGACACTAGTTGGTACCTCTAAAGCTACTATATTTGGTTCTTCTGAGTTGCAGACTTATTATAGGAGGAGGAAGTATCTGGTAGAAAAAGCCAAGGGAAAAAGGCCAATAGTTAAAGAGACGGTTGAATCTCAAAAGAAGATGAAGAAAGAGCATAAGAGAAGCCTTATTGTTGTTTCTCATTTTGTTGAGGAGCATCACAAAGCAACAGAACAATTAGGAGTTCCAAAAGCAATAATAGATCTTGAAGAGGGTGAGATAGCAGGCAGATCATTCTTGATGAATGCTTGTATGATGATCCAGATTTTGCTAAGAGTTTGCTAAGAGTCCTTTTAAATAAGAGAATTCAGTAGAGGAGATGGTGCAAAAAGCTCAAACTGATGACCTTATGGTCAAAGTATGTTCTTAATCAACCAAGGTTATGATGCTGATATGGTCTTCAACATGACATATGAAGCAATGATTGAGGAACTAATGAAGGTGGAGAAACTCTTGGATCCCACAATAGAGATAGAGTATGAGAACAAGTTAACATAATAGAATAAGAAAGATAAAGCTGGTACTTTAGCAATAGTAAAACCATCCACTAGTCCATCATCATCCAATATCCATTTCTTGATCCCTATACCATGATAGATAAAGAAATAAAGGAATATTTGACAAGAATTAGATTCACCAAGAGAAGGTTGGGTCCAATGAAGACCAATACTCTTCAGGCTACTATTTTAAAGTATATCCAAAAGATGAAAGACAAGATGAAGGCAGTTGAAGATGTGACTCTAATAGAATATTTGCTCAACAAATGCATGTTACAAGAGTTGATCATGATACATGAGCACCCTTACTGAGAAAGAATCCTGATTGGTTCAAACAACCTTCTTAACAACAACTTCAAGAGGGTTTGACCACTTTAGAGATGTTAAAGGAAATGTCTGGTCCCAAAGGAAAAACAGATGTAAAAATCATTGCCTAGAAGTATGACTCGAACTAGAATATGTTTATGGTAAAAAGGATCTCAGGGTTAGTCCAATTCTTCACTGAATACCATGATTTGGTCAACTCCTTGAAGATGCACAATCTGAAAAAGCTAGCAGATTTAGAGTTTATCAATCATGCTACCATGGAAAGAGGATATCAATTTGAGAATATTAAAGTGCGGCTGCTATATGAATCATATATTCATTATATGTTCACTAAGCATTTCAGAAACCTAAATAGCACATCTGGAGAAGATGACCTGGTCTTCTTCCAAAAGTGTATCCAGATCTTGAAGATTGCCTATGATGGGATAAACAGGAAAAGAGAAACAAAGAAGAGAAAGAGAGTCCCATTACAGTTTGAAAGCATGGTTAAGCCTGAAATCAATGCTGATGGAGATCTGGTTTTACATAGAGATGGACTGTCAACCATAGCTATATATGAACCATAACCATTAAGACAGATCCCTATTGAAGTTGTTTAGAGAATGAAGCAAATGAGAATACATATACTTGATAGTAGCTGGATGAAAGAGGACAAATAATTTGCAATAATGATCAAAGAAATTGTCAACCCATCTGTGATCCAGTACCCAACTAATCCTAAACCAGCACCAGTTCCAACACCAAAACATCTACTCAACCCCAAGCAGCAACAACAGTAGAAGATCCAACATAATCTTCACAACTTCCATCACTTTTAAACCCTTAAAGTTCATAGATTGCATAATCTTCAAGGGGAGTATTATTGGATCCTGAAGGATCATGCATGTCAATTTAAGTGGTGTTTGGTTAAGTTGTTCTGTTTGGAAAATAATACAAGTGTGGATAATGCGGCTAAGTATAAGTAATGCAGACAAGAGCATAAATGAACAAGTGTTGTTCATCCGCATTTGTCATATGCGGATGACACAATAAAGGTAGATTAAGTATTTGGTCATCCGCATATGACTAATACGGATGCGCAATACAAATGCTTATGAAGAAAAGATACAAATGCGAGTATACAAGAAAGAAATAGTTATGCAATTTTGTACTTTAGATTAAGATTATCTAATTTAATATTTTCAACATAGTTTAGTCAATGTACATGTCATTCATAAGACCTATAAATAGAGTAGTTTCTTTTACTTTTTGTAACCCTGCGCCATGAAACAATCCTGCTGTATTTTGATCTATGTTTATCGATATACAAATATTTTATGGGTATTATGAAGTGTTTGATTATTGTTGATTGTAATTCCGTTACAATTATGCATTAAAATCATTCATTATATTCGATTCATCATTGATTATTACCCGGTCACTAGGTCTTAATTATACCAAGTATTGTGTGTTAACGTAGTTTAATGCTATTTATTAACAATCATAAAGGTTACCATAAGGTATAATGCAATATACAGTCAAGGACATAAATAGTCAATATGAGATTGAGACATAATTAGTGGTCAAATGAGATTTGTTCTCTTATTTTACTAAGACCAAGTTTATTCATTCGCTAGTGTCTACATGATCACTTAGGATCTTGATTGACTATCGAACATTATACTTCAATTGATACTTAAGTGTATTCATTAATTTATTTTTAAAAGTTTTTTATGATCAGTATTAATATTAATATTAAATAATAAATACAGAACTTATATTACGTTTATATATATTTAAATTCCTCGTTGGATTCCTATTTTGATACGATCCACAATCAACTTTACTAATTAAATAAATTAAATATTTTAAAATATATTACGATTATTATTTGGATGAAATGGAAATAATATTTCACTTATCCAATTACTATGTCAAATGAAAAAAATATTAAAAGTTTAAAATTAAACATTAATAATAATATTTTTAAAAAAACAACGTATAAAAGAGTAACAAAAGGTAAAAACATGTCACTCTACGGTGTATTTTTTTCTTCTTTCTATCGTCTCTCGTATTAAATGATGATACTTAATAACATAAACTAACAATGATGTCAAAAAGTATATATTTTAGTTATAAGGGTTATGATTTCATTTTCAAAGTAATTATAAATTTAAACGGAACGAGATCATAGGTTCAATTATCAATCAAAGTAAAATATTCAAGATTAAGGCAGAAGGATTTTTTAGTTATGGGTTTTTTTGAAAAAGAATAAGTGGAGCAGATCAGGATAACATCTATTATTTGAAATATAGTCGTACATTTACAGTTCAAAAAGAATTTAGAAAATAATATTTTATAAAATTTATTTAAGAAATTTAATACGTTGGTTAATTAATACAGCCTCTACTCCGCTGGAAAACGTGTGACCCAACACGCATTGTCACAAATGGCTAGTTTAGGTGTAATAACTAATGTTATTAAAAGCATTAGTAGTTAAAATATGCCATTACTTTATAATACACCTACAATTTTCAAAATAGGCGGGCGTCCGTTGTCCTTATGTATTGTAATATTCTTTTGCACATGCATGTGTTGTAGCACCATCGTCCACTGTGTTTCTACCGTCAACATGGTGTGCCTCTTTCTCTCTCTATCTCTCACTCACAAAAAACCTATTTCGGTTCATACATACTTAACCATATGCATATTTGTGTTGTGCAGACGAGTAAAGGTGAAGACTCGAACAATAAGTTGCAACTCTATTCTTGTTACATAAGTCCTCCATCGTTTAGTGTTCGTATTGCACTCAACTTAAAAGGTTTTCTTCATTTTTTGCCTTAAATATATTGAAGATTGTTTCACTAGCATTTGAATTGTTGATGAGTATTTGAATATTTTTTATTGCCAATAGGGCTTGATTATGAATGCAGATTCATTAATATATTCAAGGGAGAGCAGAACCGTCCTGGTAATAAACTTATATCCTTCAAAACAATTCCAAATAGACCGAATACATGCATGCATCTTACGGATTTTATTTGTTCTTAGTTTCATGTAAGAAAAAAACAATAAAATAACTCAATCGTAACCAAATTAATTGAAAAAAATCAAATGAAGTAATCGAATCGAACAAATAGCTAGTTAAGTCTTTTTCAAAAGTAAACAATTGAAAAAAATCAAATGAAGTAATCGAATCGAACCTAGTTAAGTCTTTTTCAAAAGTAAACTTCATGGTTCGGTTTTGGTATGGCTTTAAGTTATTTAGTAGGTAATTGTCTGATGTTTTCTTAAATCGTATTATCACCCTTATTTTAATTAAACGTGTCACTTGTAATAATCTTAACCAGATAATAATTTTTTATTGTGAATATAATACCGACTAGCTGCGCAACAAATAAGAGGCTAGCTCCAAAGAAATTCGTACTCATAAGAGATTATTCGCTCGTCACAAGGGCTAGCTGCTCGTTACCGCTTGGACATGCAAAACGACCTTGACCCTATTGTACACCAAAGTTGCAAATCATATTATTGTGTGAACTTCATATTTTCTAACTCACATAAATGTTTATTTGATCTAGAAAATCGATAATAATCCTCAACAAAGTAAGGATTGCTTAGGGTCTATAATTTGATCAGATCATATATTTACTTGTATTAAAAAAGACATATCAAGCCTTCTTTAAGATATAATTGTTAAATTACATTGTTTTAAAAGAAATAATTAAAATTATCATCTTCATGTGAAAAGCGATTTGGGTTTTGTTAGGTATAGTTTGCATTAATAATATATACAACTTTAAAAAATAATTGAAAGAACGGGTAACATATTTGTACTTATCATCGAGAATGTTAATACATTAACCCTCGAACGAAGTAGCTACAAGCCTACATGCATGAACCCACCCTCCAACACGTGTTGTATCTATCGACTATGTTGGTTGGTGGAACCATTTATTAAGTGTGCAAAGTACAATTATTACCTTGACATTTCTCTTGGTTCCTACATACACATCATATTATAAATCGACACGCTCTTATACGTTTCGTATGACACACGTGGCATATATGGTTGAAAACATTAAAAACGAGAAAATTCAGGGGGCTGTTAGAGGGCTATACGCTCCCATATAGCCCTATACGACCCGTAAACCACACATATAAGCTTATACGACGCGTATAGCAAATTTCGACACTAACTAAGAGGAAAAATTAAGGGGACTGTCAGAGGGGTTATACGCCCCGTTTAGTGCTATACGACCCCAACCCCCCCCCCCCCCCACGACGCGTATAGAAATTTAGGATGTTGATTTATAATTTTGAGGTATTTAAATATCTAGTCCTTTTTTTTTGGGTCAAATGACAAAATATTAACGTTTTACCTAATAAAGTGATTTATTTCTAAGCAACATGAAATAATAAGTCAAGTTTGTTTTTATTTTTCAACTCTAAAACTTTCAATTTTATTTATTTAATTAACTATGTGAAAGACTTGGTATTGGACGAACTCTATCTTTTCTTTGTATTTAGATTACCTCCGAAAATATGTGTTTTTTATATTTAACATGGATGTTCTTTTGCTTACTCCTATTAGGGAGTCTTGTTTTTGAGTTAAGAGTTTATAGGATTAACTTGGAAAAACAAGATACGTGATAGGATTTGCAGGTGGGTGGGGTCAAGAGAAGCTAGATGATATTAACAAAATAATATAAACTAAACTCTCTCTCTATACATATTTATAAATTTAATATAAATTGTAAAAAGTGATGATAGTATGGCAATGTTTTAAGTGTTATTGAGTCCCATCATTGAAAGGTTTTTTAGAATTATAAAGAATGAGTGTATTTGTGATGTTGCAGTCGATTATGTCGATTTTTTGATGTTTTTAGATGTCTTATTGTTGATGCTATTATAAAGTAAAATCTTTAATTTTGAATGTTATTGATGCTTTGTAAGTCTTTTAACAGCTCTAAGTTTAAATAATTCAGACTAAATTTATTAAGATTTTACTTTTGTTAATTGCCAGCACTATATTTAACCTAACCTATGTAACACAAATCCCAAATTTTGCAACTTATTATCCTTTTTGTTAGTAGAGTATTTAAAGATCAATCCTATGGGGTATGTTCCTGCTCTCATAGATGGGGACATGGTGCTTGCTGATTCTTCTGCAATCCTATTGGTTAGTATCTTGAAAGTAATCACATCTTATTTAATGATGTTTTTTATGTTTAAAGCATTTTAGCAAGATATTTTTCATTTATTTCGTTCATTCTATAATACAGTACCTTGAAGACAAATACCCTCAGCATCCATTGTTACCTCGTGATCTTAGAAAAAGGGCAATACATTATCAGGTAATATCATTTGATTTCACATATGAATATGTTCTATGTGGTTAGAGGGAGACATTCAACTAGGGTTGTTCACGAGTCGAGCCGAACCGAGTGGACCTTTGCTCGTGCTTGGCTCGTTTCCAAACCAAACCGAGCCGATCGGCTCGTTTACAACCAAGCGGAAAATCAAACGAGCATTTACGAGCGTTAAATTTTGGAGCAAACGACCAGCAAGCGTAAACGAGCGCCGAACAATTTATACAACCCAACTATCTTGTGTGTCATACGATTTATGCTGCAGCGAATAATGTTTAATGACTTAAAAATCAGCCACATTTCATTACATGATATTTTCATGGATGACAATACGTTATCGCTAACGCTAAACTTAAAGATGTAGCCGATAAGGTTGAGAGCATATTGCAGATAACTATTACAGTGAGAGCGGGAGATGATCGAAAAAATATCTCTTAACGGCTTAGAATTTCATTATTATCTTTAATGTAGAATCTTTTATTAGGTTGATTGATTAAGTATGTATAAATAAAATTATATATTTGTATATAATGGGTCAAATCTACTAGAGTGTTACGTACAAACTATATATATATATATATATATATATATATATATATATATATATATATATATATATATATATATATATATATATATATATATTAATATATATATATATATATATATATATATATATATATATATATATATATATATTAATTCGAGCCGAACCGTACCGAGCGGACCTTTGCTCGCGCTTGGCTCGTTTACAAACCGATCCGAGGCGATCGGTTCGTTTACAACCGAGCAAAAATTCGAACGAGCATTTTTCGAGCAAATTTCGAAAAAGTCGAGTTAGCGTCAAACGTCAAGCGGTTTGAACAGCCCTACAGCTGCATATCGGCTAAACACTAAAAAAGCACTGTTACGAAATATTAGAAAATACATGTGCATAGAAAACTAATATATATAATCTACAATAACAAAGAAATCTAAACTTTATTAAGTTCCTCTTGCCTTAACCCGAAATCAATTGATATTTATTTTGAAAAAGCTCATTCTTACTCTTTCAATCAGAATATCTAATAACTCTTATCAGACGTAAACACAACTTTAACATTAAAATTAATCAAACCCTTTTTATAAGACATCATATTCAAAAGTTGAAATTTAATTTACAATAGTACTATTTTTAATTGATTGAAACGTTCCAATGTGCAGACTGAAGATAAAATCGTAACGTGCAAAATTGATATCAATGCGTTATGTATATTGTTTTGACAATAACTAATTTTAACTTATTTTGGTGACATGTTATGACTCGTTATCTAAACCTTTGGCACCTCCAGTTTATCAAGCTTAAACATATCTATCTTAATTAAAATTAAATATTATTCATTATAACGTAAATCCATTTTTGTTTAAAACTTCTCTTAAGCCAACCCAGTTTTATGTTTATTCTAAAACAACTCATTTTAACTCGAACTATTTTAGTCAACACATTTTATGACTTGTTATCTAACTCAACTCACACATCCGTATTAGACTGGACGTAATGGTATTCCTAAGTGGTTCAAAATTTGATAACGTGAACACAATTGAGACTTTAAAACCTCTACATCCTAATTTAATTGGGCTTTCAAACTCTTGTTTTATCGTCTTTTACATATATTATTTGTTTTACATTTGAGTAAATGCATTATTTATATGTATGTAAAAGTTTAAACTGATTAATCTTTCAATTTATCATGTATTAACTGTTTATACTAACAATTCCTTTTTCAAATTGATAGTTAAATTTTCATAGATGAATGTCTATTTAAATAAATGTAAATTTCCATATAAATCATATGTTTTTCAAACAAATCTTCAAACGTACAGTCTATTTATATATACGTAAATCAACAAACTTATCACCTGTTTGAAGTATGTAAAAGTTTTACGTATGAGTCGAAATACTTTGTACACGTAATTTTTCAAAATTATGTATGTGTAGTTTTTTAAAATAATATTTTATTTACATATATGTAAATTCTAATACTAATAACTAGTTTTTAAGGAATGTCATTTCTAAATACGTAAATTGTACAATTCAAAAAAAAAATTAAAGATATGAATGAATACAAAGCTTACTGGTCTAAAATTAACAACAATTATGTTGAACCCTTTAATTTTTAATTGTAAATCTCTCGTCTTGCTTATCGTGTTGACAACCACACAAATCTCTCATCATTTCTCGTAAATCTCTCTTCGTCTTATGAGTTCTCTCGTCTTTACATGAGTAATGTAAATTCTTGATGATGAATTCAAAAGTTTAGTAATGTATGAATCATTTCAAAACAATAAAATGAAAATACGAATTTATTGATAAATTGAAATAAGAAACACTAATTTATTAAAAGTATAACAATGACAGAAATAATGATACCTGTCATATGAGTTTTCAATCCACTAACTAATGGCCCCCGTGGAACCCTAGTCCCACTTCAAACAAACTAAACCAAATCCTTAAATATAAAAAAACACTAGATTTAGTTACCTGTATATTACACGAAAATGTGAAAAGTTAATTATTAAATAACATAAAAATAAAAATAAAATCAAGTGTGTTATATATTAAATAAGATAACAACTTTTAATTATAAGGTCACAAATGAGTAAAAACATCCTTTTAAGCTATATTTGTAGTAACAATAGTAGGTTTACACTCATTATCTAAAGTTAAAAGATTCAATCCATCTTTACTCTTAACTTGTGACAAGATGTCATAAAGCTGATCATGCGTAAAAATAGGCTCTTTCAAGTATAAACCGAAACTTGACAGAGATTGACCTTAAGTTTTGTTTATTGTTATAGCGAAATATACAGTCAAACAAAACTGTCTTTTTTAGACTTAAAAGGAATATTTTTGACGAGTCAAATCGTGAGTTAGATATTGATTGGGTTTGAGGATATTAGTATGAAAAAATTAAGACTTAAATAATATACACTAAAAAAGTTATATGCAATAATTAAATCAATTTTGAATTATTTTAACCCTGTAATCAAATATAGAGATATAGTATTGAATCGGGTTGAATCGGGCCATAAATGTTCATAATATCTCTGATTAGTTGTTGATTATTATTTATTTAATACTAACTTTAGTAAACCCGTGTATTATATGGGTTGAAAAAATAAAATATTAAATACAATAAAATTTTGTGAAGTATAAAATGATAATCTAAATTAAAATATGATTAAAGTTACATATGAGTAATAAATATAAGTAATAAAATAACGAATTCAATTTTTAAACTTTTGTTTTTAAACTTTCTTTTCAAAAAAAAAATTAAATATCTTTTTCAAAATAAACTGTATTAAAAATATTATTTTTAAAATTTTTATTATAACTCCGAATTTTAATTATTTTTAGATTATAAAAAATATTATTTTTTAAAAATACCAATTTTAAAATACTTTATATTTTAAAAAAAGTAAGATTTTTTAGAAAAAAAATTTAATTGTATCAAAAATTATTTTCTAAAAATAACATTATAAAAAGACATCTTTATTAATTTATTAAAAAATTTAATCTAAAAAAGAATTAAAATTATTTAATATTTCTTAATTTAGGTAATTGTTTAAGAGGAGAGAGAGACGGGAAAAATAAACTTAAAGGGTCTAGAAATGTAGCAAGTGTCCCCCTAGGTTACTCTTTTAGTATCATATATAGATACGATTACTAATAAACAATAGAAAGAATCTTTCATAGAATGTTAATATTAACCAATATCAGCATAAAAACAAATAATTATAAGGCGGAGTAGTGAGAGATTATAGAAGATATTAAGAAAGAGATTAGTTTTAAGGTTTATAATACCCTTTTCGTATTCTTAACTTATCAATAATGTTTAACTTAATTATATAAATGTCATTACTGTTTGTAAACCATTGATTAGATAATCTATGGCCCATATGAGTTTATAGTTCTAAAAATATTAAAAAGTTTTAAAATAATCCTAACCCTTTATATATGACAAAATCTAGCATGACATGACATGCGGGTTGGGTATTGCAAAGATAACCATCTGGCCGACCTCTTACTTTGTTTTAATTTGTTTATTTGAGTGTGTATATATATATTAGGATTATCTTGAAAACTATTTTTTTTATGAGAATTTTAAAAACCAATCTAAGTCTTATATTTAAGTCACATGCGAGTCACTTGTCATTTCCACATTTTTTTATAACGACATTATTTTTTCAAAAAATTTCACCATTAATTTCAATATTTTTTTTATCTTTCCGACACCTACCATATTGATATATATTTTTTAAAAAAATCGTCCACCTGTTATTTACACTTGTGTAGATTTGGTTATATACATTTGTAATACCGGATTTACACATGTGTAAATCCGGTGTTACACATGTGTAAACGAATTTCGTAAAAAAAAAGATTTTTTTAAATTTTTTACAAATTTTTTATGAAAAAGTGAAACGAGAGAAACACTTCTGTGTTTTTATTTTTTATTTTTATGTTATTTTTAGTTTTGTAGTTTTTTTGTTATATTCTCGTTAATTATCATTTTGCCATTGAATACTAGTGGCTCACATTGGTTTGTAAAGTTCTCACAGAAAAGTAAGTTCTCATTTGAACACTCCCTTATATATATATATATATATATATATATATATATATATATATATATATATATATATATATATATATGCTGAACCGGGTAAGGGTGCCTAACACAATCAGTTTCACAATGAGGAGAGACTTGGAACACTTAACAGTTCAAATAGGAAACCAGGTTTGATTATGAGCATACTAAGAACACAAGTAAGTATTGAGATAGAACAAGCAATAATAACACAGAAATATGGTTTTCAAGGAGTGTTGTATATTGATCTCAAGTTTTATTATAAGTGTTATAAAGCATAATTAAATTACAAAAACCTGAGACTCTTTATACTACATCCTACAACCGTCAATACTTAGAAGGACGGTTGAAATTGACTAATCTAGACAACAAAATCAGTCTAAAGTCAAAAGGCAGATTGCCTTTTGACTAGTGACTATGACATGCCATAGCTCACATCCTTTTCTATTACAAAAAGGTTTACAGGTATAAAAGTAGGAAGTTACAGACAAAGACCTTAATCTATAGTTTACAAAAGCATGGAATTTTCACCAACTCATACAAGTTGGTGAGTAAAGTGTGTCAACTTTATGTAAAGTAGATCAGAGAAAGCATGTCTTTCTCTGTCTTTGGAAGAAATCAGTCTTCACAGCAAAATGGCCTTGGAAGACTTTGCTTCTGAAGCTTCGAAAGACTTCATCTTTGGCTTCGCAAGATTTTGGACTTCGGTTTCGGAAGATTTTACACTTAAAGTATTTTTTGATATAGTGTGTAAAACTTCCGAAGCACTTCTACCTTTGTACATTCAGTGCATGCATGCAGGAAGACCTTTGGTTGTTTTGGCTTCTTTGGTTGCATCAGCCTATATTCTTCTGATATTACCTTACAAACTCCCCCTAGGCTGATGCTATCAAAACAGAGAAGTACTTCAGATGTTGATAGTCCTCATTAGGATCAAGACCTAGCCTCTCTTCATCATCTGGTTAGGTTCCTTTAGACTTTCATAGTATCTTCTCATGTCATAGAGATCATGTAGAGGAAGATCAAGCATGTCTTGCCATAAATAGACATCTTGACCTACTTGATCTCTGATGACATACCATCTTTCCGGATTAGCAGCAAAACACCAGGACAAGATGGGTCTTTCAATGGCAAGAGGCTTTAATTGAATAGGAGTTGGTTGAGCAACCTCTTCATGCACTTCCTTAGGATGCTCTGACTCATCCTAAGGTGTGGAGGTGGATGCCTTGGTTTTCTTCTTCTTTGAAACACTTTTTTTGGCCATTCTTTTCCTCCTCTTTGAAGTTTTCAACTGAGAGGACTGGTCTTCAGCACCAGATTGTACTATTGTGTCCCTTTTAGTTAGGATCTCTTCTCTCACAGGTTTAGATGGAGAGAGAGGAGAACCCTGCTACGGATCAGAAGATGAAGTTGGCTGAGATGCAGCTCTAGGATCAGGTTGTGTTGTCTCAGAGGGTTTCAACCTTCACCTCAACTTCAGGTTGAGCTGGACTTGGTGGAGAATGCAAGTCTACAAGCTCTTCCCTTTTAATCTTCTGCTTGATCACTCTTATATTCTCATCCATGGTGGATAGAGACATAGGACCAAGCCTCTTTCTGGAGAATCCGTACAGCTTCAAGAAGCTCATCATCCTTTGTCTATCTTCAGACTTCTTTTGGCTTTTGTGGATGATGGCCCTTGACCTTGCAACTTCTTCCCTTTGCTTTCTCTTAGCAGCTTTTCTTTCTTTTGTGGCTTGTTCCTCCAGCTGCTTGAGATATTCAAACTCTATGTACTCAAAGGATAAGGGAAGAAGTGCAGCTGCCTGATAGAGTCCTGTAGCACTCAGGTAGTTGATCATATTCATTCTTTCAGCTTCCCTATCTACCTGAGGTAGTGCCTGTGCCACAGTCTCTATCTCAGGACTTTCTTGAACTGGGGAGAGGACAGGAGCATGTTTGTAGAGCCTTTTCAGTCTCCTCTCTTCCTTAATCTTGAGAAGCAATGCTGCATCCTCTGCCTCCCTCCTCTCTTTTGACAGCTGAGTGTCAGCCATCTCATTAAACTCTTCTAAAGGGAGAGATATGAGTTCATCAACATTATAGTTCCTGGTCCCTAGGTAGTTTAGCCTAGCTACCCTCTACTTATCATCTTGAGTGATTGGCCTAGGGGTAGTTCGGATAGAAGCTTGTATAAAGCCTGAGGACCCTCCTAAACTCTCTCCCCTTAGCTTCCTCTTCCTCTCTCTCTTCTCCTCCTCTAACTCCTCAGAGGTCATTTTCCTCTTCCCTTTGTCACGCACAGGCCTTAGTGACTCAGGGTGGAGAGAGCTTTGGCCTTCATTGCTTGGTTCAGCAGTCAAGCTCTGGCCAAAGAGAGGTTGTGGAGCACCATCACCAGCTGGTGCTTCACTGAAGGTACTGGGTGCAGAAGGAGATCCTATATCAAGGTTCACAGGCTCAACCTCAGGGCCTTCAGTCAAGGTTTTCCCTTTGAAGTTAATCTCGAGGTCCACCTCAACATCCAGTTGACCAAAGATCTCACCTGCTATCCTCTGTCTATATAATCTTGATCTCATCTTTGAACTCTTCTAGCACCCTTTCTTGTATCCAGTCTGCTAGTCTTCTAGCTTGTCTGTTTTAACTTGAGTTGACAAGTGGAAGATCAACTAGATTTATGCATTCATAGAAACTCAGGTTTGAAAGGTTGAAATTTTCTTGTTGACCCTAAGTTCTAGAGATGATGAGAGCTCTTCTTTCTGTGTCATACCTCCATCCTATGATTGGGTTCTCAGAGTGGGGAGATGGGGTAGACATGGCTCTGGGTATACCCTCCTTAAATAGACTTTAAATGAGAGAGTCTACATCCATGTACACTTGAGGAGGTTGCTAAGTATGGACTATTGCAAGAGAGGGTGGTGAATCCTCTATGTCCATACTCTGAGAGGAATTCCCAGGTTCTGTGGCTGTTTGGACTTTCTCCCCCTTTTTGGTAGCATCACCTTCTTGCATAAGTGAGTTGGGGGTTGAGTCTGTCACATTTACAGGTTTTTGTGGTCTTGGTTGAGTTCTTCTTGGTGGTCTCTCAGCTTGCTGGCCCTTGAGATCGGTGATCTCAAGTTGCTGGTCATTGACCCTCTTTTGTAAGATAGTCACCTGAGACTCCAGGTGACTAATCTTAGAGACTAAATAGGTGCAAGTTTTAGTCAGTGTGTGCACCTTTAGTTTCAGACTCCCCTCATCTTCATCAGAAGAATCAAGGGGGGATGAGAGAATTGGACCAAGATCCTCCTCCTCATCACCAACATATTGTTTTGGCTGCTAGATTTTCCCTGCCTTATGACAGCTACAAGAGAAGTATCAAATGGCCTGGTTGCCATGGTTGAGGTCTTAAAGATGTAATCACTTGCTGAAGTGAGAGCCTCTTCCATATGGATCTCCAAAACAGGTTTAGGGAGATCCATCTCAGTAATAGGTGAATGATGTGGGATAGACCTAGTTGAGACTGGAGTACTCATCTCTCTTTGAGTAGGTGTGGAGAAGAGAGACTCATGCTACTCATTGAATGCCATGTCTTCATCATCATAGAAGTCAAGGCTGGGAATTGGTTGGTTTAGATCCAGCGGGTGGGGATGGTAACTTTCCTTGGAAGGTTGTTCACTAGAGTGTGGAGACTCTGAGTGAAAGCTTAAGGTTGTTTGGGGTGTGAGCTCATCAGGCTGAGCATGATGAACCTCAGCACTGATCATATAAGAGATGGGAGTGGTTTGCTCCTTAAGGGAAGTGGGAGCTCGAGTGCCTACTTCCTCCTGTAAGGTTGGTGATATGGGGGCCTGCACAAGCTGAATAGCATGTGCAGGGGTTCGCTTTGTTTTTCTCTGGTAGGTGATGGTTATTGTGGGCTGTATGTGTGGTTGAGAGATAGAAGGTGTGAGTTTAGCACTAGCTGGTGCTGCTAGGTTGCCAAACAGTTGCCTTCCTTATTATTTTGAAGATGTCGGGCTTCATTTGTCCCAATTTATGAATACTACCTGTTCCCCTCAACTGTGTGCCCAGTTCACAGTTGAGAATGTGCTGGACATATCTAGGGAACATGTAATACTCTAGGGAGTCCAAGTTAGCAAGCAAATTGGTATATACAAATTAAGAATACCTGAACTTGCCCCCTGAACCATTCCATGGACTATGAAGGAGAGGTCTTCTGGAATCTGATCCCATCCTCCATGCTTGTTTGACAAGCTGTGTATGACAACATGAAGGAGGTACTTCCATTCGGAAGAGACCTTCCCCTTCTTGACGGTTTTGACTGAGAAGTCACCCTCATAGCCCATATGTGAAAAGGAGTGGTTGACTGCAGCTTTGGGGAAGGACAAGTCACCTTCTACATCATCCAGCTGAAGATGTGTGTTTATGATGGCCGGAGTGATGAAGATTGTCCTCCCCTGCACTGTGGCTTCTCCCCGTCCATGGTGACCACTTCGTAGGTCCGCGAGAACTCCAACAAATGATCCTCATAGAGAGGAGGATAAATAGTGAGGGAGGTGAAGTAGTTGGTCAAAGAAAGGTAATGACAAACCTCTGAGAAACCTGGATCTTTCTCAAAGTCTAACAGAGCAACTTGATTATATTGCTTGTGAAGATGCATGGAAAAATCGGGTTGATTTCTACGGTCAAGGTTGGCCATTTTGAGTAGCTTTGTGATGAAGGAAGATAAGAACGAAGGCGGTTTGTGGGTGAGATTAGGTTAGAGAACAATGTAGATGAAGAGAAGAGTGAGAAGAGGGGGAACCGTTTGAGAATATATATGAAATGAATTTGAGACAAAGTTATTGCAAAATGATAAACTTTGAAATCCGGATTCGGTCCCACCTCTGAAGAAGTGCCCAAAAAGGTAGTTATTTTAGAAGTTGAAAATCATCCGAAGGTAATTTAGCTTGGGAAGTTTTTAAGAAAAAGCTTCCAAAGTCAATTTGGCTTCGGAAGATATTCTTAAGAGTTGTGAAAATTTGGCTTCGGAAGAAAAATACTAAGAGAGTTTTTCTTCCGCCACATATTTGATTTTAGAAGATATTAAGACTTGGGAGTTTTATTCTTAGGAGAATAAATCTTCCGAGACTTAATTGCTTTCGAAAGATATTTGTCCTTCAAATACATGCAAGTACTTAGAAGCCTATTTAAGCTTCGAAAGATATTCTCCGAACTTCTTCCGAAGGTAAATTTCTTATAAGTAGTTATTTGATTTGAAAACATAAATTTCTTTCAAAGTCAACTTGAAATCTTCAGAAGGAAAATATGTTTGAAAAAGTTTCAAAAATCTAAGGAATATCAAAAAAAAATTTCTTTCGAAATAAACTGGGCTTATGAAGGTGATAAAATAGACAACTTAGGACACACAGGTTTTAAAAATAAATTTGATTTAAGTTTTTAAGAAAATCTACTCAAAGTTAATCATCCCAATAGCTGATACAAGATATTTGAATCTCTGTTCATCAAAGTCTTTAGTGAACAGATCAGCATATTGTTCATTTGTGTTAACTTTGACTAGTTTGATTAATCCCTTCTCAAAATTATCTATAATCAAATGATACCTGATGTTGATGTGTTTGGTCCTTGAGTGCCGCACAGGATTCTCTGTAATAGAGATAGCACTATTGTTGTCTATGTGGATGGGAGTCTCTTTGAAGTTGAATCCATAGTCCATCATCTGATTCTGAATCCAAAGCACTTGAGCACAACAACTTCCAGCCACAATGTATTCAGCCTCAGCAGTTGATTCAGAGACACAAGATTGTTTCTTGCATTGCCATGAGACAATCCTTCCACCAAGGAATTGACATCCCCCAGATGTAGACTTTGCAGTCATGTTGCAACCTCCATAGTCACTATCTGTATAAGCATACAGATTGAAGTCAGAACTCTTTGGATACCAAAGGCCAAGCTTGGGAGCACCTTTGAGATATCTAAGAATCCTTTTGACAGCAACAAAGTGTGACATCTTGGGGTTGGCTTGATATCTTGCATAGATGCATGTGGCAAACATGATATCAGGCGTGCTGGCTGTTAGGTACATAAGAGAACTAATCATAGCCCTGTAAAGATGTTCATCCACACACCCCCCCTCAAGATCAAGTCCTAGGGAGTGGTTTCTGGCTATGGGTGTCTTAGCAACCTTACATTCAGTCATGTTGAATCTTGTAAGTATGTCTTGTACATACTTTGACTGACTTATAAAGATGCCATTGTCAACTTGCTTCACTTGAATTCCCAGAAAGAAATTTAGTTCCCCCATGGCACTCATTTCAAATCTGTTCTTCATTAGCCACTCAAAGTCTTTGAAGAGCTTTGGATTAGTTGACCCGAAGATAACGTCATCCATATATACTTATACCCCTTTTGTAACCATGTTGACAGAGATACTGAGATAATGTTTCATACCACTTCCTTGGAGCTTGGTGCAGTCCATAAAGAGCTTTATCAAGCTTGCAGACATCATCAGGATGATTTGGGTTTTCAAAGCCAGGTGGTTGTTTGACATACACCTCTTCATCAATCACCCCATACAGAAAAGCACACTTGACATCAAGTTGGTAGACCTTGAAATCCTTGGATGCAGCAAAAGCCAGGAATATTCTTACAGCTTCAAGTCTTGCCACAGGAGCAAAAACATTTGTGTAATCAATTTCCACTTCTTGTGTGTACCCTTGAACAACTAGTCTTGCCTTGTTCTTGATGACAAGTCCTTTATCATCCTTCTTGTTCCTAAAAACCCACTTGGTTCCTATGACAGTCTTCCCATGAGGAAGAGGACATATGTTCCAAACCTTTTGTCTTTTGAATTGAAGCAACTCCTCTTGCATTACTTCAACCCAGCTTCCACCTTTCAAAGCCTCATCAACTTTCTTTAGCTCTACTTGGACAAGAAGTAACAATATAGACAAACATTTTTGTCATGGGTTTGTCCTCTTGTTCTCACCCTTGTATCAACATTTCCAATGATGTTTGTGGTGGGGTGTGACTTGTGGATCCTGAGTTGAGGGATCACATCAAGTTGATTTGACAGATCTAGATTAGAGAAATTCAGATCTGACAATGGAGTATCATCCACCACATCAGCACACTTATCAAGTGAGACTTGATCTAATGAGTGTGTGATATCATTTATGTTGTCTTCTATGGAGTGGTTATCAACATCAAGAAATTCTTGATCACTATCACCACCTCTATTTCCTCCTACATTTAAAGCTCCTTCTCCTGAGTTTTGAGCCTCAGAGCTGGAATTTGAAGGCATCTCAGATGTATCTGCTGAATTTGTCATGTTTGTGCTGATAGGATCTTCATTTGCAGGGTTAGTCACCAAAGGAGCTGAAGTAGTAATCTTGCTTGGTCTTCTCAGCTCAAATCTTGGATCAGGATCTCCTGTTGATATGTAATCTGTAGATCCTGAAACATTCTCATAAGACTTGTTAAAACAATTGGTAACTAAGTCAAGATCAAATAGCCAATCCGGACCAGAACCTTTCACACTAGGGGTGTGCTCATTGAAGGTCACATTGGCTGACTCCTCAACTACTCTAGTTTTGAGATTGTATACTCTATAAGCCTTAGCTTGGGAAGAGTATCCAATAAAGTGTCCATCATCTGACTTCTCATCAAATTTGGCTACTTGATCTTTGGTATTCAAGATGGTGCAAGGACATCCAAATGACCTGAGGAAACCAATAAAAGGTTTACTTTTGTGCCATAGCTCATAAGGAGTCTTACCATGAGTCTTAACCACTAAAACTCTATTCTGTACATAGCAGGTTGTGTTAACTACCTCTGCCTAGAAGGTGATGGGCAGTTTAGAGTCAGACAACATGGTTCTTGCAGCTTCAATAAGTGTCTTGTTTCTCCTCTCAGCAACACCATTTTGTTGAGGAGTCCTGGGAGCACTATATTATCTTGTAATACCCTTTTTATCACAAAATGTATCAAGGATTTGGTTCTTAAATTATGTTCCTTGATGACATCTTATGGTCTTGACCTTGTGATCAGATTGATTCTCAATTTTCAGAATGAAGTTCTGCAAGATCTTAAGAGTCTCATCCTTAGTTCTAAGGAAAAAGACCCAAGTGAATCTTGTGAAGTCATCTGTCATCACTAAACAATATGAGGTCCTTCCTAAACTCATTACACTGGTGGGGCCAAAGAGATCCATATGTAATAAGTGTAGGGGAGTAGTGATAGAGTTCATTTCCTTTGGCTTGTGAAACACTTTGTGTTGCTTCCTTTTCAGGCATACAACATAATGATCATCACTTGTAAACTCTTTCTTTGGCATTCCAGTTACCAAATCATTCTTAATTAATTTATTCATGTTTTTAAAGTTTACATGGAACATTCTTTTATGCCATAGAAAAGACTCATCACTATTTGCTTTAGATAGAAAGCAAGAAACCTCTCCTGAGGGAGATGTTTTCTGTAAGTCCATCTTGTACATGTTCCCTTTCCTAGGGGCTCTGAGCAGGATATGCACTTGAGGAATGACCACCCCGAGCTTGAGAACAATGCACTCATGCTTAGTAAAGAGCATGTTGTGTCTCTGATCATAAAATTGGGATACACTCAGTAGATTGTATCCAAGCTCCTTAACAAAATTTACCTTCTCAATGGTGAGCTTACCGTTTGTGACCATACCCCTTCCAGTGATGTAACCACCCGTATCTCCTCCAAAAGAAACTGGTCCTCCATCAATTTTCTCAAAATTATGAAGCAAAGAACCATTACCAGTCATGTGCCTCGAACAGCCACTATCAATGATCCACACATTTTCCTTGGTCCTTAGCTGTTCCTGCACAAAAAGAAGTGGCTAGTTACACTTGGAAACCCAAGCCTCATTGGCCTTGGGCTTTTCAAAGTGATCTGAAGACAATGTAACAGTAACAAATTCTATATTCAAGCTTTGAGGATCATTAGTTGCTGTTGATGAAGAACTCTCAATCTCCAGGTCTTTCTTTATCTTCCATACCATCTTTGGAAGATTGGACTTGACCTTTAACAGTTTGGAAGTTTCAATAACTTCTGAGGTTTTGGATACTGGACCTTTGGAAGATCTTGCTTTCACTGTAGCATGCTTTAGTACTTTGGAAGCATTTCTTTCTTCCGAGACCAAAATTTCTTCTGAAGGCAAGTTCTCACTTGTCTTCTTCTTTACTTTGGAGCTTCCAAAGGAAACATATTTTCCTTCCGAAGCTTTCTTTTCCTTCTTCTTCCCAGAAGCTTTTTCTTTGACCATGTGGATAGTGCTTTTGGGATTGTAGATGCAATCCTTAGCCAGATGAGAAGTACTATCACACATGATGCAGTCCATTTGCTTCCTTCTAGGAGTCTTCTTTTGAGAACAAGACTGAGTTTGATCACTTTCCTTCTCCATCTTCATCTTCACGGATGATGCAAGAAGCTTCTTAGGGAGAGGCTTTCTATTGGAGTTGGATGGTTTAGGCTGTGTAGCAGTGGTACACAGCTGGTCAGTCTTCTTCTTCTTACTGGAATGGTTTGGAACTAAACTAGAACTCCTGGTACTAGAGTTCATAGTTGAGTCTTCAACCTTTACCACTTCAAACCCTGTAGAAATGAACACTTGTTTCTGCTTGGATTCAAAAGTGGCCTTGATATCTTGAGCCTTCTTTGATCTTATCTTAGCTCTCCTGATCAAGTTCTTCCTCTTTAACTTGGTTATTCCAGACTCTTTCCTCTCCTCAGGAGAATAGTGACCCTTCTTAGGATGATCTTCTTCACTCTTCTTAGAGTCATCCTTCACTATCTCCTCTTCATCCTCTTTAATAATGGGGTTTATGAGGGGAAGCTCATCTTCACAAGTTTCACACCTTGGAGATGTTACAAACAATAGAGTGTATGGAGAAGCTATCTTAGTAGATCCCAGTCCCTGCTTATTCTGATAACAAACTTTTGCATGTAGGGATGAGAATATTATGTTCATGAAGGTCTCTTCTTCAAGAACACATTTTTCTACCCTGGCTTTGCTGGTCACAAGCTTAGTGTGGCATTCAGTTAGCTTTAAGATGAGATCTTTGATTTGAGTCCTGTAGTTAGTGTGCTCATGCTTAAGAGTTGAAATGGTTTTCTCTAGATCTTCTATCCTAAGTTTATAATCATTTTTAGCTCTTTTAAAATCAGCTTTTAAGATATATAAGGACTCAAGATCAGATCTCATCTCTAAGTTATAGGACCTGTATCAATTAACTTTAGCAATACATTCAGGTGTACAGAGATGTTCCAATACCTTGGCTTCATCATGATCTACCATCAATGCTTGGTTTGGAGATGCATCTTCCACCTAAAAGCTCCAATGAAAGCCTCTTTCTTCAACAGCAACTACGGCTTACTGTCTTGGCTTCTCATTCTGGTGAGCTCCTTTAGTGTAGTTTGGCCTTGTTTGTGCTTGTCCACCATTTGACCTTGGTGCCTTGCACTCTCTGTCAAAGTGTCCCATTTGATTACAGTTGTAACACTTCACTTTGCTTTTATTAAGCCCAAACTTTCCACTGGTTGCATTGCTAGGAAACATCCTTCCAGTCCTCTTGTAGAATTTGATGGCCCTATGAGTGAGAAGAGCCATCTGCTGAATTATTTCCATATACTCCAGATCATCTGGATGGATACAGTCCAGATCTTCAAGGGTGAAGAGAAACTTGCCTGAACTTTCATCAGAAGACACAAAAGCTTGTGAAGAGCTTGTCTCCTGGAATGGGCTTCCAGGGATGTAGCCTTCCCTTGGTGTCTCCGGAAAGGTGATGAAAGGACCCTTTTGTGATTTTTCAGGGTAGCAGATGAGATGGTGCTGTGGTTCTCTGCAGTCCCTTTCAACCACATGAAGGGCTGAACTCTGTTGGTTGTTGGAGTTACCAGATGGATTTTGCATGTTCATTTCCATCTGGTAGCCGGTGAGGATACCATACAACTCTGTGAGAGTAAGGGTCTTGAGATTCTCAGTCCTCTTGATGACCACACAATAGTGTGTCTATTGTCTGGGAAGAGAGGACATGAACTTCCTCACAACATCCCTGTTCTCAAGAGTTACTCCAACATGTGCCAGAGTATCCACAATCTCAACATACCTGAAGTATTCTTGATTCATGATTTCACCTGTCTTGAAGGTGAAGTTCTCATTCTGCTGCTTCAAGAGGTCTTTCTTGTTTTCTTTTGCATCATCAGATCCCTCATACATCAGCTTCAGTGTATCCCAGAGTTGCTTGGTGGTCTTGCACTTTTTGAAGCCTCTGTTGATAGAGTTTGGAAGAGCAATTTAGAGGGCGGTCATGGCTTTTTGATCAATATTAATTCTCTTCCAGTCTTCATCAAAATAGTCAGTCACTTCTTTTGGTATCATACCACCACCACCAGTAGCTGAAGAGGTGGATGGTATATGAGGTCCATCGACAACAGACCCCGACATCCTGGAGTCTTGAGACTTGATAAAGCCTTCCATTCTTTGACATTAAGTATCAAAGTCTTCAGGAGTGATCAGTGGGGACCTTGTCATTGTACCGGTTTCCATATCAGTCTTTGTGATAGCTGCCATTTGAGATGTTAAGTGAACTGTGAAACTGAGAGGATTAAAGATGGTGAGATCTTACAATCAAGAGCCTGAAATGCTCTGATACCAATTGCAGGACCAGGTAAGGGTGCCTAACACAATCAGTTTCACAATGAGGAGAGACTTGGAACACTTAACAGTTCAAATAGAGAACTGGGTTTGATTATGAGGATACTAAGAACACAAGTAAGTAATGAGACAGAACAAGCAACAATAACACTGAAATATGGTTTTCAAGGAGTGTTGTATATTGATATCAAGTTCTATTACAAGTGTTACAAAGCATAATTAAATTACAAGAACCTGGGACTCTTTATACTACATCCTACAACCGTCAATACTTAGAAGGACAGTTGGAATTGACTAATCTAGACCACAAAATCAGTCTAAAGTCAAAAGGCAGATTGCCTTTTGACTAGTGACTATCACATGCCATAGCTCACATCCTTTTCTATTAAAAAAAGGTTTACAGGTACAAAAGTAGAAAGTTACAGACAAAGACCTTAATCTACAGTTTACAAAAGCATGGACTTTTCACCAACTCATACAAGTTGGTGAGTCTTCAGAGTTGTAGCTGAAAGTGTGTAAGCTTTATGTAAAGTAGAATAGAGAAAGCATGTCTTTCTCTGTCTTCGGAAGAAATCAGTCTTCACAGCAAAATGGCTTTGGAAGACTTTGTCTCTGAAGCTTTGGAAGACTTCATCTTTGGCTTCGAAAGAGTTTGGACTTTCGTTTCAGAAGATTTTACACTTAGAGTATTTTCTGATGTAGTGTGGAAAACTTCCAAAGCACTGCTACCTTTGTACATTCAGTGCATGCATGCAGGAAGACCTTTGGTTGTTTTGGCTTCTTTGATTGCATCAGCCTTATAATCTTCTGATATTACCTTCCAATATATATATATATATATATATATATATATATATATGTATGTGTGTGTGTGTGTGTATGTATATATATATGTATATATATATGTATAAATATACACACACACACACACACACACATATATATATATATATGTATGTATATATATATGTATGTATATATATATATATGTATGTATATGTATGTATATATATATGTATATATATATGTATATATATATATGGGGGAAGAAACGGTCGTTAGCCCACTTTTATGGTGATAAATCCCTTAACAATAATGTAACGAACATTTACACCATAATTATCAAGTGTAACTAGTTTTTACACCGCGTTATACTTTTTTGTATTATATAATTTTGTATACAAACTACACCATTAAATAGATCGTTTTAATATCTTTAATTTGAGAATAATCTTGCTATAATTATTAAAAAATATTAACGTTTATTATGGACTACTAGTTTTACCACTGTAACTCCAACTTACAGTGGCGATGTGCCCTATTGTGGACCACTAGTTGGGTAAATGGTTTATTGCAATAAACAAGGTTTAACATTCGCTTTCTATCCTTTATAATAATGTTTAACATTCGTTCTCTATCATATATATATATATATATATATATATATATATATATATATATATATATATATATATAAGATTAGTACCACGTGTATTATACGTTTTGAATAAATTAAATCTTAAATAGTTACTAACAAAAAATATATGAAAAAATCTAGCATGACATGCAGGTTGGGTATTGCAATGATAACCATTTGGCCCGCCTCAAACTTTTTTTAATTTTTTTTAAATCTATATGTAAATACTAGATCAGTAACACGTGTATTACGCGATTTGAATAAATTAAATATTAAATTGTTAGTGACAAAAAATTACTAATCATACCATGATATTTTGATATGATAGGATTAAATATGTATGAGTAACGAATATAAGTAATAAAACATCGATATCATTTTTTTAGCTTTTAATTTTAAACTTTCTTTTTTTTTTAAAACAAACATTTAATTTAAAAGCAAACCGTTTTAAAAAACTATCATTTTTAGTAATTTTCTTAGTATAATTTGAAATTTTAATTACTTTTGTTTGAAAAAAAAATTAGTTTTAAAACATCAATTTGAAGATATTTCATATTTTCTAATGGTGTAATGTTTTAGAAAAACTACTTATTTTATAATTATTTTAAATTTACATTTATAAAAATCTCTTTTTAATCTATTAGAAAAATTATTTTTAATCTCAAAAGAAATTAAATAATATAATTAATAGTTAATGTAATTATTTAATTGCAGAAAAAATCAGAAAAATTAGAATTACCAGCTGTAGAATTGTATCAAGTGTTCACTCAAGATTTTTTTATTATTATAACTAGTGTGTGAACCCGCGCTTTGTCGCGAGTTATTAAAATTTATAACACTTGATTTCCAATACTTGTACATTAGTATTCAATCCGTAG
Source organism: Flaveria sonorensis (assembly GCA_025506505.1). NCBI lineage: Eukaryota > Viridiplantae > Streptophyta > Magnoliopsida > Asterales > Asteraceae > Flaveria > Flaveria sonorensis. Next base: position 18,273,581 of record CM046424.1, read on the forward strand.
ATATGGATAAAAATTATTGTTTGATCATATGAGGCTGGTGCAACCAAAACAACACTTAGAAGAATTTTGAAGTGCTAAATGAAGTGGTCTTCCAGAGACAAATCTGCTCTTTCGAAGCTAAGCCAAAGATATTCCGAAGACAAAGCTGCTCTTCCGAAGCTAAGTCAAAGATGTTACAAAGATAAAGCTACTCTTCTGAAGCTAAGTCAAAGATCTTCTGAAGCTCAAAGTATGAAGAACTTCCGAAGGAAGAACTTAGTCTTCCGAGACCAAGTTGTTCTCCTTCCGAAATATACAACTTAGAAGATCTAAAGGCAAAGTCTTCAGAAGAATAAAGTCCTGAAGACTTGCAGAAGTTCGGAAGAAGTTGTTTCTTCCGAAGCCAAAATGGCCTCGGAAGAAGTTGTTTCTTCCGAAGCCAAAATGACCTCTGAAGAATTTATTCTTCCGAAGCCATTTACCTTTGGAAGAACCAACTATGAATCAGTGGACATAAGTATGGTCTGTCTGACAGCCCGCTACAACTCTGATATACTACATGGCGCTTTCCCACACCCATGTAGTCGACCATACTTTAATCCACTGTTCACCATTCTCAAATTAGTACAGTTGCCATTCTTAGTTGGTGACAAAAGGTAAGTCATAGACCTGTCATGACTACCTAATCTAGGATATTATTACTTTATCTTAGATGCTTTACTTCTAGCAATATAGTATTTGTCTAGTTGTAAATTCCGGCTGGTTTTCCAAGTATAACCGGTTGTAGATAGTAGTATATATAGTTTCTTCATGTAACTTATTAACCATGCTTGTAAGAGTCTTGCAAAGTTGAGAAGTAATATATACAAGTATCTTGAAAAACCATTCTTGTGTTCTTGTGCTTTCATTAACTTATTATATTACTTGTGAACTCAGTAGATATTCTGCTTCATCAACCCGAGTGATATTAAGTGAGTTTGTTAGAATATCTTCTGTTGTGAGAGAAACACCAATCCTGCAATTGGCATCAGAGCTTTTTAGGCTCTTGATTGTGAGATCTTGCCATCCCAAATCACCCTTGTTTTCTTCACACTCACTCACTTCACTCAAGTGGCTTTTAACCAGAAATTTTCTAAGTTTGAGATGGGAACCATGACCAAGTCTCCTATCATCACTCCTGATGACTTTGGAAACTGGTGCAAACGTATTGAAGTTTTTATCAAGTATCAAGAAAGCCGTATGTGAAGATCAGTTACTCATGGTCCATACCAACCAAAGGTGGAATCCCCAGCTGCTAGTGGTGCCATGATTAAGAAGGCCGTTAAAGACTACTCTGATGAAGACTTCAAGAAGATGGACATTGACTGCAAAGCCGTGACTATTTTACTTATGGCTATACCAAACACTATAATGGTGGGCTTTAAGTAATGCGAGTCTGCCAAAGAACTCTTTGATGCTTTGAAGCTGATGTACTCTGGTTATGCTAAATCCAAGGAGTCCAAAAAAGATGTGCTGAAGCAGAAGTTTGAGAACTTGTGAGACCTTGAGCCAACAATACTTCAGATACATGGACTTGATCACCTCTTTTCAGTCTTTGGGAGTGGTTCTTGAGAAGAGAGACATAGTAAGAAAGTTCATGAGTGCACTTACTCATGAGTAGACTTTCTATTGTGTCTCAATCATGAGAACTAAGAATCTCAACACTCTCACTATGATTGAACTATATGGAATCCTTGACGGATATTGTATGGGGATGGAAACTCAGAAAACCCATCAGATGAACAGACCCTCAAACCTTCCTATTAGCAATGCTCTACATATTGCTAAAGGTTCAAGAACTCCCAGCCCCAGTTATACCTGAACTACCCCCAACAACCATCATCTTTCTCTGGACCATACATCATATTCCCTGAGACACCTAGGTCTCAACAGGCTCAACAAAATTCTATCCAGGATAGTTGTGCTTTTGTTTCAGGGAATGAGCACTCTGGAGATTTTCAATTATGTTTTGATGATCTGGAGTGTTTCAGCTCAGATGATGTAGAATACATGGACATTGTCCAACAAATGGCTCTCCTGACCTATAAAGCAAAGAAGTTCTTTAAAAGAACTAGAAGGCAGTTCCCTTAGAACCCAACCAACAGCAAATTTGGGTTTAACAAGACAAAGGCCAAGTTTTACAACTGCAACCAGCTTGGTCACTTTGCAAGGGAATGCAAAGCTCCTAGATCCAATCCTGGAGCAACTCAAGCCTTCTAACATCCTACTACCCCAAAGGCTACAGCCAAACCCACTGAACAATAGACAGCAGCTGTTGCTCAAAGAAGTTGATTGGAACTTCATGGTGCAAGATGTCACTCCTGCTCAAGCTCTCATGGCTGGAACTAAAGACACTAAGGTATATTAGTATCACTGTACTCCAACCTGTATTGCTAAGGTCAAGTTGTATCAGGACTATAACATGGAAATTAAATCTGATATTGAGTCTTTAAATATACTAAAATCTAATTTTAAGAGAGCAGAATCTGACTACAAACTCAAAATAGAAGAGTTAGAGAAAACTGTGTCATCTTTAAAACATGAAAATTCAAACTACAAGGCTCAAATAAAAGATTTAATCTCCAAGTTGACTGAGGCTCAAGCCTAGCTAGTGATAGCTGAGGCTAAAGCCAAGAAATATGCCATTGAAGAGCATAACTTCAACACCATCATTGCATCGTCCTCCTACTCAAAGGTGTGTTATCAAAACAAAAGTGGGTTAGGAACCAATGAAATTGCTCCACCACACTCCTTTGTGTCTATTAGACAGCCAAGATGTGGTACTAATGAGCAAGAGGTTCCAACTGCTGACCTATTACCTAAAGAGCAGAAGAATGATGTAATAATGGGAACCACCACAGGGAAGGATAAGGTAGAAAACCTCATCCCCACAGCTGATGATCAACTCTTAACTACCAAATCCAGAAAGAACAAAATCAAGGTAGCAAGAAAAACTACCAAGAAGGTGGGACCGACTAAGTTGAAGATAGACCCAAGACAAAAGGGTGTATTCATATTAGCTGGATTTCAAGTGGTTGGAAATCCTGATTCAGGAAAAGAGTGTAATACTAGCACTCCTATCCAGATGAAGGACCAAAAATTGAAGGGGAGGCCGTTGAAGAAGAAAAGAAGTGCAACAAACAACAGTCAACATGCCCCATCAAAATTAACATTGAATGCATAATCTGTGGTATGCATAACCACATGGCTAAAGATTGTTACTACAATCCAGCAAGCACACATTTTGCATCTAATGTTAAGAAAGGAGGAGTCAAGAATGGTTTAATATTTGGACCTTACCATATGGTCCAAGTATTAAGGAAAGGAAAGCTTGTTTCTGAAGCCAAGTTGCTTTCGGAAGAAACTCTTTCTTCTGAAAGGAAAATAGCTTCGGAAGACAACCCAAAGAACAAACAATTGGAACAAAAAGAATCCTTTGAAACCTTTCGAGAAGAAGACTACTTCGAAAGAAAAAGTGGTGACAACGTCTTCCTAGAAGAAAGAAGCCTCGGAAGCAAGTTATGCTGTACATGCCTCTTCAGGCTCATAAACACTAATCAACCATAGGATGGAATGGAAGATCAGAAAAGATACTACAGCCCAATCCTCTTCTTCATAAACCATAATTGAACTCCCATGCATACATTTTGGTTCAATTTTATCATCTACATTGGAAGAGCCCAAGACCAACAAGGCTTGGGTTTCTAATAGTAACTAAACACTTCACCTTATGTGCAGGGAGATCCACATGACAAGAATGGAAGTGTTTGGATTATGGATAGTGGATGCTCCGGGCACATGATTGGAAACAGATCTCTCCTATAAACGTTTGAACACTTTGATGGATGTCCTATTTAGTTTAGAGCTGAAACCGGAGGATACATTCCTGGTAAAGGTATTGTATCCAATGGTAAGTTAAAAGTTGACAAAGTAAACTTTGTCAAACAGCTTGAATAGAATCTCTTAAATGTTTCTCAATTCTGTGATCAAAAGCACCAAATGCTTTTCACAGAACATGAGTTCATCATCCTCAAACCCAGGATGACAATTCCTTAGGAATTGGTGCTTCTTAGATCTCCCAGGAGAGGGGATATGTACAAGCTGGATATGAACAATGCTTCCCCACTGGGTGAAGTATCATGCTTTCTTTCCAAAGAAAATGGTGATGAGTCAACTCTTTGGCATAAAAGAATGTGCCATGTTAATTTTAAAACCATGGATAAACTGGTTAAAAATAATTTGGTATATGGTGCGCCCAAAAAGGAGTTTATCTGTAAAGATAATTGTGTTGCCTGCCTGAAAGGAAAGCAACACAAGGTTTCTCACAAATCCAAAGAGGTTAACTCCATCACCACCCCATTACACGTATTGCACATGGATCTTTTTGGTCCTACAAGTATAATGATCATTAGAAGGAAATCATATTGCATTGTGATTGTTGATGATTTCACAAGATTTACTTGGGTTTTCTTTTTAAGAACTAAAGATGAACCTACTGAAACTCTAAAATCTTTTATTCTTAAAATTGAAAATCAAATAGATTACAAGGGCAAAATCTTTAGAAGTGATCAAAAGACTTAGTTTAATAATCAACTTCTTCACTCATTTTGTAACTCAAAAGGGATTGCCAGACAATATAGTGCTCCTAGAACTCTTCAACAGAATGGTGTTGCTGAGAAGAGAAACAGGACACTTATTGAGGCTGCAAGAACTATGTTAGCTGATTCAAAACTCCCTCTAACTTTCTGGACAGAGGCAGTCAGCACTGCATGTTATGTGCAAAACAAGGTTCTCATTGTTAAGCCCCATGGAAAGACACCTTATGAGCTATGGAAAAAGAGGCCACCATTCATTGGCTTTCTTAGGTCCTTTGGCAGTAAGTGCACCATACTTACCACAAAAGCAATTTAGCAAGATTTGTTGAAAAGTCGGATATTGTTATCTTTGTTAGATATTCCTCAACCACTATTGCATATAGAGTGTATAATATAAGAAATCAACAATTTGAGGAATCATCCAACATTATTGTCAATGAGCACACCCCTTGTGTTAAGGGCAATGGGCCTGATTATATCTTCAATTTATAATTGTTTCCAAACTATTCTAAACCATCTTGTGAGAATGTTTCAGCTGGAACAGGAACTCAAAGTGATCCTTATGAAGATCAAATGTTTTAGTTACCAAGACCTATTCCAAGTTCTCTAAGAAGAAATGAAGATCAATCTCCTTCAACTAAAAGTCTTGAAAGCTTGAATATCTCAGGAAACAATGGAGCTTCAACAAGTTGTCAACCTACTGAGCCTCATAACTCAACAGCTGACAACTCAAGTACTCAACACCAAGCTGATGAAGATAGTGATCTGGAGAAACAGGCAATTGTTGATGCTGCTTCTTAGCAAAATACCATTGATGCTTTTACACATTCATTGAATTAGTCCTCATTGAATGAGCGTGAGACATTAGCTGGTCATGGTGTTCAAATTTCTGAGCAAAACTTCTCAAACCTGGATCTATCTATGCAACTAAATGTGATTCCTAGGCTCAGGATACACAACACTCATCCAACTGAAAACATCATTGGGGATGTCTCAGAACGTGTGAAAACAAGAAGTCAGACCTATAATGGGAATATCTGCTTGTACTCATGCTTTCTCTCTCAGATGGAACCAAAGAACGTGGAAGAAGCCCTCAAGGACAACAACTGGATAGAAGCAATGCAAGAGGAGTTGCTTCAATTCAAGAGGTAAAAGGTATGGAACTTGTGTCCATTTCCACCTAGCCAAGTCCCCATTTGCACTAAGTGGGTGTTCAGAAACAAAAGAGATGATAGAGGTTTGATCATCAAAAACAAAGCAAGACTTGTTGTTCAAGGATACACATAGAAGGAAGGCATAGATTACAAAGATGTCTTTACACCTGTTGCAAGACTTTAGGCTGTGCGAATCTTCCTTGCTTTTATAGCATCCAAGAACTTTACAGTCTATTAACTTGATGTCAAATGTGTATTTCTGTATAGGGATATTGACAGAGAAATCTATGTGTGTCAGCCACCTGGATTTGAAGACCCACAGCACCCTAACTATGTGTGCAAACTTGATAAAGCTCTTTATGGGTTGGATCAGGCACCTAGGCTATGGTATGAGACACTGTCTCAGTTTCTTCTTAAGAATGGCTTTACCAGAGGCACAATAGACAAGACATTATTCATAAAGAAGTCTGGGAAGGATATGTTGCTTGTACAAGTCTATGTTGATGACATCATATTTGGTTCCTCAAATGTCCAAATGTGCAAAGACTTTGAAAGCATCATGAGGAAGAAGTTTCAAATGAGTTCAATAGGAACGATGGACTTCTTCCTTGGAATTCAAGTGAAGCAGATAGAAGAAGGGTTCTTCATCAATCAATCTAAGTATTTCAAGGACATCCTAGAAAGATTTGAGATGAAAGATTGTAAGGCAACCAAGACACCTATACCTAGAAATCACAATCTTTGTCCTGATTCCGAGGGAGAGGATCTGATGTATCTTACTGCAAGTAGACTTGATATCATGTTTGTAACTTGCATCTATGCAAGATATTAGGCTGCTCTAAAGGTGTCTCACCTAATTGCTGCCAAAAGGATCCTTAGATACCTCAAAGGAGCTCCCAAACTAGGTCTTTGGTATCCTAAGAATAAGGATTCTAACCACTATGGTTACACTGACACTGATTATGGTGGCAACAATATAAACAAGAAATCCATATCAGGAGGATGTCAATTTCTTGGTGGAAGGATCATCTCCTGGTAATGTAACAAGCAATCATGTGTATCCACATCAACTGTTGAAGCTGAGTATATTGTTGTGGTAAGCTGCTGTGCTCAACTGCTTTGGATTTAGAATCAGATGCTGGATTATGGTTTCAACTTCATGGAGACTCTTATCCATATAGACAACAAGAGTGCCATTTCTATCACAAAAAATCCAGTCAAGCACTCCAAGACAAAACACATTGATATTAGGTATCATTTCATTTGAGATATCATGAGAAAAATCTAATCAAGCTAGTGAAAGTCAATTCAAATGAACAATATGCTGACTTGTTCACAAAAGCCTTTGATGAACAAAGATTTAAATATTTAATCACAGCTATTGGGATGATTAACATTGACTAGTCCTTTTTTTTAAAATCTTTTAAAATGTGACTTGTCTATATTGTCTAAATACAATCTAAGCCCTGTTACAAAATGGTTTTCTTCAAAATTTCTAAGTAAGAATGCTTCCGAAGAGAAATTTACCTTTGAAAGAGATCTTTATTCATCTTCCGAAGGCAAATTCCTCTGCATAAGTATTATCTTCCGAAGAATTTTTAGCCTCGGAAGGACATTTGATTATAGATCAAATCCACTTCCGAAGCTTACTAACTTCTTTTCTCGAAAGAATATTTTACTCTCGGAAGCAAATTTGTCATTAAAGACATGGTTTGCCTTCGAAAGTAAAAATTGGCTTCGGAAGACAATATTAAGAAACACGAGTGTTTTCTCTCGGAAGTATCCTTACTCTCGGAAGGAAACTTTTACTGTGTAACGAAAGTATTTAGGCCCCACTCTGTAAAATGTAAGATTTTATCGATGATTGTCGGAATATTTTAATTGATTTGTCTTACCGCCTATGTCCAATCAAACAGTACCTTTTAAACAATGGCTTTGAATCCCTAACACAACCAAGTCGCCATCCTTGATTCTTCAAAGGATGTAGATTTTGCCCCTATTGTCTAGTTTCTGTCACAATCGACATACTTCACTGCCCTTACTATTAACCCCACCATCTACTCAAACCATTTGGCTGAATTCTGGGCCAATGGTCAAAGTGAAACGCTCAATGATGAAAGGGTCAACAGATCAAGGATCTGCCAGGTAGGAGATCATCATAAGTGAGATAGCCACCAGGGAGCATCTGGAGCTCCATGATGAAGGCGCCCCCATTGAATTCCCCAAGTCTGAGTTGGAAGATACCTACACTCAGATGAGATATAGCGGAGATGTGAGCAAGTCTACTACTACAAATTTAATTTCTCCTACAATTGGAAGTTCTTGCTGCACATCGTCCTGCACAGCCTATCCAACAAGTCAGGGGGATGGGATCAAATCCCATATGATTTGGGCTGCCTAGTCCATGGGTTGGTAAAAGGCCTCAGATTCAACTACTCAAGGTTTATGCTAAACAACTTAAGAATCAATCTCACAAAGGATTCATTCTATATGTATCCTAGGTTCATTCAGCACTTCATCAACTGTGAGTTGGACCAGGACAAATTACAATTTGCCTATGTTCTACTAGTCCCTCACATGAAGCCCGACATCTTCAAGACTCTAAAGAAGATGTCCAACAACTTCACCAAAAGATTCACTGATCTCCTTCCAGGTATGCTTGAGCCAATGGCTCCTGGTGACATCCCTGCAAGCCCAGCAGGTGATGAACCCACACCAGACACCACCACTACAATGCAACTAATATTACCTACAAATGACGCCCCAAATGAACCCTCGATCAATCTACTCTAATTGATCAAGTCCCCTCTATTCAAACCAAAAAGGGTAGAGTGGAATCAAGGGCTCCCACTTAATCTGAGGTCCAACCATCCTCCTCAATTGACCTCAATATCAGTGTTGAGTCTCCTCAGTCTAAACCTGATGAGCCCACAACCAAAGCCTTAAGCTCTCAGGGTGAGTCTCAACACTCCCCTGAGCAACCAAAAAGGGATAGCCACATCATTGGCTCAACTACTATTGCAGCTAAGCCGTTAGGTGCTGACCAACATCCCGGGTCATTAGATATAACATCCTTATCCTTTCTTGACCTTTTAACCCAACCTAATGAGGATATCATGTTCCATCAGGGTCATGATGTTGATCTACCTCACCACTCCCAAGATCAATTGAGCCCCAGGGAACCTCTGATATCTAGCCCACATCAGCTAAGCCAAACTGAGGCGAGTCCAACCGGAGTGGAGGTGACTCATGTAGATTCTGCTGCCACTACTGAGAGTGTTTCACTAGCCTCTCAAGACAGTGGTAACATCAGTGAGACTGAATCTATGGAAACCTTACCAATTGATGCCTCTGAAAGAGACATCAGTATGCAAGGGTATTCAGGGCGCCAAGAAACCACTACTGGTGGAGATGATGAACATACTAGGATTGTTATCTCATCTCCCAATAATTCTTCAAAAGAAGATAAGGGTAGTCTGCAACTCTTTATCAGAGACCTTCCTTCTAAAGTCTCAAACCTTGAATTAAAGGTTAAGACTTTAAAAGATAGGTCTGCCACTTAGCAACTTGAGATCGAAAATCTCAAGGCTCAACTAGCTAAGAAACAGATTGAGAAGTCTATTAGGCATGTACCAACTCAAGTTTCTTTAAGTTCTTCCTCCAGCTCATCTACTTCTCAAGATGATGCTACCGAAACGGGGGAGAATGTTCAGAAACAAAGACATGTGGAACCCAACCTTGCCATTACTTTCCTTGATGCCATTTCTTCATTCTATCCTACATAGCAACACCCTGCAACCATCTTTCCTCAACCACCTCCTATTACCATTCAATTGGACCCAAGGATGCTTATTGACCTTAACAACTTTTTAACCAAGTTTCTAATAAGCTCCTCACTTGAACAACCCTCCCCTAATATTGCCATTGCCTATTTTGGAGCTGAAGAGCTTCAAAGGCTGAGTGCACCACCTACCTCTAAGGAGGAAGTTGGTCAACCTAAGGTCTCTATTGAACCTGAGATTAACTTCAAAGGGGAGATACCGACTGATGGCCCAGCAACCTTTAAATCCCGCCTCCCAGGGCACACCCTGGGGAGCATTACGCATCAGATATACATAACACATAGTAATCTAATTTCATAGCGGAAGTCTAACTTTGATTAACATCATAGCATACTGTACATCTGGCATACTAGATAATACATTACATCAATTTAACTGGAGATCCAAATCTTCAATTACTTCTTTAGACCGCTATTTCTCATAAGTTATCCCGTAATCTCCACGTACTGCAATCATTTGGCACCTAGGATGTGTGTTCATAAAAAGAAAATATTTGGGACTCAACATAAAGCTTGTGAGTTCATGAACATAGCATTCTTCAAAATTCAAAACATATTAATATTGAGTATTGCATCAAGCAGATACAACCATGACAAACAGATAGGAACAGAGTAAGCACAATATAAATTCACATAACTAGGCTATGTATACAAACTCCACTGGCTAAAGCAGAATCATACAAGCAGCCCTCAAGCATCCAATCAAGCATTGCCAGATATCACATATGTTATTCATAGTCAATTCTACAATTATTATCAGTTAATAAAACATCACATCCCATTTTAGAAAAATAGTTCAGAGGAACTCACCTGTTTTGCAGTTGCCCAACAGTTGATAACCTTTCCTAATACAATCTGGTAATATCTCAAGGTCCTGATACAGTTAAGTAATCCTAGGTTAGGTAATGTTACAACTAACTAGTTATTATCATGGTTGGATATTGGTTTACGCTACCTTGTTTAAGCATGGGTGATTAGTTCATGCCTAACTAAGGCTATGCTACCCAATACCCACCCTTAACAATAACCCTAACGCCTAAAAATAATAATACTAATAATAAAAAAATTACTCCTAATAATAATAATAGTCTAAAATAAATAATAATTAACTTGACATAAACTTAAACGAGAACATACCTTAAAACTATCTACGACAATCTGTTGTAGAGTCTCCCTACTCGCGCTCCTATCCGAGCTTTGAAAAGGACTAATAACAATACCTAACGAGGTATTGAGAACATGAGATTCTCTTTGGGTTAGAGCGTTCCCAAAAAAATTTATACCTAAAACTAAACCCTAAGGTTTTTATTTATAGAAGCTCCTATAGAGTGCCTCAAGTTGTCTTCATCCATGTGGGATAACTATTTCAAAAGAAATCGATGTGGGATTGATTCAATTGCTTTCTGAAATATGAAAGTGTTATATTATATTATTATAATATTATATTATTATAATTAATTTAGCAGCTTAACTCGTTTTTCTTTTATAACTTTTAAAATATAACATCTTATGAAATTTCAAATATGTCGTTGAGACGAGTATATTTTTCTCTACGAGTCGACCCAAGTTTCGTTAAAAACGGACCACGTTTAAATATAATATATTATTATATTTATATACATTTAAACGGAAAAGGAAGCTCACTGCTGAAGAGCTTCTAAAGGAGGAAAGGTTGGAGAAGTTGAAGAAGAAAGGAAGACTTCATACTGGGAAGCTGCTGGCTGCAAGCAGCAGCATCCGCCCAAAAAAGTATGAATAATCAGAAAAGAGTGGAGGTCATAGACAGGCTCATCAGCCTGGGAGTAGACAATGAAGAAATACGTCTACTCCCACTTGATGAACTTGTGAAGCTGGAGAAGGCAACCTTGCTGCAAAAGGAAAAAGAGGAGGCAGCAAGGTTGGCCATAGAGGAGGAGAAGAGGAGAAAGATGGAAGAGGCAAAGGCAAAGGAGAGGAAGAAGAGGATAGCCTTTCTCTGTACTCAAGGCTATTCTCAGAAGGAGCTAGACCCTCATGACTATGATACGATCTTGTTCCTTTTTCAGAAAGAACAAGATCAGATCAACAAAAAAAGAAAGAAGGCTGCCAGGGAGAAGCTGAAGGAGAAGAAGAATATGAAGGAAGAGGCAAAACTTGCAGCTGCCAAGACTGAGGGTGATAAGGAATGGATGAAAGTCTACCTTAAAGCCCATAGATTCACTGGTAGGGAGGTGGCTCCCATGTCTCTAAAGACTCTACAGCGACATCAAGGCTGACATTCGCTTAGGAAGAAGGCAGGAGGTACCTCTAAGGCAAAGTGTTCAGAGGATGGTACCCAAACCAACTCCCAAACCCAAACCAGCACCCAAACCATAACCTATGCCCACACCTTTTCCCTTCCCTGTCAAAACTGAGCCAACAACTGAACCTTACACCCCTGAACCCATATCACTAGCCATTCCTACACCTTCACCCCCTGCTTCTCAACAACCACCACCACCTGTCCTAAATCCAAAACACAACCCCAAACCCAATCACTACCCAAACCATCTTCTGAACCATCTAAGCCCCTATCCTTAGAAGAATTCAAGGAGATCAAAAGAAAGCTCACCAACTGCACAATCCTGAGCGACATCTCTTATGAGGAAGAGTCTATAAAGCTGAAATACATTTATGGCTCTTCCTGTTCCCTCATAAGAGATGCATTCCTTGATCTGCCAAGGGGTACACTGGACCAAGCTCTCCAACTTCTTGCCACAAATTTTGATACACTTAAAGAAGAAGAGAAGAAGTTAAGAAGGAGACTAGTGACTCTACTGGACATAAGAAAAGGGGACAAGCTGCTAACTAATCCCCTCAATCTTAGAAGCCAAATTGTCCAGTGGAGGTTCGATGAAGATACACACACCTTTGTTGTACAAAGGGAGAATGGTCAAGTAACCAAACTTGACGCATCAGCTCTGCTACACTCTAGCGATTTGACATTGCTGAGTTAGCAAAGAGACCATTCTCCAATCCCTCCAACTCTTAGATTGCTGCTCACATAAGGAATCATCTGAGCAGTCTTCATGTTGATGAGATTACAAAAAGAGCCAAAACTGAAGAAGAGTTGAAAAAAGAGCTAAGGAAGAAGAAGAAGGAGCAACTAGAAAAGGAAGAACGGTCCTGCATATGGTTGAGGGACCGACTTCTGAACCTATAGTTAGATGGGAATATGACTATAATTCCTATCAACTAACTCTCTTTAGAGGGACACAGCAAAGGGTACATGTCATCTAGAGCAACATATTAGATCTACAATCAACGGATGACTTGTACAAACTCCTCACCACCACATCAGGGAAAAACAAAGAGACAGACAAATATCTGCTTTCCCTGGTGTTGAAGACCTTGAGGAGTAGGAAGAAGTGATGTTTTGGTAGCATTAGCCTAGGGGGAGTTTGTTGGATCATATGAGGCTGGTGCAACCAAAACAACACTTAGAAGAATTTTGAAGTGCTAAATGAAGTGGTCTTCCGAAGACAAAGCTGCTCTTCCAAAGCTAAGTCAAAGATCTTCCGAAGACAAAGTTGCTCTTCCGAAGCTAAGTCAAAGATATTCGAAAGACAAAGCTTCTCTTTCGAAGCTAAGTCAAAGATCTTTCGAAGCTCGAAGTATGAAGAACTTCCGAAAGAAGAACTCAGTCTTCCAAGACCAAGTTGTTCTCCTTTCGAAGTATACAACTTAGAAGATCTAAAGACAAAGTCTTCCGAAGAATAAAGTTTTGAAGACTTGCAGAAGTTCGAAAGAAGTTGTTTCTTCTGAAGCCAAAATGAACTTGGAAGAATTTGTTTCTTTTGAAGCCAAAATGACCTCGGAAGAAGTTGTTTCTTCCGAAGCCAAAATGACCTCGGAAGAATTTATTCTTCCGAAGCTATTTACCTTCGAAAGAACCAACTATGAACTAGTGGACATAAGTATGGTCTGTCTGACAGCTAGCTGCAACTCTGATATACTGCATGTAACTTACTAACCATGCTTGTAAGAGTCTTGTAATACTGAGTTGAGAATAAATATATACAAGTATCTTGAAAACTATTCTTGCGTTCTTGTGCTTTCATTAACTTATTATATTACTTGTGAACTCAGTAGAGATTCTGCTTCATCAACCCAAGTGATATTAAGTGAGTTTGGGAGAGTATCTTGTGTTGTGAGACAAACACCGATCCTGCAATTATATTGATTAACTATGTTTTAGAAAAGAAAATCATATCGAAACCTTGATATAATTTAGCATATCATGACGACAAATTTAGATTTTATAAACCATCATAGTTTTATGATTATTAGAGAAAAATGATATAAGATTCTGAAACTCGAATTAGTTTTGTGAGCTTGTATATTTTTAGTTTGATGACTTGTATATTATTACATATTATTACTTATTACTAAATTTTTTTTTTATTTTGTAAATAACTATTATAATTACTTTAAATACTATTACTATTATTATTATTGTTGTTGTTATTATTATTAAATTTAATGAATTCATATGAAATAAAAAAATTAAATTAAAATCCACTATAATATTAACACACTAACCCTATAAGTTCTTAAGGTCAAAATAAAATTATTATTTTGACATCCTAAAATGCTTTATAATAGCATAAATAATATAGATATTCATTATTGCTTTTTAAATGTTATGTATAATGAATTGGCTCGCATGATGCGGGGTGCTACTGAGTCTCTTTTTCGACCAGGCTTAAATACTGATTATATTATTATTATTATTATTATGATGATTATTATTATTATTATTATTATTATTATTATTATTATTATTATAATTTTGTAAACATTTGGTAAATAGTATTTAGTTAATAATATAATACTTAATTTAAATAGTAAAAATATAAAAAAAAATATAAATATAATGTTAACTATATATAAATATAATACAAAACGTAAAGGTTGGTGGAGTCTGATAACTTAATTTATAAATAGAGTATATACTAAAATTGTTCCCCTTTTGTTCTATTTCATTCTTTTCTATTGAATAATAATTTTACTATTATATATAAGGAAAAGTTCAACTAAAAGGTATTTAAAATTAAAAAAATATAATAAGTCATCTCAACATCAAATATTTTAATCAATATTTTTGATCAAATTATAAAAAAAAATTATGTTAGAGGGGTATTTTAGAAAATAATCATTTTTGTTGACTTTTTATAAGTTCGTCTATTATTTTAAAGCGTTCATAACTTTTACGTATAATATTATTTTTAATAAATTTTGCACCATAAAATGAGTGTTGTTTTATCTTTAAAAACAAATATAGTATTCTTATATAAAAAGATAATAATTTTTTTTACGTTCTTAAGCTCATATCTCGTCCTTGTATCTTTTGTGCCGTTTATTGTGTATTTTTGTTATTTATTGTGTTTTTCTGAATAATATTATGTTTTTTTTATAAATGACGATTTTAAAAAAAATATAATTGTGGAATAACATGTTTGGTATATTTAACATGTAAAACTCAATAATAAATTAACAACTAATTAATCTAATAAATTAAAAAATAATAACAAAATAACACAATATCTTATTGTAATTTCTTATTGTCATTAATTTATCTTGAATACTATAATTTTGAAAAATAAATTGATCAAATAATATTATTGTGTACTTTTGATTGTACCGTACAATGATAGATTACAAAAGATTTATATAATCTATGGACACCATGATAAAACACAATGATATATGACAAAAGGTTTATATAAAAACAATAACAAAAACATTACATTATGTTATATTTAATACTATGAGTTTTAAAAAATACATTGGTAAAAGTATATCATTATGTAATTATAATTATCAAACACAATGATTGATATCAAGTTTATATAATCTATGAACACCATGATAAAAATAACACAAAATGATCTAAAATATAAAATATAATGATCAATACATATAATTAATGATATAAAATATATGACAAAATTAACTGATATTTGATACAATGAACATATAAAAAACAAGAAGCTGGCAGATTTAACATAATGATCAAAATGTCCTTCCCATTAAAACAATTAAAGGACACATCTCATGCCCATAATATTTGTTAAACTTTTTAGATTAAATATTATTTTTACTATAATCCTACACTTATCTTTTAACTTCATCATCGCACTTTAGATCATTGTCGTTCCCTTTTGTACTTATTTTTTTATATATAGTTATATACAATAAAACTAGGCTAAAACCTCATATATAACATGCGTTGAACAACAACTATTAAATTTCTATTAATTAAGATTTAAAAACTATAAAATGGTGTTTTTATATAAGAATTGATTTAAATTATGTTTGAGTAATTATTTTAGTTAATAAAACATTTTTATTATATTTAAAACTTTCATTTTTATAATTAATGTTTTTGAAATCATTTAGTTTGATAAATGGTTTTTGTAAAACTTATCATTCTAAGAAAACTGTTTTTTTTTTCAAAAATGTTGTTTATTTATAAAATCTCGTTGTTTCAAAACTACGGTTTTTGTTTCATAAATAAGTAAGTATTTGTATTTAAAAATATCTTTTTTATAAACATCTAGTTGTTTAAAAATACCTAGTTTTAATTTTTTTTCTTAAAAATGGTAGTATATAAAAGTTTTATTTTTTTTAAAAAGATCTGCTTTGAAATATTTCATATTTCAATAAAGGTAAAGGTTCTTTGTTTTAGAATATATTCATACGTTATTATGATTTTATTTTTTTAAACATAAAGCGTATTTTAATTAAATATTTAGTTTATAATTAATTAAAAATATATTTTAAAGAATATTTATTTTAGAAAATTTTAGATTTTTAAAATAAGTGAGAGCGAGAGAGAGATAAATTTATAAAATCGTTATTTTAAATTTTAAAAATTGAATAACTAATTAAGGCATGAAAATAAATAGGAGAATAGATATGTGTTGATGTCATGTGTTCACTTATGTAATTAATTATTAAAAATAACATTTATTAACATACTCGAAATGTAAAGGTCCATTCTTTTTATATTAAGTTTTCTTGGACATTTATTTTTTCCACGGCTTGGCATGTTGCTTTGTTTACTTCAATTTAAATTATTTAACAAATTCATTGAGTGTTTCGTTTATTTTCATCTAGATTTTTAACGGATTTACAAAATGTCAACATCAAAACAAAGTTGTGTTTCCGCTGCAACGCGTGGGATCATAATTGTAAGATCATCTGAAGATTATGAGGCTGATGCAACCAACAAGCCATAACAACCAAGTCTTCCATGCATGCACTAAGGAACAAAGATGAACTAGCTTTGAAAGTCTTACACTCTCAAATGTGTCTAAGTGTAAGATCTTCCGAAGCTAATAGTTCAGAAGGAGATACTTCGGAAGTTTCACACTCAAACAGAAAAATATTCTAAGTGTGAAATCTTTCGAAGCCAAACACCAGCATCTTCCAAAGACAAAGATAAAATCTTCCGAAGCTTCAGAGACAAAGTCTTCCAAAGCTGTGAAGACTGATTTGTTCAGAGGACAGAGAAAATATGTTTTCTCTTAATCAACTTTTAATAAAGCTGACACACTCTCCACTGCCTGCTCTGGTGGTTCACCTACTTTACAAAAGTTGGTGAAACTTCCATGCTTTATCAAAAAGTAGGAATGGTCTTTGTCTGTAACTTAGCTTACTTGTTCATGTAGACTTTTTGTATTAGGAAAAGTCAGTGAGCTATGCCATGTCATAGTCACTAGTCAAAAGGCAATCTGCCTTTTGACTTTAGATTGATCTTTTTGTCTAGATTAGTCAAATCCCAACTGTCTTTACATGTAAGTGACGGTTGTAGGTTGTAGTATAAAAGTGTCTCAGGTCCTTGTAATTTCTTTATGCTTTGTAATACTTGTAAAAGAACTTCAGATCAATATACAACATCCTTGAAAACCAATCTTGTGTTCTTATGTTGTTCTTAGTTCTGTCTCTTTAATGTACTTGTGTTATTAGTATCATCTGTTTTAAGTTACCAGTTACCTATTTGAATTGTTAAGTGATTTAAGATCTCTCCTGAGTGTGAAACTAAGTGTTAAGTACCCTTACCCGGTCCTGCATTTGGTATCAGAGCATTTCAGGCTCTTGATTGTAAGATCTCACCATCTTGTGGGTGAAAGGGATAGCAGAGAACCATAGCATCATCTTATCTTCTACCCTGAAACTTCACAAAAGGGTCCTTTCATCACCTTCCCAGAGACACCCAGAGAGAGCTACATCCAAGGAAGTCCCTTCCAAGAGACAAGTTCCTCTCAAGCCTTTGTCTCTACTGATGAAAGTTCAGGCAACTTTCTCTTCACTCTTGAAGACCTGGACTATATCCATCCAGATGATCTTGAATATATGGAGATAGTCTAGCAGATGGCTCCTCTCACTCACAGAGCCCAGAAGTTCTATAAGAGGACTGGGAGAAGGTTTCCTAGCAATGCAGCCAGTGGCAAGTTTGGGCTGGACAAAAGCAAAGTAAAGTATTACAACTGTAACCAGATGGGACACTTTTAAAGAGAATGCAAGGCACCTAAGTCAAATGGTGGCCAAGCATCATCCAGGCCAAACTACACTGAAGAAGGGCACCAGAATAAGGAGCCAAGACAGCAAGCTGCAGTTGCTGTTGAAGAAGGAGGCTTTGACTGGAGCTTCCAAGCTGAAGATGCTTCTCCAAATCAAGCACTCATGGCTGACCATGATGAAGCCGAGGTATTAGAACATCTTTGCTCTCCTGAATGTATTGCTGAAGTAAACAGATACAGGTTCTACAACTTAGAATGAGATCTGATATTGAGTCTTTAAATATTTTAAAAGCTGATTTTAAGAGAGCTGAAAATGATTATAAGCTTAAAATAGAAGATCTAATGAAAAAAATTTCAACTCTTAAACATGAGCAAACAAACTACAAGACTCAAATAAAAGATCTTGTTACTAAGTTGACAGAATGCTAGGCTGAGCTTGTGATCAGCAAAGCCAGGGCAGAAAAATGTGTTCTTGAAGAAGAGACCTTCAAGAACATAATATCCTCATCTCTGCATGCAAAAGTTTGTTATCAGAATAAGTAGGGACTGGGATCTTGTGAGATAGCTACTCCACACACCCTACTATTAGTAAGATCTCCAAGGTGTGGAACTGGTCAAGATGAGCTGCCCTCTATAGACCCCAGTGATAAAGAGGATGAAGAGGAGATGGTGAGGAATGACTCTGAAGTGAGTGAAGAGAGTCAATCCAAAAAGGGTCACCATGCTCTTGAGGAGGAAAAAGGATCTGGTTTGAGCAAGTCAAAGAGAAGGAACTTGATCAGAAGAGTAAAAAGAAGATCAAGAAAGGCTCAAGACATCAAGACCACCTTTAACCCCAAGCAGAAACAAGTATTCATCTCTGCGGGGTTTAAGGTGGTGAAAGCTGAAGATTCTACCAAGAACTCTAGTACCAAGAGTTCTGCTTCAGCTTCAACTCACTCCAGCTCCAAGCAGAAGGCTGATAAGCTGTGTGTCACTGCTACTCAGTCTAAACCACCCATCTTCTAAAGCAAGCCTCTCCCTAAAAAGTCTGCTACATCATCTGAAAAGGTGAAGAAGGAGAAGGGAAGTGTTCAAACTCAGGCTTCTCAAGAAAAGAAGATTCCCAGAAGGAAGCAAATAGACTGCATCATGTGTGGTAGTACTTCTCATCTGGCTAAGCATTGCATCTACAATCCAAAAAGTACTATCCACATGGTCAAAGAAATGGCTTCTGGGAAAAAGAAGGAAAAGAAAGCTTCGAAAGGAAAATCTGTTTCCTTCGGAAGCTCTAAAATGAAGAAGAAGGCAAGTGAAAAATTCCCTTCGGAAGAAAATTTGGTCTCGGAAGAAAGGAATGCTTCCGAAGTACTGAAGCTTGCTGCAGTGAAAGCAAGATCTTCCGAAGGTCCAGTCTCCAAATCTTCCAAAGCTGCAAAAGCTTCCGATGCTTTGAAGGTCAAGCCAAATTTTCCAAAGGTGGTGTGGAAGATGAAGGGAGACTGTATGACTAAAGATTCTTCATCAGCAATAGCAAATGATCCTCAGAGCCTAAACATAGGATCACTTACTATTTCATTACCTTCAACTCATTTTAACAAGCCCAAGACCAATGAGGCTTGGGTTTCTAAATGTAACTAAATCATCTCTTTTTGTGCAGGGACAACCAAAGGTAAACAGAAATATGTGGATCATTGATAGTGGCTGCTATAGGCACATGACAGGCAATGAGACCTTACTTCAAAACTTTGAAAGATTTGATGGAGGACCAGTTGCTTTTGGAGGAGATGCAAGAGGTTACATTACTGGCAGGGGCAAGGTTACAAATGGTAAGCTCAGCATTGAGAAGGTAAACTTTGTCAAGGAGCATGGATACAATCTTTTGAGTGTGTCCCAATTTTATGACCAAAAACATCACATGCTCTTTACTATGCATAAGTGCATTGTTCTCAAGCCCGGGGCTGACATTCCTCAAGAGCATATTCTGCTCAGAGCCGCCAGGAGAGGGAACATGTACAAGATGGATCTGCAGGAAACATCTCCCTCTGGAGAAGTTTCTTGCTTTTTTTCTAAAACAAATAGTGATGAGTCTTTCCTTTGGTATAAAAGAATGTGCCATGTAAACTTTAAAAACATAAATAAATTGATTAAGAATGATTTGGTAACTGGAATGCCAAAGAAAGAGTTTACAAGTGATGACCACTGTGTTGCTTGCTTGAAAGGGAAGCAACACAAAGTGTCTCACAAGCCAAAGGAAATAAACTCTATCACTACTCCCCTACACTTGTTACATATGGATCTGTTTGGCCCCACCAGTGTAATGAGTCTAGGAAGGACCTCTTACTGTTTAGTGATCACAGATGATTTCACAAGATTCACTTGGGTGTTTTTCCTTAGAACTAAGGATGAAACCCTAGAAATCTTAAAGAACTTCATTCTAAAAATTGAAAATCAATCTGATCACAAGGTCAAGACCATAAGATGTGATCAAGGAATTGAATTTAAAAACCAAATCCTTGATACATTTTGTGATGAAAAAGGTATTTCAAGACAATATAGTGCTCCCAGGACTCCTCAGCAAAATGGTGTTGTTGAGAGGAGAAACATGACACTTATTGAAGCTGCTAGAACCATGTTGTTTGACTCTAAACTGCCTATCACCTTCTGGGTAGAGGCTGTCAACATAGCTTGCTATGTGCATAACAGAGTTTTAGTGGTTAAGACACATAGTAAGACTCCTTATGAACTGTGGCATAAAAGGAGACCATTCATTGGTTTTCTCAGAACATTTGGATGTCCTTGCACCATCTTGAATACCAAAGATCAAATAGACAAGTTTGCTGAGAAATCAGATGATGGACACTTTGTTGGATACTCTTCTCAAGCAAAGGCTTATAGAGTATACAATCTCAGAACTAGAATCATTGAGGAGTTAGCCAATGTGACTTTCAATGAACTCACACCCTGTGTGAAAGGTTCTAGTCCAGATTGGCTGTTTGATCTTGATTTAGTTACCAACTGTTTTAACAAGTCTTGTGAGAATGTTTCAGGATCTACTAATAACAAATCAACAGAAGATTTGATCCAAGATTTGAGCTGAGAAGACCAACCAAGAAGACTACTTCAGCTCCAGTGGTGACTAACCCCGTAATTGAGGCTCCCATCAGCACAAGCATGATAAATGCTGCTGATTCAACTGAATTGCCTTCAAATTCTAGTTCAGAGGCTCAGAATTCAGGAGAAAGAACTTCTAATGCAGGAGGAACTGGAGGTGGTGACAGTGATCAAGAATTTCTTGACGCTGATAACCACTCCATTGAAGACAACATGAATGATGTCACACACTCATTGGATCAAGTTTCTCTTGATAAGTGTGCTGATGTGGTGGGAGACACCTCATTGCCAGACCAGAATTTTTCTAATTTAGATCTG
Source organism: Flaveria sonorensis (assembly GCA_025506505.1). Taxonomy (NCBI): domain Eukaryota; kingdom Viridiplantae; phylum Streptophyta; class Magnoliopsida; order Asterales; family Asteraceae; genus Flaveria; species Flaveria sonorensis. Next base: position 18,295,146 of record CM046424.1, read on the forward strand.
CCCAACCAACTTGCTATTGACTCAGGGGTAAGAACAAGTGGACAAACTCATGATAGCCATATTTGTCTACATTCTTGTTTCTTATCCCAGATAGAGCCGAATAAAGTTGATGAGGCTTTGAAGGATGGAAGCTGGATTGAAGCTATGCAAGATGAGCTACTTCAAACAAGAAGACAGAAGGTGTGGAACTTATGCCCTCTTCCTCAAGGGAGAATGTTATAGGTACCAAATGGGTATTCAGGAACAAGAAGGGTGATAGAGGGATTATCATCAAGAACAAGGCTAGACTGGTTGTCCAAGGATACACTCAAGAAGAAGGGATTGATTACACTGATGTCTTTGTTCCAGTTGCAAGACTTGAAGCTGTAAGAATATTCCTGGCTTATGCTACATCCAAGGATTTCAAGGTCTACCAGCTTGATGTGAAATGTGCTTTTCTCTATGGGGTGATTGATGAAGAAGTTTATATCAAACAACCACCTGGCTTTATAGACCCTGATCATCCTGATTATGTCTGTAAGCTTGATAGCTCTATATGGACTGCATCAAGCTCCATGAAAGTGGTATGAGACACTATCAACATACCTCTGTCAACATGGATACAAAAGAGGTACTATTAATAGGACTCTCTTCATCAAAGAAACAGGGAATGACAGACTGCTAGTTCAAATATATGTAGATGAAATCCTCTTTGGTTCAACTAATCCAAAGCTCTGCAAAGACTTTGAGATGCTGATGAAGAATAGATTTGAAATGAGTGCCATAGGGGAACTCAGTTTCTTTCTAGGAATTCAAGTGAAGCAGGTTGAAGATGGCATCTTCATTAGTCAGTCAAAGTATGTACAGGACATACTTACAAGATTCAAGATGACTGACTGTAGGTTGCAAAGACATCCATAGCCAGAAACCACTCCCTTGGTCCTGATCTTGAAGGGGAGTATGTTGATGAACATCTCTACATGGCTATGATTGGGTCACTTATGTACCTTACTGCTAGCAGGCCTGATATTATGTTTGCCACATGTATATGTGCAAGATATCAAGCCAACCCCAAGATGTCACACCTAATCACTATCAAAAGGATTCTCAGATACCTCAAAGGTGCTCCAAATATAGGCCTTTGGTATCCAAAGAATTCAGACTTTAATTTGAATGCTTATACAGATAGTGATTATGGTGGCTACAACATGACTGCAAAGTCCACATCTAGGGGATGTCAATTCCTTGGTGTAAGGATAGTCTCTTAGCAATGCAAGATGCAATCCTGTGCATCTGCATCAACTCCTAAAGTTGAATACATTACTGCTGCAAGCTGCTGTGCTCAAGTGCTTTAGATTTAGAATCAGATGCTAGACTATGGGTTCAACTTCAAGGAGACTCCCATCCACATAGACAACAATAGTGCCATCTCTATTACGAAGAATCCTATGCAGCACTCAAGGACCAAACACATCAACATCAGGTATCATCTGATTAGGGATAATTTTGAAAAGGGGTTGATCAAACAAATCAAAGTTAACACAAATGAACTATATGCTGATCTGTTCACAAAGGCATTTGATGAACAGAGATTTAAATATCTTGTATCAGCTATTGGGATGATTAACTTTGAATAGATTTTCTTTAATAACTTAATCAACTTTATTTCCTAAAATTGTGTGTCCTAAGTTGTCCATTAGATCACTTCATAAGCCTAGTTCTCTTTGGAAGAAAACTAACTTTTAATTGATATTCCTTAGATTTGTGAAAATTTACCTTCAGAAGAACTCAAATTGCCTTCGGAAGAAATTTATGTCTTTAAATCATTTAACAGCTTATCTAAGATTTACCTTCAGAAGAAATTCTTGGAGTATCTTCCGAAGCTTAAATTTGTATATAAGCACTTAAATGCATTCAATGAACAAATATCTTCCAAAAGCAACTAAGTCTCGGAAGACTTATTCACTTTTTCCGAAGCCAAATTTTCAAAATTCTTTGAAATATCTTCCGAAGCAAAAATTGCCTTCGGAAGCTTTGCTAAAAAGCTTCCGAAGCAAAGTTGTCTTTGGAAGTTATACAACTTCCAAGAAAACAAACTTTTTGGGTGCCTTTTTCAGAAGTAGGACCCACTTGCGGATTTTAAAGTTTATCTTTTTGTCATAACTTTGTCTCAAATCCACAGCATATATCTTCCAAAAGGTACTATTTCGTCTCTCTACTCTCGCTGATCCTTATCCTAAATTTACCCCTAAATTTCATCTTCTTATTCCTTTCTTCACTATAAAGCTTCCTCAAATGGCCAATATTGATAGTCGCAACGACCAGGATTTTTCCATGCACCTACACAGGCAACACAATCAGGTTGCCCTGTTACACTCTGAGAAGGATCCAAGCTTCTCAGATGTGTGTAGGTACCTTTCTTTGTCTCACTACTTCACCTCCCTTACAATTGATCCTCCTCTCTATGAGGATCAGTTGCTTGAGTTCTGGAGGACCTGTCAAGAGGTCACCATGGACGGGGAGAAGGCACTGTCTGCTACAGTGCAGGGGAGGACAGTTTTCATCACTCCGGCCATCATAAACACCCATTTGCAGCTGGATGATGAAGCAGGTGAGCTCTCCTTTCCCAAATCTGCTGTCAATCACTCTTTTCAGCAAATGGGCTTTGAAGGTGACTTCTCAATCAAAACCTTCAGGAAGGGGAAGGTCTTATCTCAATGAAAATACCTTCTCCATGTCGTCATTCACAGCCTTTCTAACAAGCATGGAGGATGGGATCAAGTTCTAGAAGACCTCTCCTTTATAGTCCATGGGATGGTACAAGGGGTCAAGTTCAGGTACTCTCAGTTTGTATATACTAATTTACTTGCAAACTTGGACACCTTAGAGTATTACATGTTCCCTAGGTATGTTCAACACATTTTCAACTATGAGTTGGGACCACAGTTGAGGGGAACTGGTAATATTCTTAAAATAGGAAAAATGAGGCCAGACATCTTCAAAATCTTGAAGAAGCCAACTGTTGGCTTCTCTAGGGTAGAAACAGCCCTTGTCCGAAAAATGTTTGAGCTTATTGCTCAGGGTGAAAACCTAGCAGCACCAGCTAGTGTTGAACCAACTACCTCCACCTCTCAACCACCTCAAACACATCCTAACATCACCAACACCTATAAAAGAAAATCCTAACGAACCCCTGCACTTGCTACTGAGCATGTGCAGGCCCCCATATCAGAACCCATATAGGAGGAAGTGGAATCTCGAGCTCCCACTTCCCCTAAGGAGCAGATCACTCCGATCTTTGCACCACTCAGTGCTGAGGTTCCTCATGCTCAGCCTGATGAGCTCACAATCCCACAAACAGCCTTAAGCCATCACTCTGAGTCTCAATACTCTAGTGATCAACCTTCTAGGGAAAGCTACCATCACTAACCTCTTGATCTAAACCGCCCCATTCCCAGCCTTGACTTCAATTTTAATGAAGATTTGGGCTTCAGTGAGTACCATGAGTCTCTCCTCTCTTCCCACACTCAAGGAGAGATGAGTACTCCTGCTTCCCCCATCTCTAGCCCATATCAGCAACCCCCTACTGAGGTGGATAGTCCTGAACTTATTCAGGAAATCCATATGGCAGAGGCTATCACTTTTGCAAGTGATAACATCACTAGGACCTCTACCATGGCAACCCAGCCTCTTGACACTTCTCTGGAAGTTGTCATTGGGCAGGGGAAATCCAGTAGCCAAGAAACCCATTCTGGTGGTGAGGAAGAAGACTTAGGTCCAATTCTCTCATCCCCCAATGATTCTTCATCTTAAGATAAGGGGAGTCTGCAACAAAAGGTGCATAAACTGTCATATCTTTGCACCTATTTTGTTTCAAAGATAGCTCACCTGAAATCTCATATGACTATCTTACAAAAGAGGGTCAATGACCAGCAACTTGAGATCATCGATCTCAAGGGAAAGTTACCTGAGAGACCCATGAGGACAACTCATCCAGGTCCACAAGAACCTGTGGATGTCATGGTTCAATCTCCCAGCTAACCTATGCAAGAGGGTGATGCTACCAAAAAGGGCGAGAAAATTATGACAATCACAGAACCTGGGAGTTCCTCCTAGAGTATGGACATAGAGGAATCACCATCCTCTCTTGCAGATGTTCATACTCAACAACCTCCTCTAGATAGTGATCTACATTTGCTCATTCAACAACTATTTGAGGAGGGAATACCAAGAGCAATGTCTGCCCCTTCTGAGAACCCAATCTGGTGTTGGGGGTATGACAGTAATAGGAGAGCTCTTGTGATCTCTAGATCTCAGGGTCAACTAGAAGTTCTCAACATTTCACACCTGAGTTTCTAAGAGAGCATCAACTTGATAGATCTGCCACTTGTCAACCCAAGCAATAACAGACAAGCAGCAAGATTGGCAGAAAGAATCCAAGACAGGGTGCTAGAGGAGTTTAAATTGAGATCAAAATTATATAGACAGAGGCTAGCAGGTGAGATCTTTGGTCAACTGGATGTTGAGGTAGACCCGGAGATTAACGTCGAAGGGAAAACCTTGACTAAAGGACCAGAGGTTGAACCTGTGAACCTTTAGACAGGATCTTCCTCTACACCCATTACCCTAAGTGAAACACCAGCTGGTGATGCTGTTTCACAACCTCTCTCTGGCCAGAGCTTGACTGTTGAACCAAGCAATGAAGGCCAAAGCTCTCTCCAGCTTGAGTCACCAAAGCCTGTGGTTGACAAAGGCAAAAGGAAAATGACTCCTGAGGAGATTGAGGAGGAGAAGAGAGAGAGGAAGAGGAAGCTGAGGGGAGAGAGTTCAAGTGGTTTTCGAGGGTTTATGGAAGCTGCAATCAGGGCTGCCCCCAGGCTAAACACTCAGGAAGATGATTTAAGGGCAACCAGGCTAAACTACCTGGGAACCAGAAACTATAATATTGATGAACTCACCTCTCTCCCCTTAGATGAGCTAAATGAACTGGCTGACACAGAGCTATCAAAAGAGAGGAAGGAAGCAGAGGATGCAACACTGCTCCTCAAGCACAAGTAGGAAATAAGGCTGAAAAGACTCTACAAGAACATTCCTGTCCTCTCCCCAGTTCAAGAAAGTCCTGAGCCAGAGACTGTGGCCACTGAACAACCTCAGGTAGCAATTGAAGAAGAAAGACTAAAGATGATCAGCTACCTGAGTGCCACAGGTCTCTATCAGGCAGATGCACTTCTTCCCTTACCATCTGAGTACATATTATTTGAATACAATAAGCAGATGGAAGAAAAAGCTAAAAAAAAAACAAGCTGAAAAGAAAAGATTAAGGGAAAAAGCTGCAAAGTCAAGGGCCATCATCCATAAATGCCAAAAGAAGTCTACTGACAGACAAAGGATGATGAGCTTCTTGAAGCTGTATGGATTCTTTGGAAGGAGGTTTGGCCCTATGTCTCTATCCATAATGGATGAGCATATCACGGTAATCAAGAAAAAGATAAAGAAGGGAGAGCTGGTGGACTTGCATTCTCCACCAAGTCCAGCTCAACCTGAAGTTGAGGTAAAGGTTGAACCCACTAAGACAACACAACCTGAACCTGGAGCTGCATCTCAGCCAACTTCATCTTCTGATCCATAGTAGGGTCCTCCTCTCTCTCCTTCTGAACCTATGAGAGAGGGGATCCCAACTGAGGGGGACTCAACTGAACAACCTGGTACTCAAGACCAGTCCCCCTCAGTTAAAATCATCAGGGAGAAGAAAAAGAATGGCCAGAAGATCAACCTCAAAGAAAAAAGAAGAAAGGCATCCACCTCCCAACCTCAGGATGACTCAGAGCATCCTGAGAGAGTGCATGAAGAGGTCTCTCAACAAACTCCAATCATAGTAGAGCCTCTTGCTGTTAGAAGACAAATTATGTCATGGTCTTATGATGAAGATCAAGACAGATGGTATGTCATAAGAGATCAGGAAGGCATGCATGTCTATTCCACAGAAGACATGCTCAATATTCCTCTGTATGATCTTTTTGACATGAGAAGGTTCTATGTTAGTCTGAAGGATCCAGACCTAACGATGAAGAAAGGTATGCTGAAGATCCTAATTTGGACTATCAAAATCTGAAGAACTTCTCTGTTTTGGTAGCATCAGCCTAGGGGGAGTTTGTAAGATCATCTGAAGATTATAAGGCTGATGTAATCAACAAGCCAGAACAACCTAGTCTTCCATGCATGCACTAAGGAACAAAGATGAACTAGCTTTGGAAGTCTTACACTCTCAAATGTGTTTAAGTGTAAGATCTTTCGAAGCTAACAGTTCAGAAGGAGTTACTTTGGAAGTTTCACACTCAAACAGAAAAATATTCTAAGTGTGAAATCTTCCGAAGCCAAAGACCAGCATCTTCCGAAGCCAAAGATGGAATCTTTCAAAGCTTCAGAGACAAAGTCTTCCAAAGCTGTGAAGACTGATTTCGTCAGAGGATAGAGAAAATATGCTTTCTCTGAATCAACTTTTGATAAAGCTGACACACTCTCCGCTGTCTGCTCTGGTGGTTCACCTACTTTACATAAGTTGGTGAAACTTCCATGCTTTATCAAAAAATAGGAATGGTCTTTGTCGGTAACTTACCTTACTTGTTCATGTAAACTTTTTGTATTAGGAAAAGTCAGTGAGCTATGGCATGTCATAGTCACTAGTCAAAAGACAATCTACCTTTTGACTTTAGATTGATCTTGTTGTCTAGATTAGTCAAATCCCAACTGTCTTTACATGTAAGTGACGGTTGTAGGTTGTAGTATAAAAGTGTCTCAGGTCCTTGTAATTTCTTTATGCTTTGTAACACTTGTAAAAGAACTTCAGATCAATATACAACATCCTTGAAAACCAATCTTGTGTTCTTGTGTTGTTCTTAGTTTTGTCTCTTTAATTTACTTGTGTTCTTAGTATCATCTGTTTTAAGTTACCAGTTCCCTATTTGAATTGTTAAGTGATCTAAGATCTCTCCTCAGTGTGAGACTAAGTGTTAAGTACCCTTACCCGGTCCTACAATAATACTCTTTATTTTTAAGTAATAACATACATTAACTTTCCTACATTATGGGGTTCAGTTTAGTGTTCGCTATTAAGGAAATCCTCAAGTCTACTCAAGTCGGTAGTGAAAGGGAAATCTTCTTTGTTGATTCTGGGTTGCCTTTCTTTGATCCAAATAAGTGGTATTTAAGTCAAAACCATGGTTTTAAGAAGCGAGAAATGAACCATGGCGACAAGGTCTGAAACCAAGGCGCAAGCACAAAGCGTAGGGCTTTTCATATGTGAGGCATATTATGACATTAATTCTATGTAGTATTTACACCTAAATTAGACATATTATAATATTTTTAGGTCACATATGATAAAACCTTAAACATGAAGGACGTAATCTGTAATTTAGTAGAAAAAAGAATAAGTAACTAAAAAACTTTATAAAAAGAAATCCCTTTTAACCCTAATCAGCTAAATCTGCCATCATCTTCTTTTTGTTCTCCTGCTCTCCCGTCTTCCTTTCTTGTTAAATCCTATATATCATTCCGGTCATCTCTATCCTCCATATCCTCCTTTCTAACCCTGAATCAGTCGTCATAGAGGTAGATCCTTTATTTTTAAGCTTCTCCATAACAGATCTAATCTCTATCTCAAGTCAGTCTCAAGTCATTCAGCTTTAAAAAGGCTGTTAGATGAGAAAAGCGAGCTTAAGCACAAAGCACGTATGTAGCGCATCTTATGTAACCGAAAGCCCAAGGACTCGCGCCTGACATCGCCTCGCGCCTGACATCGCCTCGCGCCTAGGCACGCCTCAGGTGCATTTTTTAAAACTAAGGTCAAAACAATTACAAATAATGAACGAGCCCTACGTGAGGGGTTTTTATGCATTCCATCAGTTTTGGTAATCATTATTGTGATTTGAATTCAGATGTTAGATACAATAGAATATAAGGATAACACCTAAAAGTGATTCATTTCTAACCGTATAAAACATACACCCCAAAAAATATAAAGAAATAAACAAACTGTGTGACACAAACTATTTAAATCATAACCATAAAATACAAATCATCATAAATATGACATTAAAAATCATAAATAATAATCATAAAACATCAATTATCATAGCCATAATTAAACTTTAAACCAAAGAATTCTATGATTTAACAAAACAAATAAAAGTAGCATGACAACTAAACCAAAAGACATTACCAAGACTAAATAACAAAAGACTACTTTTGTAACATCCGGCTTCAGATACCACCAATATGTATTCTTTGCTCACGAGGAGCTCACGGATTTGCTCTTAGTTGTCTGGGTGAAAACTTCTTAGGGAGGTCACCTATCCCTGCATTGCTGCCACCTGAGCACGCTTAATTGTGAAGTTCTCCTCTCATCCATAGCCAATGCGCCCAAAACGCGTTGATGATATTAGAGGCCAGACATTTCTTCAATGAGAACTCCACAGTTAAGCATGCTTAAGTGACAGCAATCCAGGGATGGGTGACCTCCCTAGGAAGTTTTCACCCAGGCAACCAAAAGTAAATCCGTGAGCTCCTCATAGGCAAAACGGACAATATTGGTGGTATGAGGGGCCAGATGTTAACGCTGTAGAGTCAAATTATAATTGTAATTACTAAAAGAGAATGAATGCATAAACCTCCTCACATGGGGGGCCGGTTCTTTATTTTATATTTGTTTTGAGTAAAATAACTTTTTCATTAAAAACATACTGGAAAAAGTTAACCTAAATCTTTAGATTCAAATGGCAATGTTTATCAAATACAAGCTCTAACAATAATATAAGTTATAAATACATAATAGATTTTTAATACTGATACAATGTGATCATGTGCATGTTAATCGGTATGTTTTTGTAGTGTCCACCAACATGTCATATTCATACTCATCTCATTTCAAGTTGTAGGCTGCAAATATCATTTCTTCAAGCATGCAACCAATTTTAAGGATTCCAGTTTTGGTGAGCCTATCATTTATCAACTTCTACTTCCACCTAATGCTTATGTTTTCCTAATCATAAATTCCAACTTACAGGGATACATTAAAAATAATGTTGGTCCTGACGAAAGGATTGCTTGGGTTCGTAAGCATCTAGGAAAAGGCTTTGCAGGTGAACAATTTATTAGTCTTTCTTTCAATTTTCAAATTAGGCTATTTGGTACCCTGATTTAAGTGTGAGTAGAGTCGACCCCACACAAGCTCTCACTCACTTCTCATGAATGAGATGAGTGGTGCGCTTTTGAGTGTGAATGAAAGTGAGAATGGATACATACATAGACCTTTAAATGTGTACATGTGTTGGAGTAAATGTGTGATGGTGTTCCATTCACGTTTGAGAATGTACTTACGCCTGAGCCTTTTACTCATGACTCATTTACTCATGACTCACTGATGAGGGAAGTTGTGTGCTAGTTAGTGTGAGCCAACATGGCACTCGCGACCCCTTACCATACCTCATGCTCTTAAGATTAAGTATCTAAAAAAACCAAAATCCTAAACATAATACCAATACACCATGATAAACTAAAGTGTCTAGATAGAGTGTTAGGATTAATTACCAACCCGAATTTGATTGAAAGTTATGGATTACAAAGTCGAGCTATATGTCCATCACATTTAATAGAAGGGTCAAGTGTGTGAAAGCTAAAACCTAGAAACTATAGTTAGCTGGAAGACGAATATTCAAGGAGAGTCACATTGTTTTCTTTAGTCATGTATATATCTAAAATATATAAATGACTAGAGGGTTAAGAACCCTAATTTGTTTGTTGAAAGTCAATATTAATTCTGTTATTGTTCATCTGCTTCTTCACCAATCTTAGAAAATAATTGGGGTCATAGCATGGAGCTCTATTGATTCAAGAATTTTGATTTATGTTTTGGAGATTAATCATGTAGCTTGATCAAATTAGTTCTTTTCCCGGTTATGTTGAAGTAGACGTTAGCGGGGCTGTTTTAATTTTAAGAAGAAAACCAAAAATGTGCTGTTTTTGTTGTCTTTTTTATTTAAAGAATTTGAAGCCAACAAGGGTGTTTGAATATTTGAAGACTAGTAGCAAAAAAGGGTTTTGTGGGTTGTTCTTGTTTCATTTTAACATCAATCACACTAGGGGTGTGGGTTGTTGCAAGAATTTGAAGCGAACAAGGGTGTTCGAATTTTTGAAGACTAGTCGCAAATTAAAATGGTTTTGTGGGCTGTTCTTGTTTCATTTTAACATCAATCACAATAGGGGTGTGGGTTGTTGTTGGTTCATTGATCAGAAACCAAGAAGCCGAAAGGTTGCTTATATCTGATATATTCTTCGCGAAGGCAGAAAAAATCAAAGCCGAAGGAAGGGGCTTTTTGTTTTTGTTGGTACAAAATTCAGCCACACAAAGAAGTGTGTGTGGGCTGCTTTTATTGAAATGCATTAGAAAACCAAAGGTGGACTGTTTTACAAAAGATAAAAGAAGAAAAATGACAAAGCCATAGGCTTTGTAGATTAAGAAATCGGAATCTTGGATAGAAGATTCTCAATTTCTAGATTTTGTGTTCCTTAAAATCCGCTATCTACTTTTGATTTTCTATAGCTACAAGAGATGAGGTTTAGAATTTTGCTTATTGATTCTTAGTAGAAGTAAATTCTAAACGTTGGAATCATATTTTGTTTTTAGAAGGAAATTTGTTTAAGATTTCTCCCGGTTTGAATTCTTAGAGTTATAGAAGATAGCTTCTGAAACCATGGCACAATCAACACAAGTATTAGGAACCACTAATAATGTTAATAATGCAATTGCAATACACAGAGATGTAGGACCCTCTATTACATTTCCAATGTCCTATTTCAAATTCACAAATTAGACCGAATGGGCCATCCAAACCATGATCACACTTGATGCTAAATGGATTTTAATAGATGATTAAACCAAGTGTTGGCACACAACCAAATTTCATAATAGACAAGACTGTGACTATGTACCGGTTGCAAGCACTACTAGGGGATCTACTATTACAAGTTACAAATTGCAATAAGGGTGGAAGGCACATCTATAATCACTCAAGGCATAGTTTGAACCGTTGTAGATGAAAGAAGAAGACACTATCAATTCTTTCGACGATAATTTAAATAGTATTTTTACTAAGGCAAACACTTAAGGATCAATATTTGATCAACCAAATCTAGTACATAAACTCTTAACTTTTATGCCCATTAGGTCTTTTTAAATGGTTGCATCTATTATGAAATACTTTAATATAGACACGATAACTCTAGTTGAGAATGTTGACAGCCTTAAGATATTTGAAGAAAGGATCAACTACAACAAAGAAAGACTAGTAGACAGTCAATAAAAACTTTTGTTCACACATCATGACAATAATATTAGTCATTGACAACACTTTAAAAATCATGGACAAGGGAGATTTAACCAGTCACGAGGCAAAGGTCGTGGCAGATTCAAACAAGAAGAAATAGGAGAAAATCATTCACATGATAACTTTGAAATAGTAGTAATGATTGTCATAGAATGAAGAGATATGCTAGAGATCTAGAGATCAATACAGATTTAGAAGCGATCTAAGTGAAGTAAAATGGTACGACTACCATAAATTTGGACACTATGCCTCATAGTTTCGTGTTACAACCAAATAAAAGAACGATCAAATCTTGTAGAAGAAGATGAAACACAAACACGTACTTAAATGATAACTACAAGCATCAATGAGACGGAAGAAGAAAATTTGCAAAAGTTAAGGTTGGAAATAGATTGTTATGTAAAAATAAATTGGAGTCCTTGAAGTTAGCCAAGAAAACATTTGCTATAAATATGCAACATAAGTAATATGGATTCTTAGATATATATAGTTGAAAAGAATACCAAATGATTCAAGATTTTCTAATAAAGAGAAGAACTTGGTAAATGATAGCAAAGTTACAGGCAAATGATGTTTAAATACCACTTATATGAAAAAGAGAAGTTATTTATAGAAGGAAAGAAAAAAAATATCAAAAAGCATAAAGTATTTTAGAAACATTTTCGCAAATCAGAGGACCAAAAAGAAAACCAGCTTGAAGTGAAAAGAGATATTAATTATCATGTTAGCCTTAACATGAAAGCAAAAGTCCAATATGAACTTGTCTTTGAAGGAAAGTGATGCAATCCCGGATCACAAATCAATGGAATATCAAAGAAACACAAATCAAGAATCAAGCTGCTCGATCTTTATTAGATGAAAAGAAAAAAAAACCCCTAGAGCCCTAATCAATAGGATCCTTTAATACGCTCCTAACCCAAAATGTTAGGCATGAAACTTGGAAAATAAATCTATCCAGAAATAATAGAAATCCATCCAGAATTTAAAACAGAAAAAAACAACTTATTTAATTAAAATAGAGCAGCAGCTTGGTTCGGATAAAAACCCAGTCATAGGATGTCCGCACCCGGACCCGGTTCCCCACTTGGGACTCCGCCATCATCCTCCCCCTCTTAAAAAAGACTCGTCCTTGAGTCGAACGGGTCATCATCTTCGGGAACAAACGGGGCAAGATCAGCAACGTTGAAAGTAGCGGAAACATTATAGTGACCTGGCAAATCAATCTTATACGCATTGTCGTTGATACGCTCCAAAACTTTGAAGGGACCATCAGCGCGAGGCTGAAGTTTACAACAACGACCCTTAGGAAAGCGTTCTTTACTGAGATGAATCCACACAAGATCACCCGGATTAAAAACCACCCGCTTCTTATGCACATTAGCACGCCACTGATATACAATATTATTGTTGGCAATTTGTTCACGCACCTGATTATGAATTTGTTTAATCTGCTCGGACCTTTCCTCCCCTTCCGCACTAAAATGATCCGTCACCGGTAGTGGAGTAAGATCAAGTGGAGTAAATGGATTACAACCATATATGACCATAAACGGACTCATGCCAATGGATGGATGATAGGAACGATTAAAAGCAAATTCCGCTTGAGGGAGCACCAGGTCCCATTGACGAGGGTTCTTCCCAACGAGACTTCTTAATAAATTCCCCAAACTTCGATTAGTTACTTCTGTCTGTCCATCACTCTGAAGATGATGGGCACTACCGAAATGCAGCCATGAACCAAGGCGTTTCCAGAGTGTACGCCAAAAATGCCCCACAAATTTAAGATCCCTGTCCGATGTAATTGACTTTGGAATCCCATGCAATCAGACAATTTCAGCAAAGTAAAGTCGTGCTACCTGACTGGCATCATACGTCTTAGCACAGGGAAGAAAATGCGGCATCTTGGAGAATCTATCCACAACCACCATGACGGAATCTTTTTGTCTCTGTGTTCTTGGTAAACCAACAACAAAATCAAGGCTCACATCTTCCCATGGCCCCTCGGGAACTGGTAAAGGTGTGTATAAACCGGCATTCGAATGTTGTGCCTTGGCCATGTTACAAACACCACACCTGTCGATGATACGATTCACATCAGCTCCCATTCTCGGCCAAAAAAAACGTTCCTGAACGAGCTTCAAAGTTTTATCTCGTCCAAAGTGCCCAGCTAATCCTCCCTGGTGGTTGTCCAATATAATGGCCTCACGTAACGAACATTTCAGAACACACAACCGGTTACCAAAAAATAAAAAATCATCGTGTAACTTGTAATCTTTCAAAGGTGCAAGTAGACATATCCGCCAAATGTGAGAAAAATCAGGATCATCATGATAAAGACTACGAAATACCTCAAAACCCTCCACTTGAACTTGCAACGATGTGAGCATGGACCGGAGGCGGCTGAGTGCATCGGCAACGGTATTAGAGGCGCCGGATTTGTGCCGAATAACAAATGAGAAATCTTGTAAAAATTCAACCCATTTGGCATTTCTTAAATTAAGTTTGTTCTGACTATTAATAAACCGTAGGGCCTGATGGTCTGAATACAAAACAAAGTCAGCAGGGAGCAAATAATGTCGCCAATACTCTAAACTCCGGATTATCGCATAGAACTCTTTGTCATACGTACTGTATTTCTGTCTCGCCTCATTTAACTTTTCACTAAAGAATGCTATGGGTCGATTCTCTTGGCTTAAGACTCCACGTATTCCAAACCCCGAAGCATCGCACTCCACTTGAAACATAATCTGGAAATTTGGTAACGCTAAAACCGGAGCTTGCGTAACCCGTTTCTTAAGATCTTCAAACGCTGCGGTAGCGGCTGTGGTCCATGTAAATGGCGTGCCCTTAAGGCAATCGGTGATGGGTGCCACAATAGAACTAAAATTTCGGATAAAACGCCTGTAAAATGATGATAGCCCATGAAAACTCCGAACCTCATGTAACGTCTTGGGTATGGGCCAGGATGTGATGGCCTTTAATTTGGCTTCGTCCATACGGATGCCAGAACCCGAAATTAAGTACCCTAAAAACAACACTTCGGAAGCAAAAAAATGACATTTAGCCCTGTTGCCATATAACTTTTTTGCGCGTAAAACGCTGAAGACTTGACTAAGGTGTCATTGATGTTGTTCAACCGTGTTGCTAAATATCAATATGTCATCAAAGTAAACCATAACACATTTCCCAATGAGTTCCCGAAACACATGATTCATTAGCCGCATGAATGTACTCGGTGCGTTTGAAAGCCCGAAAGGCATCACCATCCACTCGTATAATCCATCTCTTGTTTTGAATGCTGTCTTCCACTCATCCCCGGGCCGCATACGTATTTGATGGTACCCACTACGCAGATCAATTTTAGAAAATATGGAGGAACCATGGAGTTGATCAAGCAAGTCTTCGAAGCGTGGTATAGGAAATCGATACATAATAGTGATCTTATTGACTGCACGGCTATCTATACATATTTGGTAAGTACCCCAGTGTTTAGGAACCAATAAGGCGGGCACCGCGCAAGGGCTCATACTTTCCTGGATAAGCCCCTTTTCTAACAGCTCATTAACTTGTCGTTGGAGTTCTTCAAATTCTGTCGGGTTCATACGGTACGCAGGCTTGTTCGGTATGACGGCACCTGGTACAAAGTCGATACAATGTTGGATCTCCCGGACCAGCGGTAATCCGGCCGGTATGTCCTTGGGGAAACGTCCGAAAATTCCCGAATGAGGTGCTCTACTTCCGGTGGTGTCTGGGGAGAGGTAGTGTTTTCCTCAGCGATCACTAGAGCGTACATAAATGGTGGGGCTGCATGTTTGGTAAAATCCAGAAAGGCTGACTTGGTCAAAATCAACGCCTCGGTATCAATCTTCCGTGTATCAAGAAGAGCTAATATAATATTAAACCCATCCTTTCGAAATGCATAAGTGTTTTTAAAACCGTCATGCTTGACTCGCCGATCATATTGCCACGGCCGACCAAGCAGTATGTGACATGCATCCATCGGGATGACTTCGCACCAAATCTCATCCCTGTATTTATCCCCAATAGAAAATCGTACCAAACATCTTTGAGTGACCTTCACGATATTACCTTTTCTTAACCACGTAAGCTGATATGGGTCAGGATGTGGCTCGGCTTTGAGCCCTAATTTCTAGACCATACTAGTTGCCACCAAGTTTTCACAACTTCCCCCATTAATAATGATAGTACAAACATTGCCTTTTAACGTGCACTTCGTTCTAAAGATGTTGTTTCTGAGCCATGAGGTCTCGTCACCTGGTGGTACCAATGTGGTGCTAAGAACCCTTTGCGTGACCAATGCTTCTCCTTTATCTGGATAAGTAACTTCAGGTTTGGCACCGTCGTCTTCCTCTGATTCGAATCATAAACTGGTGAGGTGTCTTCCTTGAGTGTGACTAAATGTTTATTCGAACAGTCACGAGCATAATGCCCTATCCCGAAACACTTGAAACATCTAACTACCCGGGATGAGGTGGCAGATGAGCCTACAATAGCGGACCCACCATCAGCTTTGATTGGGTCGATGGTACTGCCCGTCGATACCGACCTCGACGGTTCGGCTTTGATTGGGCCGAGTCTCGCCGTGGTTCTTCCCCGATTCTTTAATTGTTTTTCCACCTTCAAGGCTAACCGGCACACATCATTGAATGTATAATAAGATTGTAACTGCACAATATTAGAGATTTCTGGTTTTAATGATCCCAAAAACCTAGCAATAACCTGCTCCTCTTCTTCATCAGCCCCACAACGCATACGAAGCCTGTCAAAATCTGCAATGAATTCTTCAACGGTAGAGTTCCGTTGGGAGATATTATGATATTCTAAAAAGGATTCTTGCCGATAATTTATAGGCAAAAATTTTTCCTACATGTTCCCATCAAATCGAAGCATGTTTTCGTAATTTAACAGCAACAAGCTTAACTTTATACCTGTCGGATATCTCTTTGATGTCAAAGATCCGCTCCACTGTGTTGAGCCAGTCGTTAAAGTCATCTGGTTGTGCCCTCCAGTCGAATTCCGGAATTTCCAACTTGATCCCCATATTACGCAGTGGATCCGCAGCTGGTCGTTGCGGACGTATGTTTCGTCTGCCGAAAGGATTTTCCTCGCCATACCCATCATCCCAGATGTCTGGATCGGTTTCGGTCACCTCGTATCTTTCTTCTTGTTGCAGTCCAGGTCCCGGACCCTTTGCTGCAACCTTTCAATTTCGGCGATATCCCGTGGATCCCTTCCTTCGTCTTCGTTGCCTCGGTCGGCGTTTCTACAGTATCGAAGAATATCCTCGGGTCTCACCATTGATTCGATTGGCTCTGATACCAACTGATGCAATCCCGGATCACAAATCAATAGAATATCAAAGAAACACAAATCAAGAATCAAGCTGCTCGATCTTTATTAGATGAAAAGAAAAAAAAAAGCCCCCTAGAGCCCTAATCAATAGGATCCTTTAATACGCTCCTAACCCAAAATGTTAAGCATGAAACTTGGAAAATAAATCTATCCAAAAATAAAAGAAATCCATCCCGAATTTGAAACAAAAAAAACAACTTATTTAATTAATATAGAGCAGCAGCTTGGTTCGGATAAAAACCTAGTCATGGGCTGTTCGCACCCGGACCCGGTTCCCCACTTGGGCCTCCGCCGTCAGAAAGGTTCACACTATTGTATGTATTGATGAAAAAAGATGCAAGGAATATGAAGAAATGATTGCTAAGTTTTATTTACCAATAGAAAGTAAGAATGATAAAGATGTTACCAAATTACAAGAAGAAGAAAGTACAAATAGTTTGTAATATCCCAACTAGATAAGGACTAGTGAAAACTCAAGAATATGAAATAGCATAAATGGAAGAAGGAGGTCATGAACAAGTTGAAGATAATGGTACTCAAGAAAAGTAAAACATTTCATAATAGAAGGAAGCCTAAATTAAAGCAGATAAATGGAGTCATGCCCAAGACATGCAAAAAATTAAAATCCAAAGATATGGACCTTAATCACCACAGAAGAAGATAATGAAGACATTACTTCGTGGAACATGGCAGAAGAAGCAGTTAAAGAAAATTAAAAGAATGCAACATTCAAAAGAAGTCAAAATTCAATAAATACAGCCGTGATAAGGATGAAAATAAAGCTACGAAAACAATAAAGAGAAAACTCAAAGTCGGATAGAAAACTAGGGGGTGATTGTTAGCATTTGTTATTAACCCAAGTTTAATTGAATGTTATGGGTCAAAAACGTATATATTATAAATTTTAGTTATGTGTCTGTTTTGTAATTATTTTAAATAAAAGTGTTAAGTATGTAACAATCAAAATGTATAAACAGTAGTTAGAGAAAAGGTGACGATTCAAAGAGATTCACGTCATTTACTTTGGTCATGTATATATCAACAGTCCGTAAATGATTGAAGGGTGAAGAACCCTAATTTGTTTATTGATAGTATATATTAATTCTTTGACTATTTATCTTTTCATCATTAATCCTATGCAAATACCGAAGCAATTCATACGCCTAAAATTAATGTACTAATGGACTTATATGTGACTAGACCCGATATCATTTTCTTTTGTCTCAAAGAAACCTACTAGTTTTGGCAATTCTTGAGTACACTTGAAGGAACATTTTCCTAGTCACATTAACTTGAAACATAAGATTAATAATAGACCCATGAATTTTAAGTTTCAAGAGAATGCTAATAGTAAGATACATGTTATAATGTGTTCGCTGTCCTTGATTTGAACCATTAGAGGGTTGCCTGATTTCATAAATTAATCCAGGTTTAGAGAACTTACTGAAAGATCATATGGGGACCTATGCAACCGGAGATGAAGTTTTCTTGGTATTTGATTTTACATATATTCTTGCATTTAAATCTTAATTACTTAAGAATATCATTTCTTCTTAGAAGTATGCCAATTATCTTACGCAGGCTGATGTGTTACTGGCCCCATATCTCATTGGTTACCCGCAAAGATACAACTTCGACATGGTAGCCTCTCATCTCATACAATTAACACTTTATATTATATACTAATTTGCAATGTTGGTATACATCATGGGTTATGTGATTTAAGGGTCTCATTTTTTGTCTTTTTTTTAATCTTTAACTCTTTTTATTTTTAGTTTTAAGGGTTAATTTGCAAAACAGTAACCAAAACTTAAAAGTATTCCAATTAAACAACTCAATTTTAAAAAGTATTACAATTAGCTCACTCCGTTTTCATATTTAATTTAAATTATAAGTTTTAATATGTTTTAGCATGTTTTTCTTTTTGTTTCAATTAAGATATATGTTTTTCACTTTTTTGATGCTAACGTGTAATGGTGACGTGAATTTTAGGTAATTTTTTTATTTTTTAATATAATTATTTTTTTTAAATTTTATTATACTATCATATATTGAAAATTCCAACCCCCCACGTCTTCTCCTCCAGAACTTTCTTTACGTAAGAAAATTTTATAATGACGCTATTCGATAGTTTACTCGTTCAATTTGGTGAAATTATGCATTAGTACCGAATTGAAACACTTTTTAGAATTATTATTGTTCTGTGATATTTATCGTATTTTGAACCATTACTTTTACATATTTTACAATTTATCCTCAATATTTTGTCAACTTTCAACTTTGGTCCCCTATATTTTTATATTTTACAAAATTTTCATTTTATGTTTTGGTCTAAGTTTTGCAAGTTAACATGCCGCGGTATGCATTTGTGGTTCACCGTTTTGCGCTTATTTTTTCCTCGTTTAACAGTCCATCGCAACGAGCTAGTTCTAGATCGAGTTACTCATTGTTTTATACATTTTACGTTTCGCCTGCGTGGTTCAACTTTTTTACCTCTTTTATTTGTTTGGTTTTAGTTTTTCGTTTTTTATTTCTTTTTAAATACGAGTTTTTTCGGCGTTCGTCGTCACTGTCGATAGTTTGTCATTGATGCTACTTGGTTTGGTTTTACGCTCTCGCTACAACGCGATACTAGTTAGTTCTAAATATCATATATTTTCTACATATTAATTTAAATCATATGTTTGTTATCTACTTAGTTTCATGGTCTTAATATACTAATAATAACTAATAAAGAGGATGTCATGCATGCATAAAAATAATGTTAGCTAGAAATATATTTTTCCCGCATGTTTCGGGAATACTTGCATGAGCCGAGATCGAATTTAGAGTATTCACAGTAAGTTCTTCATTTTGAGATGAGTGTGTGTTCTATATTATAAATGATGGTTGTTACTAGTTGTGAGTGAAGTAAAGAAAAAAATTATGAGGATCGTACCATGATTACCTATATTTAAAAAAACATAGTACAACCTTCATAAATTTTTAATTTTTTAAAAAATGGTTGTAAGTAAAAAATTGAAAAAAATAATAAAAAAAATAAAAAAAATATTTAATTAAAAGATAGAGTAACAGTAACACGGATGGTGAATCTAGTGTAAATACTGGCTCATATCCCTATAATGAATTAATTTGTTTGAAATACATAAATAAAAAATGCAAAATACAAATAGCTAGACTTAACAAACGAAACAAAAATATATAATAAAAAAGAGTATATAAAGAAATATTTTTATAGAATAAATAAATATATAGTTAATTAATAAATTTAGTAAAATAAAAAATAAAAGTGATGAAAAGAATAAAATAAATGAAGAAAAGGAATAGAAAGGGAAATAAAGAAAACTTTAAAAGGTAAAGAAAAGGAAAATAAAATAATCATAGAAATTACAAATTTTATAATTTAACGATAAGGGTCAAATAGTCATTAATTAAAAGGTGATAGATTTTTTTTAATTAGTAAAAAAGATGAAATATGTTTCTTACCTTAACTTTAAATGATGACATATGTAATTAATGAAGATTTATGTCAAAATATGTAAGCATGTATATAACCAAATGAAAAAAAAAAGAATAATTTACTCTAATAATAAATATAGATATTACAATTTTCCTTGGATAAATTTATACAAACATGACTAAGATGTACTTTTTAAACTTTTTTATATTTAAAGTTTATAGTTACATTGTGCAGAGTGGTTTCCTTCTTCTATGCAAGTTAAGAGACTCCTATTTGAAGATACCAGCTATTCAAGACGCTATGCCTGAAAAGCAGCCTGATTTTCTTGTTTAGTTGGTGATCAATTGATATCTTATTACCATCAACTGCTCCAATTATCAATTAACCGTTGAAAATTGATCGACGTCTGTCATAATAATAAGTTATAATAAAGAAATATTAAAAAAAACATATGCAACAGCTTGAAAACATGTTACCACCATGTCAAATATAGCTTGTGTGGGAAGATGTTGATATTTTCCCCCAAATATAGCTTTTAAAAGTTATATCCACATTAATTGGTTCACGCTTTTAGAAGAACTAATAAAACATTTGTTCCAACTCACATTCATATAAACACAAACGTAAGACATTAAGTTTGGTTTCATGCTTTTAAAACAACTAATTAAGTAAATGGTGTAGATTTGTACTAAGTTTAATGAGAGTGTGAGTTCGTCGTTTAGTAAAAAAGCTAATAAAAAAATAGTAACTTACATTCATATAAACACAAACTTAAAACATTAAAAAATAACATTATACTATCCTTTTAGATCATCATTTGCCGTTGGTGGTGGTGGTGGTGGTATAGTAGTGGTTGTGGTGGTGGTAGTAGTAATAGCACTAGTAGTGATTAAAATTTGTTACAACCAAGCCTTATCGATTATCACCGTTGACTACAACCTAGCCTTGTCGATTTTCAATATTATTCGATCTTGTAATACAAGAGACTCAACTACCTTAAGATATCATATTCAACTAACCCTAAACTATACTGCCCCAAATTACAAAACAAGCTCTTAGATATATTCACTTAAACCTCGATTTGAAAATAGAATTTGATAAGAGAAATGATGTGGGTGGGGTCTACATGAAATATGCTTTGTTCTCACACATTTTGCTTTTTAAATTTATATAAAAAATTATTACTTTAACTAGACTATATGCATATTTAAGCAAGTATAGCTATCATGACAGTAGTATAGCGTTGGTACCAGCTGAGTACCGTCCAAGGACAAAGCAACCAATAAAGAAAGTTGTTGTGATGACTATTTTTTTGGGTCCAACACTTTACCAATTAATTTATATGCCCTTGCACTCGGTGCGTTATTAGGCTGAATTTAGATATGAACTAAGTTATGAACCACTAATAACCTTGTGACGTAACTACGATCATGCATCACCATAAAAGTTTACATTTAGTATCTGAACCTTACTATTATACTGTAAAATACAAAATTTATAGTAACACCCTATTTTTATTTTGTAAAAATTTAATTATACGAGTGTTGGTGAGATATATATTCTAATAAACTATCTGGTTTTAATATATAAACCAAAAAACTATGCGAAATACCTAATATTATATATTTCAAATTACAAATGCAAAGTAACGCAATGGTTTCCAAGTTCAGTGAATATTTCACTCAATATATCGTAAACTACAATCTACTCATTAGTCCACAACTAACCTAATGATCGAATACCCTCCCGTTTTATCCCCTAACACAAGAGGCCAGACTAATAGAATGTTTGTCTAGTATGTAGTTTTCGAACATCCAGCTACTTTCAAGTAAAAAAGAATACGTTGACTCAAAGGACGCTCGGGATTGATTGGCATGCATCAACCCGAGTACTGAATGAGCTTGTCAGGCCAATAGATCTATCTACGTACTCCCGTGGCTTCCCCGAAGTTAATGGTTGTGTAGATTTTAGAAAAATAAAGGGACTTTGTAGTAAAAAATGTCATAGAATATAGCTACATATATAATCAGTTTAGTTTTTACCAGTATAAGAAAGTTGTCATTGAGTTTATAAAAGACTAGTTTAACTTTAGAATTTGAATTTCCAGTTTGATATAGAGAGCATGTTTCCACTCCAAAATAAAAAAAAGGGCTATAAACACACCATGTAAAGCAGGTGGGTTGATGTTGCAACTTCTAGTAACTTGGAGTGAGGATTGTCCAAAGTAAGTTTATTTAGTTAGTTTATTGTATTTGTCTATAGTTGAGGGGTTGTTATTGTAAAAGTTCAAGAATAGTTGTCGTATACTAGATATGTGTCATCCCATTGTAACACATCCAACAAAAGGATTCCCATGATAGAGTTGGTGAATTTTTATCACTTAAGTACTCTGTCTTTTTTTAGTCAGAATCTTTTGCTTGCCATATAACTGGGTAAAACAATACTAAATGTATTCTAGACCAAGTCAAAGGTGTGTTTGGTATGTTTATAAGTTATAGGGAGCAAGTTTAAATATAATTTTAGCAAGGTTGGGAATAGATAAGTTGTATAGTATAGGGTTACAATTGAAAATATAAAGAATTTTACTAGAAACATGATTCAAGTTGATGGATAATCATCAAAGATTATTAAAGATTGGATTTTTATTATTTAAAACATGCTTATATTACTTATTTTATATTAAAAATCATTGCTTTACATTATATTTTTGAAAATATTGAAAAGCTGTAAAATTTAGGGTTTTGACAGATTTGGACAGATTCGCGCACTAAACTTGCACAAGCTGTTTTATGGGTCAAATTAATGAGTTAGAACACTTTATTTATATGGTAAGAAATATAAGACTTTAAATTTAATTATGAAAAAAATAATCATTGAAAAATGATTTGTTATGAGGGAGATATGGCTTTCCGAAGTTTGCCTTGTGAATCTGTCAAAATCCGAAAATTTAAGTTTGATGTGTTTAAGAAAAGTTTTGTTGATTTCATATTTATTTGATGTTTTTATCCCACTTAGATATATGATTAATTCACAAAGATGTTATGTAATTATAGATCCATGATAGTTATGATTGAATTTTGATAAAACAAAATTGGAAACGTATGAACACGAAGAACACTAAAGCTTACTCGATACATAGATCTTCAAGATGAGCTATGAGTTGATATTTGATTCTATAGAGGCTATAGATTTAGATTTTGGTGTGAAAGATAATGAAAATAAGACCCCTATTTATAGTTGAAAAATTAAGGTTTTAAGTTTCAGTTATGATAGGCTTTTTAATATTTATTAATAAAATTCATATTTTTTTTTGTAGAGATAGGGGTTGAATGAATTTTTATTTGTAGAAATGATTTAATATTAGTTTAATTTGTTAGTTTTTAGATTTAGGATAATTACTAGTTAAATATTTAATAATATATTAGATATATATCCCTTAAATGATTAAAATAATAAAATAAAATATATATAATTTTGTAATTGTTCATGCATATATATATATATATATATATATATATATATATATATAATATATATATCCCTTAAATGATTAAAATAATATAATAAAATATATATAATTTTGTAATTGTTCATGCATATGTATATATATATATATATATATATATATATATATATTTATATGTATGTATGTATGTATATGTATATATTAATGTATTTTTATCTTGCATTATGTTTAGATAATTATAAGACTGAATTTAATTAATTAAATCTTTCTCTTTTGAATAATAGTAACATATGTAACCTAAGTTACACATATGTAAATTTTTGCCCTTATAGTTATATATGTTTCACTTATATTGAAATTTTAGCATTGGTTTAGAATTTGGTTAATGTTAGGGCACTTTCAAGTTACTGTTCTAGCAAGACCTAGTATTTACACACGTGTTATCATAGAATCATACTAACATTTAATAGTTTCATCATGAATCATAATTCATAGAACATGAGATAGTTTTCATAAATAGGTTCTTAAATTTAGTCAATAGTTATATTGAAGTACTAGAATCATCAAAGAGTTAAGCATGAAAAATCAAAGATGTTACAGTTGGTTATTAACTATAATAGTGTACTTAATTGTATTTGAAAAATTGTTTATTGGTTTGTACATTGTTATATATTATATGTATACTTCTAAACCTATGTGCTCAACAACTTTTTGTTGATATATTTTAGCATGTTTTCAGGTAATGAAAACTAAGTTTGTTGCTTTGTTCACGCTAGGTTTCAAGGATAAGCTTTAGTTGGACCTAGTTAGACTTTGAATAAAAAAAACTTATTTACTTGTTTGGTTTATTTGTTATTAGGACTGGATGTAACCAACTATTTAGTTTTAATAATTAATTTCCTTTAGTACTCTTTATCCTTGTGTTATGATTCAATTTCATCACTCCTTGGTGTTTCCAGCTTTAGCCGGGGTATGATAGATTGGTATCAGAGCCTTGGTTATAGAGAATTAGGTTATCAAAAATTGAATGACCTAGACTATAACTAAGCACCTCACACATGAGTTCTCTCATGTATCTTATATGCTTAGATAGGACTTTACCTAAACTATAACTAAGTACCTCACAAATTAGTCCTCTCATGTATCTTATATGCTTAGATATGACTTTATGTGATATGCCTTACATGATTATTCTTAGACATTGATTACAATCAATTCACACATAATTCTCAATTCATATTCCAAGCCATTATGCCTAAATCAAAAGGATTTTCAAATCTCAATTTTTACTTATGACTTTTGAATCTCGTCAAAGTCTGTGTCCCATAACTGAACACATGTAATGCTGGAAGAGTTGGATGCTTGTATCTCGGGGTGTTCTGTTTAGGCAAGGTATTCATATAAATCCAAATCAGCCGATGGATCTTTTTACCTTACCTGGGAACCTTTGGGGTGAGTGTTTGCGTATAGGTACGTATGTCTTCATTAAGGTTGTGGTTTTGATGAGTCAACGTAAACAATTTGGTTTGTGAACCAAACGTTTACACTCGGAACATCTCATTGCTATTTCGAATCATCTTATCCTTGATTTTTGTTATTCCGAAACTATAAAACTCATTATCCAATTCTCATAAAACTCCTTAATAATCATTTTGAATGTCTTTCTATCAAAACCGTTCCCGGTCTGGGAAACCCATCATAATTGAATCTGTTATTCCAAACTGTACACTTATCTTAGCGAGCAGGATTTTCCTATCGACCCTACACTGCTTATTCATATCTCCTCAAAGGAATCAAGGAGTTCTTCCAAAACAATAAGGATATACACGGACCTCGATCTACTATCCGCTGCTGAGAGTGAGTATCTGTCACACCCTTAATATCCACAAACGGGGTATTACCGTTAGGCGTGTGACATACCAAGATCTCAGCCGATAGTTACACTAAACGACACATTAATTACAAAACATAATTGCTCATTAATTTTAGAAATTCCTAAAAATAGAGTTAATAACGTAATGATGAAAATACTTGCGG
The DNA here is from genome assembly GCA_025506505.1 of Flaveria sonorensis. Lineage (NCBI taxonomy): Eukaryota > Viridiplantae > Streptophyta > Magnoliopsida > Asterales > Asteraceae > Flaveria > Flaveria sonorensis. Next base: position 18,320,845 of record CM046424.1, read on the forward strand.
AAGCGTAATCCATCATAATTCAAATGGCGCAAACACGTGCGAACCAATTAAATGTAATTTGTAGAAATGTAAATTGTTCATTTAACCCAAATAATGATGAATGCAATGGTAAGGATCCTAACCGTGCGCACCTTAACAACCTGAAAGAAACATACTAAAGTGTCAACACAAGGTTGGTGAGTTCACAGGTTTTGATAAACAGTACATAAAAGAAACCAGATCCAGTAAACAAGGTAATATCAGTAGGTAGCTAGCCTACATAACAAGTCACATGTTGTATGAAATTCGCAACCAAAGTTGTCAATGTAAATGAATGCCTCGGCTGTGGCTACCAGACCACAGCAACATAAATTAGGTCAATTAAACACCCGTTTGACGTGTAGTCGTGCTAGCACGACTAGCCCCGGTGGGGTTTATCAAACCCAGTAGATCTACTTAGAATTACCTCGCTAAAATACATAAATTAATGGTTTGAATGTGAGGAATTTAATTGTTTATAAGACTAGTAACAAGTGATATTACAGTAATACTGATCAAATAAAAATACATTTTAGAACACATGTTTCTCTCCCCCAAAAGAGTACGAGTAAAGTGGGGCTGAGAACTCACCTTAGGGTGCACGACAGATAAATGAAACCAAATACCACAATGGTAACCTCAACCTATTACACAAATAGGTTTATAAGTTTGTGCACAAGACATGCTTACGATATCCTAGTCATATCACATAATGTTCAACCCAATTTAATGCATAAAATCAAGCTTTGACAACAATTCATACAAGAATTCATTACAAATTATCTATACACACTATTTTGGGACGAAACCACTTGGAGGTGCTCCAAGGCTCACGGGGTTACTCCCCGAATCATTTATTTTGATCATAACCTCTTCAAAATACAAACCAAGTATCAAAACACTTGACCCTTTGTTTGCTGTCAAAAAGGACAGTTTTGACCTACCTTCACTAAAAATGCAATAACTCGAGTTTTACATGTCCAAATTGAGTGTGGTTGGACTTTCTGGAAACTAGACTCAAAAATACAAAATTTGGACCCAGGAAACACAGTGATTAAGTTTATTATCATCAAGTTACAACATGCACAAGTTGGCTAGCAGAATCTGCCAGAATCAGAAAACATTCAAGTTTGCACTAAACAAGCATCCTAACAATGACCAAATGACTTCACAAGGCCATGTTATCATCTAAAACATGTTTGGACACTCATCCAAGTGTCTTGCACGTTCACAAGCTTTAGTAAAACTCAAACCATATGATTTATACTCAACCTCTTTCCAATGATCATTACCCGACCCGATAACTTCATTTTCACATAACAATTGACAAACACAACCCATTTGCCCCCACATCAATCGACTTCCAACCCCAAAATTAACCCTAATCTGTATTTTTGTCAATCATAGCACAATACCTATGATCTCTAACAAAAATCTTAGCAAAAACATAATCAAATCAACGAATAATACATCCAATGCACATAACCATCAAGTTGCAGCCCTAAGGGTCGAATTTACCTCAGAACTCGAAGTGGGTAGACAAGAAAACATGTTGCCATGGCTGGAGGATCAAGAGAATGGATGTATGAGGAGAGAGGATGGTCGATTTAGGGAGGAATGTTGGTGATCGGCGGCGGTTTGGGTGATCTTGAGGTTATCGGCCGATTTGGAGAGGGAAGGGGAGAGGTATTCAATCGGTTGGGTCAATGAGGGGGGGGGGGGGGTTAGGGTTTGCATGAAGTGTGTGTAGTATTTTGCATGTTAAAGGGTCTTTCATGAGCTTTCGGGTTGGGCCGGGTTTACATGTGACGACTACTAACATATAACTTCTACTACCAACACTTTACCACGCTCAATTTCATTTTTCCATATTTGTTTAGTTGGTAATTACAATAACAATTATTTATTTATAATAATAGTTATTTTTATTTAATAATCTTAATTTGGTTAATCATAATTTAATAAACCCTGGCATAACGGAGGAAGGTTAGGTTAAGGGAACGAGGTTAACCTGAGAACTCGGGTTGTCACATCATCCCCTTGTTAAAGGAATTTTTTCCTGAAAATTAGAACATCATCAGGTTCATGAAGAACTCTTGATTTCAATAGCAACACAGAAGAGAGTTCAGAAGCTTGCTTAGGGTTGGGTTTCTGGAATTTCTGAAAGAAGCCCAAAACAAAGAAATATAAGGTTTCGCGAGGGTTGTGATATCATCCCCTTGTTGAAGGGAATTTCGTCTCAAAATTTAATGAAAAGATATCGTAAGAAGGATAGCTTATGAAGTGGATGCCTGATCTTTGAACAGTTACGAGTACTTTTTCATTTGATCTTCACGTTCCCAGGTAAATTCTAGTCCATGTTTTGAATTCCATCTAAATCGCACAATAGGAGTCTTGCTACACTTTAGGGGTTTGACTTCCCAGTCCATTATCTCGACTGGTTCCTCAGTGAAACAATGGTGTTCATTAATCTCCAGTTCCTCTAATGGAATTACGACTGATTCATCGGCTAGAAACTTCTTCGGATTTGAAACATGAAATACGTTATGAACACCATTGAGTGTTGTAGGTAAGTCTAGCTGATAAGCTACTGAACCGATCCTTTTGACAATCTCAAACGGTCCAACGTATCTAGGGTTTAACTTTCCATGCTTCCTAAAGCGTATCACACCCTTCCAAGGTGAGACCTTTAACAACACCTTGTCACCGACTTGAAATTCCAAAGGTTTTCTTCTCTGATCTGTGTAGCTTTTCTGACGATCACGAGCTGCCGCCATAGGGTTACGAATCTGAACGATCTTCTTAGTGGTTTCATGAATAAGTTCAGGACCAGTTAACTAGCTATCACCGACCTCAGTCCAACAGAGTGGTGATCTACACTTTCTACCATAAAGTGACTTAAATAGTGCAGATTTGATACTTGTATTATAACTGTTATTGTAAGAGAACTCAACCAAAGGCAGTTGTGTTTCCCAACTATTCAAAAAGTCTATAACGCATGCCCTAAGCATATCTTCTAGGGTCTGAATAGTGCGTTCTGTCTGTCCATCTGTCTGTGGATGGTAAGCTTGATCATATCCAAACGAGTGCCTAGTGACTTCTGTAGTGACTGCCAGAAGTGTGAAATGAATCGCACGTCACGATCAGAGATGATCGAGAGTGGAATGCTATGTCGTGACACAATTTCCTTCAAGTAAATCTGTGCTAGTTTATCCATCTTGTAGTTCTCACGAATAGCCAAGAAGTGTGCTGATTTGGTCAAACGATCCACTATCACCCAAATAGTATCGTTTCCACTCTGCGAGCGGGGTAACTTGGTAACGAAATCCATGGAGATGTTTTCCCATTTCCATATAGGAATCTCTGGTTGTTGAAGCAGACATGACGGTTTTTGATATTCCACCTTGACCTTAGAACAAGTCAAACACTTTGACACGTAGGTGGCAATTTTAGCTTTCATGTTTGGCCACCAGTAAATGACCTTCAGATCTTGGTACATCTTTTCAGATCTAGGATGTACCAAATAGCGAAACTTGTGAGCTTCATCCATCACCAATTCCCTGAGATTCCCAAACAATGGAACCCATACTAGGTCTTCATAGTAACGAAGCCCATTCGATTTCTCTTGAAGTAGTTTCTCAGCTCCTCTGAGAGATTCTGACTTGATGTTTTGCTCCTGTAATGCCTCAATCTGAGCATTCTTGATCTGTGGCGGTAGATCAAAATGAATGGTTAGCTATAACGAACGGACACGACGAGGTTTTAGGGTTTCTTTATGACTAAAGGCGTTGGCTACCACATTAGCCTTTCCCAGATGGTACTTGATGGCACAATCATAATCATTCAGTAATTCCATCCATCGCCGTTGTCTCATGTTAAGTTCCTTCTGTTCGTAGATGTGCTGAAGGCTCTTGTGATCTATGAAGATCGTGCACTTGGTTCCATATAGGTAATGCCTCCAGATCTTAAGTACAAATACCACAGCTCCCAACTCTAAATCATGAATTGTATAGTTCTTCTCATGCGCCTTAAGCTGTCTTGATGCATAAGCTATCACTTTCTCGCTTTGCTTCAACACGCAACCCAAACCCTGGATTGGCGCGTCATAATAAACCACGAAGTCATCTATTCCACCTTGCAACGCCAAGATTGGCGCACCACACAGCTTGTCCTTAAGCGCTTGAAAAGCGCTTCTTCATTACTACCCGACTTGTAAACAGTTCCTTTGTGAGTTAGGGCAGTCAGAGGCTGTGCAAGTTTTTGAGAATCCTTCTATGAAACGTCGGTAGTAACCCGCTAATCCAAGAAATTGGCGCACCTCAGTAGGCATTGTAGACACAGGCCAATTCTTGATTGCTTCAATCTTAGACGGGTCAACATGAATGCCATTCTCGTTAACTACATGCCCTAAGAACTGTACTTCTCTCATCTAGAAGTCACATTTAGAAAATTTCGCATATAGCTATTCTGCCTTCAGAAGCTCTAGGAATAGTCTCAAATGTTCCTCATGTTCCTTCCTATTTTTGGAATAAATCAGTATGTCATCAATGAAGACGATGACAAACTTGTCTAAATTGGGTTTACAAACACAATTCATGAGGTCCATAAAGACTACAGGTGCATTTGTCAATCCAAATGGCATGACTACGAACTCAAAATGCCCGTATCGAGTTCTGAAAGCTGTCTTGGATATGTCTTCTTCATGAATCCTAAACTGATGATATCCCGATCTCAAATCAATCTTTCAGTAGTAACTCGATCCTTGAAGTTGGTCAAATAAGTCATCGATACGTGGAAGAGGGTAACAATTCTTTATTGTAACCTTGTTCAGTTCCCGGTACTCAATGAACATCCGGAAGGTTCTATCTTTCTTCTTCACGTATAACACCGGTGCTCCCCAAGGTGAAGAACTAGGGCGTATGAACCCCTCGTCTGACAAATCTTGCAACTGTTTCGACAATTTTTGAAGTTTGTTCGGTGGCAAACGATACAGCTCCTGAGCGATAGGGGCAGCTCCTAGTGTCAGCTTGTTCTGAAACTCTACTTTCTCATGTGGATGAAGGCCAGGCAAGTCCTCTGGAAATACCTCAGGAAAGTCCTTAACAACAAGAATGTTTTCAAGTCATTTCTCCTCTATGGCCTTTTCAGTAACTAAGGCTAAAATTGCAGCATGCCCTTTCCTTAGGCACTTCTGAGCCTTCATGTAAGAGATGATGCTGACCACAGCACCACTCTTGTCACCTTCCACCATGAGTATCTCTCCATCAGGTAGTGGTAGTCGGATGAGCTTCTCACGACAAATGATTTCGGCTTGGTTCCTAGACAACCAATCCATACCGACCACGACATCAAAACTACCAAGCTTAATGGATAGAAGGTCAATTTCAAAATCATGCCCAGACAGGCCTATCTTACAACCTTGGTATATATGGGTAGACTCTATAATCTTACCATAAGCTATTTTTACAGTATAGTTCGAGTCTAAAGTCATAGATGTAACATCTAGTAACTTACTGAACTTTTGAGAAATGAAACTCCTATCAGCACCAGAATCAAACAACACGGAGGCAAAGCAACCATTGATAGGAAATTTACCAGATACAATGGAAGGGTCATTAAGAGCCTCACCTAATCCAATGACGAAAGCTCTACCCTTGGCACCACCATTTCTGTTGCCATTGCCATTTCCACCATTGTCCTTTCAATTGTCAGCACCATTACTACCACCATTGTTCTTCTTTAGCTTTGGGCAATTGCTCTTAAAATGCCCGGTTTGACCACACTCGTAATAGCCTTTCTGTTCATCCTGCTATAATGGTTGTTTGGCTGTCAAGTTCACACGACAGTTTTTGGCAGCGTGGCTAAACTTACCGCAAATTTCACAAGTATTCTTATTGCAGGGCCCGGTGTGATGGTAATTTCACTTATTGAACTTGGCCAGTGTCCCGATATAACCACCACCATGATGTGATGATGAAGATTGGTTGAACGTACGGGAGGTGTCAAACTTCTTGGATTGTTGTGGCTGCTGCTGAGAGGTATTTTGCTTATTGTTTGAACCAGACTCCCACTTCCTCTTGTTGTTGTCATCAGTAGTAGTTAACACAGAGCCTCGCGGAGGTAGCTTACCCTGCGTGACAGCCTGGTCGGTGAACCGGTGGGTCAGTCTGATAGTCTCCTGTATAGTATTGGGTCGTGAAGAAGTAACCATGCTCTGGATTTCTAAAGCTAGTCCATGTAGATACCTTTCAATCCTCAAGGGAGGAGGGTTAAAAATGTTGGGGCATACAGTAACGAGCTCATGAGAACATGTAGTGTATGCCTCGATCTCAGAACCCAACATCTTCAGATTCCAAAACTATTAGTCCACATGATCGATAATCAGTGCAAATGATTCAGTAACCAGAGAAAACCCACCGAATATACACAACTTTATCAATGACACAATGAACAAGTTTCAAATATTTTCAATGATCTCCAAAATAACACAATAATCATGAATCAAAGGCTCAAATATGATAAGAGTAATCTTCCAGCCAAGAACACAGAATTGCAATAATAATATTTCACTATTAGGGTTTTGCAAAACTTGCTTACAATGATAGAACATGACAATATATAAGCAGAGTGTTGTTTCGCTCCTGACCAACACCTAGTTTCACCTGGCAGCGAAATACAGTTTCGCTGGGTGACCTAGGTCAGCTGACTATGAATGAAACCATAGTTTCGCTCGTAGTTTCGTTGGGTCAGTAAAACTACACAAATAAAAAATACATGGAATCAAACTAACATTCAACCTATTACATAAATAACAAAATAATCCTAAAAACTATGGTGAGTCCAACCTATACTACATCATTAATACTCCCCCTAGGTTGGACCTCACCAGCTTGATCTTCTGATTCAGCTTTGGTTCTGTCTTTAACAATCTGAGCTTCTTCTATAGCTTTAACAGATGTTTCCTTTTCAGCTCCAGCAGTACTAATTTCCTCTCCCTGTGCACTGGCTCTTTCAAATTGCCTTGTCAGTTCCTGCACATCCATCCTCAATTCATCAGCTTTAAGTACTTTCTCTCTAAGCTCCCTGACTTCAGCCCTGACACCACGAGCCTTGTTAGCTACCCTCATGAATTGGCTAGTTTCATTCCTCGTTTCAGCTCCGGCTCCGGCTTTGATGTGATTTTCACACAACACCAGCAAATCTTCATCGTAAAAGGAGAATATTTCCATATGGTCAAATAGTTTAATTTTTTCTCCACCCTTCAGTCTAATCACTGCTTCCCTTATATTATTATCATAGAACCACTTCTCAAATTTTTGTAATCTTAGGGGAAGTTGATTGGGCACTCTCACTCTACGAACAGTTTTTGCTGGTTTGAGCGCTAACACAATCTAGCCTTTTCCTGTAGCCCAGTTCAAATCTTTCTTGGATCTCCTCCTTTTTGTCTTCATATAACCGAACGCTTCAAAATTATCATTCAGCCCCTTTATCTCCTTCTCTAACAACATTGCCCTCTCCCTCACATTTACCTCCAAAAAGGGAATTTCTGCCAGTCTTTTTAGATCCTATCTAGGTAAGGTCTTGAAAGCATTCCTTTTGTGCCAGTAAGATATTTCCCCTCCCCTTCTTTTATTCATAAACAATTTCAAATTAGCATTGTATTTCCAGCTTATGATTTTCTTATCAGACTCCTTTCTACTGGGCTCTTTTATGTTCTAAAATAGAAGGGTTAGCTATTCAGGTTCCTTATTTTTGGTGTACCAGTCTTCCTTTTCCATCTCAATAATATCCCCTTCAGTAGAGTTTCTTTGAGCCACATATGTCAATGGACGCACATCTACCTCATAATACTCTGGCTCAGAGTCATAATCAAATAATTGCTCCTCAGTTTCCTCTTCTTCATCCATCAAATTCAGTTCAGCATGTTTCCTTCGTATTCTATCTCCTTCTTCTCTAGTCACTTCCTCACCAGTCAAATCAGCATCAATGTCTAATCCCAAGTCTACAAACCTTGCCTCTACTACCTTAAAAACATTTCCTTCAGAACTCCCTGCACCACCATCTTTCACCACTATAGTTTCATTACCATCACCCTTCAGTCTTTAACACCATCCCTATTACCACCAACACTTGAACCAACAAGACCACTGCTACCAACACCACTGCCACCGACATCACACCAAAATCTCCAGCACTGATATTAGCACCTGCTCGCGCTCCACTAGTACCCTCTCCAGCTTTGGATGAATACCCCGCTTTCAGGAATGTGTACTTTGAAGTGTCAGTGAGATCATCCAACTCTGCTTGAGTTAGCTGATTGGGCAGGCCGGTAGCGGCTTTCAACTCATTTACTTCTTTAAACAGTTTTTTAATTAATTCTTGTTGGTCTAACAACATACTCTTCATGCTTTCCATAACGTTATCCTTTTCTTTCTCCCTCAGCTCCTGATTTATCAACTTTGTTTTGATCATTCCCAGCTTATTCACTAAAGATGTATTAAGATTTCTAATCACATCTTGATCCAACTCTAATCTTGCATCCCTTCTTTCAGGGGCTTTAGAAAAGGTTTGCTTCTTGTGTTTGGTTCTTCATTCAGCAACATTTGCAGGTTTACCTTGATCAGCTTTCTTTTTCATTCTCCTCTCACTTTGAGTCCTCAACTCCTCCTCCACTTTATCAATTTCTGCTTTCAAATCATACTCCTTCTCCTTTGCATATCTTTTTCTTTTCTTTGTTGCCTCATCTTGCCTCTCCTGGTTCTCTTCAGCATTCTAATTTTCATTTTCAATTAATCTCCTTATGTAGTTCCACCTCTCGGCTGGGTATATGTTTTCCCATAGATAAGTGATCTTTCCACTGAAATCATGTCTTATGGCCGAGCAGTCAGCAAATATCCTAATATTCATCTGCACTAGCCTCTTGATTTCTCCATGTCATGGCAAATTTGGGATTAGAAAGTTTATCAACATTTGCACGAATTTGGGATATGACAACCATTTGTCTTTCTTCAATGCCGTTATGTTCTCGGTCATACAGTCAAAGAATAACTTGGCTATATTAGCCTTTTGGCCTTTGCAGAATACAATCATGGCCCTAACCCAATGTAGATTAAGACAATCAGACCCTCCCTTCCTGTGATCTAAACACATGATAAAGACATGTGCTATATACCTCCATTCTTTAGACAGGAAGGATTTTTTAATCTCCTTTTGGGAACCAAATGGAGGCCCTTCATAGCCAATGCTCTTGAAAGCCTCAAGAACCTATGCCTCTTATAGCACTACCTCGGGTCCACAATCAGCCTCAAGTCTCAGCACTCTAGCCACGGTCTCAACTGTAATGGCTATATCATGACCACCAACTCTAGCAACTATCCGATGAGGTGTAGACTCTAGTTCATACTCGGTAGATCTCCAAAAATCTCTCACGTGAAGATCATAGATGGTAGGCATATGAGAAATGGCATAGCATATGGGTGACTCCTTAAGCCATTTGATACAGTCTCTGAAGCCAACAGCCTTTGGGTTGCTGTCGTCCAATAGAGCAACAATATTATTCTTCTTGTCAAACATCAGATTAGCCATCCTCACTGAAAAGTAAATAGAAGAGGGTGAGTTATAGTATATATATAAGAATTAACAATGACATGTAACAAAACATAAGAAAATTTAGAATGTTCAACAGTTTTGCTGCAGGTGAAACTGTAGTTTTGCATAAGCAAAAATATAGATTCGCTATGATTCGGACACAAAATTATGTGACCGAGCGAATCTATAGTTTCGCTGAAACTATCCTGGCGAAACTATTAAGTACATGCGGACAGCATAACGAGACAGTTTCGCTAGGAACATTGAACTTTCATTCAGATTCGCTGGTCAGCTTAGCAGTTTCGCTGAACAAATCTACGAACTTTCCGACCAAGTGAATCAATCTAAGACTAATGTCCAATGGTCCAAACCTCAATCAATGCATAAGAACAAGTTCGCAACACCCACCTAAGCACTTAGAAATAGTCAATCGCTATGGAAATCGACTTAGAAGAGTTTAGGTGTAATCGCACAGAGAAACTAGGGTTTACTTTCATCAAGCAAGTGTGTGAAACTGATTTCACACTATGCAATATATAGAACCTAGTTTTACTGGCAGCGAAACTATAGTTTCGCTCGGCATCACAGATGAAGTCATGTACCTCAGTGTTGAGCGAGCTTGTCGGCGAATCTATAGATCTGCTAAGCAAAACTGTCAGCAAAACTTAGTTTCGCTGGAACCTAACACTTAGCAAAATTTTATTTTATTTTATTATTATTAGGGCTTATATTGACAAAAACTTTCATGAAAAAATTTCTTCACCCCATAAAACCAACACAAAAATAAAAGAACAACAGAAAATTAAAATAAAATAAAATAAAATAATACTAATGTAAAGTAAAGTAAAATAATAAAAATGAAATTAAAAAAAGGATATAATCGCTTTTTTTTCAAGAAGTTTTCCAGGGAGTCAAGGATTGGCAGGATTGATGATATGTTCGTCCCTTTAAACCCATGGTTTATTCTTTTCAACACGTAATCTGCAGCTGTCTTTATCATGTTTTGATTTAATTTTTTGAAACTCTAATGACTTGATCCCCACAAACATATGGCAAAGAACTTATCCTGACCTCATGGTTTATTAAGCAATATGATTGACTCTGCTTGATTTTCGATTGGGGTTTCAACAATGAACTTAATTTAAGAATCACTGTGCTTTTATTTTAGAGAACTGATGATGAGAGCTCCAGGTCTATACTCACGTATAACAGAGGAGATGATCATCTAAACGTGTTGATGAGAGCTCCAAGTTTATACTTACGTATAACAGAGAAGGTCAATGTTCACACATAGTAGAGGAGATAAGCACGAGATATGTTTCTAAAGAGCTAACCAGAAGCTTCAATTCAGAGACTTTTCTGAAAAGCTAGATTAGAAGCATTTATTATGCTAATTTGAATCATTCAGGATTTGGGGATAAGGGAATTTTTGGGATATTTGGGAAAATCAAAACAAATATTTGAAACTCTCAACCCGTTTTGGTCAGGGACTTGTAACTTTGTGCAGGCCAAGATGTCAAGGGGATGGTCCTTATCATAGAGTTCTTGATCTTTAGTTAGGCTACACGATCACTATTTACTTCGTTTTCGAGCTGAGCCTACCATGCGTATCCCGACACAAGGCTATTGACCTCCTTCAAACTTCTTTATCCCGGGGTACCTGAAAAGACAAAATTGAAAAACTTAAGATTTTAATCTTTATTCTCCCCCTAAATTTCTACTTAACTGCCAGTAAGAAAAATTTATATTTTTCATAATTTGTAAAGATCAAAAGAGTGAAGGAATATGGGACAACAAAGTTTATCAGAAAGAGTTTATCAAAATAAGATAGAAAATAGTTATTTACAGCTATTTACACACTTTGTTATGAAAAAGAGTTTTCAAAAGGATATTAAACCCAACATTGAGATCAGTTCATAAAAAAAGGTTTATCGAATGTTTTTGTGAAATAATCTGCTCTTTGATTTTTTTTGTCAATTGGAATAATATCTATGAAACCCTTTTCCAGAACGGCCCGGATTGCATGAATCCTTGTTTCAATGTGGTTGGTGCGAGTATGATGAATAGGATTTTTGGCAATTCTGATAGCAGCTTCATTATCACAGAAAATGGTGTATGAAGAAAATTTATTCCGTAATCCATCATCTGATGTTGTATCCAAAGCACTTGGCAGGAACAACTGGATGTAGCAACATATTCAGCCTCTCCTGTAGATAGAGATACTGTTGTTTGCTTCTTGCTTTGCCATGAAACAAGACAATCCCCGAGATATTGACATCCGCCAGTGATAGATTTCCTATTGATCCTGCAACCACCATGATCACTGTCAGAATAAGCATGTAAGTCAAAGTTCCCTCCTTTTGGGTACCAAAGACCCAAATAAGAAGAAACCTTTAAGTAACAAAAGAAGCGTTTAACAACTTTTTTATGTGATTCTTTTGGGTTGGCTTGAAAGTGGGCACAGTAGCACATGGTGAATATAACATCAGGACGGCTAGCCGTGAGATACATGAGAGATCTGATCATAGAATAATAGCGATGAGCATCCACAGATTTCCCATTATCATCTGGAGTTAAACAAGTTTGAGTAGTGAATGGAGTGAGTTCTGGAGAAGCATCATCCATCTTGAACTTTTTGAGAATCTCCAGAACGTACTTTTCTTGGAGAATCAGAATGCCAACAGGCTTTTGTTCAACCTGCAACCCCAAGAAAAAGCACAGCTCCCCCATCATGCTCATTGTGAAGCGATCCTTCATTACTTCTTCAAATTCTCTACATAGTTTCTCATTTGTTGACCCGAAAATGATGTCATCAACATACACTTGAACAATCAGTATTTCGCCATCAACTTCCTTCTTGAATAGTGTCATGTCTATAGTTCCACGAGAGAAACCCTTGCTGAGCAAGATATTGTGTCAAAGTTTCATACCAGATGCGAGGTGCTTGATGTAATCCATATAAGGATTTATCAAGTTTATATACTTTGTCTGGAAAATCTAGATCCTTGAAACCTAGTGGTTGACAAACATAAATCTCCTCATCAATGTTCCCGTAGAGAAATGCACACTTCACATCCATCTGTAAGACTTTAAAGTTTTTGTGAGCAGCGTGAGTAAGAAAGATTCTGATAGCTTCAATGCGAGCAACTGGAGCAAACACTTCAGCATAGTCAATTCCTTCCTCCTGAGCAAATCCCTGAACAACCAATCTTGATTTGTTTCTTATTACAACTCCTCGATCATCTGGTTTGTTCCGCTATACCCATTTGGTGCCGATGGGAAACTTGTTCGGAGGAAGATTAACTAATTGCCAAACTTTCAGTTTCCTGAACTACTGAAGCTCCATCGCCATAGATTCAACCCAACTTGGGTCTTGAAGTGCTGCTGAGATATTTTTAGGAACGATTTGAGATAAGAAACATGCATAGAGACATTCATTTATCAATCCAGATTGACTCCGTGTCCTTACACCATCTGTAATAGAACCAATGATGTAATCATGTGGATAGTCTTTTAAGGTTTTAAAGTTGGTGTTAAGGGTTAATGGATTGGAATGAGATAAAGATGCGGTTTGTGAAGGGGAAGTTGGTTGTGATAGAGGAATTGGTTGTGGTGGAGGTCTGGGTGGAACATCAAGCAGAGGTTGAGGTGGAGGGTCAATTGGTGATTGTGGAAGAGGTTCAGGTGGAAGATATTCGGTTGGAGGAATGATTTGCACATTAGTTTGAGGAACAACATCATCATCAAATACTAGAAGGTTGAAAGATTTGAAGACAGTATTTGAGTCATAAAACCATTCTGGGTCTGACCCCATGTTTGGTGAATTAGACTCCTACCAATCAACATATAATGATTCCTACACAATTCGCATTCTTTTTGTTGTACACTCTATATGACTTTTGTGAGGAAGAATAGCCAATGAAGAAACATTCATCAGAGACTACACAAAACTTTGAATTCTGAGCTTGAGTGTTTAGCAAAGTACATGAGTAACCAAATGGACAAAAAAAGTCATTCAAGGGTTTCCGTTTATGAAGAAGTTCATAAGGAGTCTTCATCTTGTCTTTCACAATAAGAACCCTGTTCAATACATAGGATGCACAGTTGACTGCTTCTATCTAGAAAATGATTGGAAGCTTTGACTCAATCAACATAGTTCTTGTTGCTTCAATACTGATTCTTCCTTTTAGCAACACCATTTTGTTGAGGTGTCCTAGCAGCACTGAACTGTCTGAGAATTCCTTTGCTTGCATAGAATGAGTCAAAGATATGGTTTTTGAATTCAGTTACATTGTCACTTCTGATGGCCATAACCTTCCTTTTGTTGATGGCTTCAATTGAGAGGATCAGCTTCTGCAACTCTTCTACCATATCTCCTTTATGAGCTAGAAATCTTACCTAAGAATATATTGAGTAATCATCTGTAACAACCAAATAGTAAGATTTCTTAGCAATTGATTTAACACTAGTAGGACCAAATAAGTCAGTATGTAACAATTCAAGGGGTTTTGAAATTGTATTTTCAAGCTTGAGCTTGTGTGGCCTTTTGTGCAGTTTTCCTTTAGCATAGGCCATGCACTTTTCTACCACTAAAAAATCTTTAAGTGGTAGCCCCCTCACAAGATTGTTCTTAACCAACTTGTTAATATTTTTAAAATTAACATGTCCTAATCGCCTATGCCACAGAAAAGATTCAGAAGATGAAGCTTTGGACAGGAGACATGTCACAGTGGTCGGGGATTCTTGTGATCCCATATCTAGAAGATAAGTATCATTCTTTCTTGGAGAACGCATGATCACTGAATCTTCTAGGATAATAAACTCTGGTTTGAGAAACAAGCATTCATTTGACATAAACAGCACTGGAATGTCTTTATCATAGATTTGTGATACACTCAACAGATTGAATGCCAGCTCTGGGACATAGTTCCCTTTCTCCAGAGTCAAGGAACCATTTGAGACTTCTCCCTGACCAATCATCTTTCCACCCTTCTTGAGTCCAGAAAATGCAACATATCCTCCATTTATTATGCGATAATTTGCAAGTAGGTCCTTCAACTCGGTCATATGCCTTGAACATCCACTATCAACGTGCCAGAAGCTATTGACAGCTCTTCTAGAATGATCCTGGCATATAAACACAAAAAATTTGTTAAGATTTGGAAATTGGGACCCAAGTAGTGACAAACTTAGGTCTCGAAACAGAGGATTTTTTATAGAAAAAATTGTTTACAAAATGATTTTATCTACTTTCTAATGAATTATTATTTACATTTCTATTAACAAACTCAGAGTAATTTTTAATTACATGATCATCCTTCCCACATCTAAAACACCAGGACTTTGAACCTTTCTTCTTACATTTTGAGACAGGAGCTTGATCTGTTAATATCTCTTCCTCATATTCAGACACGTGTGAATCAGAATTGCTACAAGAGTCATCTGATTCTTCTAATATTTCTTTTGTAACCTTAATTTTAGCAGATTCTGATTCATTTACATCAATGTTTCTAACATTTGAGGAAAATGACTCCGTTTCTTTAGGCTTAGAGATCCGAATTGGTGTAAAAGATGGGATAGGATGAGAGAGGAACTTTTCAAAACAATTTGAGTCGGTATGTCTATCTGATGCTTTTCTTGAACAAGCATCATTTCTATTAACACAAGCATTTGAAACATCAAGATTTGATTCATAGACATCTGAAGATGAACAAGCTAGACTAGACCTAGAACTACACATGCCATTGTCTGTAATAGACTTTTGGAAAACAAATATACTTAAGCTATTGTTTGTTGAAGACTTTTTGGAATCTAAAATGCTAAGACTAGAGCTGCCCAGACCACTACTTGCACCATAAACATATTCCTCTCGAATCTCCTTATCATTCACTCCTTCTAAACCTGCATACAAACTGTTAGTATATTTTTGAATTAAATTATTAGTTGGATGAGGTATAGGCATAGGAGAGTAACAATAAGTACTTGGAGGAGGATAAACATGATGGTTTCTTCGTTTCCCAAACCAGCCTTAATTCTAGCCCCCATTGTTTCTTGCAAAGCTCCTCATGTTTCATCCTAGAAATTGTCCACTTTTCAAGTTTGGTTTTTAATTTGCTTGTTTCAAATTTAGCAAGCGCTACACGTTCAGTTAAAGCATTTATTTCAACATTTCTTTCCAAAAGATTTCTTTTTAAATGCATATTTTCTTTTAATGCCTCATTTTACTTGACAAAATATTTAGACTCATTTGCTTTAAGTTCTTTGTTTATTTTTTTAATTCCTTTTCATTATCTAACAATAATCTGTTAGCTTTATAAATCCCAAATAAATGGATTTTGCATGGAGGAGAACACATGTCTTGAATTACCTCATAAGGGAGACCTATAACTACTTTTTCAGTAGCTAGGGCCTTTTCGCATTGACAGACTGAAGTGTTCTTCTTGCATTCTTCCTCCTCCAATGCTTTCTTCCTGGCCTCCTGAGCTTCACAACCCTTTTTCTTTCCTTGATTACAGACATCCAACTTCACTCCACTTACTTCAACTTGTTGTTGTTTCTCAAATTCATCAGCTTCACAAACTATCACTTTCTCTTCCACATGCTCATAATCACCTTTTTCCTCCTTGACTTTCCCAATCTTCACCTTTTCAGCTTGAACCTGTTGCTTACCACTTTCACCAAAAGCTTCTTCTTGAATCTCACTCTTGAACTCCCTGAAAGGATCAAAGTCGTCAACTGAATCCACATCACTGTTCACCACCTCAACCACTAGAGCATGATTGATTTCTTCTTCAGTTTCCTTAATCTCAACACTCCAATCAAAGTTTGAAATGAGTGCTATTTCCTTCTTTGGCTTGGCTTCTTTCTTGTCGGTGATCAGGATAACTTTGGAAGTTCCAGAAGTTCCTAATTCAGTGATGATAGGAGATGGACATTCTCTTTTAAAGTGACCCAACTGTTTGCAATTAAAGCATCTCAATTTTGACTTATCAAAACCAAGTTTAGAGTTTTGGTTTTGATTGCCAAAGTTCTTCCTTCCAGTTCGTTCCATGAATCTTCTTGCACGCAATATGAGCATGGCCATCTGCCATTAGATATCAGTTTCCTCTAAGTCATCAGGATCCACCTGATATATGTCTTCAACCGTCATTCCTTTTCCCATAAGCTCCCCCGCAACCAAAGCTTCATAGCTGTGTACAAACATTCCAAATAATGCCATTATATCAGATGGAATTTGAGCAGTGATGGATGTCTTTGAGCTTTAACCAACACTTGTAGATCCACCACTAGACTTGTCTGATATGCCATATCCCGTAGACACACCATAAGCTGAACCATACATGGATGAGTTTGCAGCGGATGAGATTAATGCAGCATTTTGTGGATATAATGTCACTGGAATCATGGATTGATTGTATTCCCTCCTTTTTAAATCCAAATCAAAAGATTTCAGTTTGTTGATGACATCCATGAGTTTATAATCGGCAAAGTTTCTTTCCTGCTTCAACATCCTGGCTTGCTGTAAGGCCCCGTTCAGGGAAACCCCACAGTTGGATTTGGACATCAGAAACTCAAGTTCTCGAACATCAAATTTCATTAATATACACAACGGAACGTACAAAAATTTATATCGTTAAACATTTACATCAAAAGATCACTTTAGCTATCTATCTAAAGCTCCATGCCAGGATGCCAGTCTCGATGCCAGGTAGCTCTCTCCCATACATGCCAAGCTCACTCCCAAAAATGAATAGCATACCTGTCAATCTAATATGCATACAAAAGTCAGCAATGCTGAGTGAACTCTAGGTTTACAAGAACAAAACTCTGACATAAACGCACACCTTATCATTTTCAACATTCATAAAAGTATTAACTGTACACATCATCTTACCGAACTCATTTGATAATTATACTTTAAGTTTAACTTTACCATCCACTTTACCATTTGTGGAAAATCAATAATAGATGGATCGAATATTGCAAATGTATTGTTGCCGTTTATCAGATCTGTGATGTGGAATCTCACAGACCTGTTGATGATTTCAAGTGAAGATCTATACAAGATTCAGTGTATGGTGATGAATGAATGATGAACAATCAAGAACACATTCATAAATATTTCATTCATTCATATGTATGTTAGCTAGGAGATTACCAGGGAGTTTGCAAGAAAAACTTCTCTCACGCACACTCAACCTTATGTTTATCTCTCTAGCCTAATTCTCAGCAATGCTTGCTTTGAGAATTCTTGGTAATAGTTCTAATGGTTTCTTAGAGTATAAATGACTACACTTAGTCAATTTATACTCTTTACAAAAATGAATAAAATTACATTTAAGCCCTAATGATTACATAAATATTATTCTAAGTCTGATAAATTCTTCGGTTGCTGATGCGTGACTGTCGGGTGCTGACGTCATTCGAGACGTCCGCTGATGTTGACTGTTGACTTTGACCACGGTTGACCAAGTTTGACCAAGTTTGATTTTAGTCAATTTTCATCGTTTTGATCATATTTTTAGCATATCTTCACCGTGTCGGTTTTGGTAATCATCATGAGATTCGGCACTTAGGTTTTGGTAAGTATCATCTTCAAATAGTCCAACACCATTACATTACCCATACATTACTTTACTTTACCGTACACTTTACGTCATCATTTGAACATAGCACGAAGCTTAGTTCCTATAGGGTGAGAATGCACAAAGCATGTCTCCTATCAGGTGAGTACACTGAAGTGTAACTCCAATCGGGTGAGAACGCACGAAGCATAACTCCTATCAGTTGAGCACACCGAAGTGTAACTCGTATCGGGTGAGAATGCAAGAAGCATATCTCCTATCAATTGAGCACGCCGAAGTGTAACTCTTATCGGGTGAGAATGCACGAAGCATAACTCCTACCAGTTGCGTACATCAAAGTGTAACTCCTATCGGGTGAGAATGCACGAAGCATAACTCCTATCAGTTGAGCACACCGAAGTGTAACTCCTATCGGGTGAGATTGCACGAAGCATATCTCCTATCAGTTGAGCACATTGAAGTGTAACTCTTATCAAGTGCTTACAAGATTTCTTTAGCGCTTTAAAGTTTTCACAGCTGTGCTATACAGGGTAACAGGGTAACTATTCTTTCGCGTTTCACATGTGAATTAGCATCGTTCTTTAGCCTTTAACTATCATGATATATATAATATATCTACATACGTACTTTAATTCTTTAGCATTAAGTTCATCATTAAGTCATTATTAATGCACGTTTACAGGGTAACATAACACGTAACGGCCAAAAGTTTTCGCGTAAGAACCCACATTCGCGCGAGAACTTTTCCCTTCAAGCGACAACTCCTCCCTCGCGTGAGAACATCATCATTCACGCGAGAACTTTCAAAAGATAACCGTTAGCCATGAAAACTATTTTTTGCGTGAGGACTCACTTTTCGCATGATAACTTTTCTGCTATACACAACTTGCTCCCCAAGTTATCGCTCCTTTAGCCCCTTTTTCGCCCAAAACATGCTGATACAGTTTTAACCATCATTCTTTTACAAAACAGTCATTTAGGTATGCATATTAACCCCAAAACATGATAAAACACGTAAAAGAGGGGTCTAGAACTCACCTAATGATATCCTTGCATACGAACACCACAAAACCAAGAGTGTTTCCACCCAAAAGCTACATAATCATTGTGCAATATCATTACATACTGTTCATACATGCTTAACTACATCAAATATCGACGAATACATACCTTAGACACCACCTAGCACCAGCTTCTCTTTTCACAAGCATACCAGCAGGACTTTTCATATGAAGTAGAGAAGATTGGGTACATGGGCCTATCTATAGTGTCTCTCTCTCCTCGTACTTTTTCTCGCGCAAGAACTTCTGTTCGTGCTAGAACCGCCTCCACGCGAGAACTTGCTGACTCATACGAGAACTCCACCTCTCGCGCGAGAACTTCTCTCTTCATCAAAAAGAAGTCGGGGTGTTACAAGTCCACCCCCTTTATTTGGGTTTCGTCCTCGAAACTAGTCATTCTTCAAACAACTGAGGATAATGTTGCCTCATCTCGTCTTTGGATTCCCAAGTAGACTCCGACCCCTTTCTATGATTCCACTGTACTCGGACAAGTGGAACTACTTTATTCCTCAGTCGTTTCTCCTTTCTGTCTATTATTGCTACGGGTTGTTCCACGTAGTTCGCTCTTTCATCAATCTCCACGTCTTTCATTGGAACATGAGCGTCTTCGTCTGCAAGACACTTACGCAGATGTGATACATGGAAGGTGGAATGTAATCCACTTAATGCATCTGGTAGTTCTAGCCTATACGCCACTTCCCCCACACGGGCTACGATCTTGAAAGGCCCAATAAATTGAGGGCTTAACTTTCCTCTCTTTCAAAATTGAATGATTCCTCTCAAAGGTGACACCTTAGCATCACTCTATCACCGACGTTAAACTCAATTGTTCTTCGACGTTTGTCGGCGTAGGATTTCTATCTATCGTTAGCGGCTTTCATTTAGGCTTTAATCCTGCCCAACTTCTCATTGGTCGTGTCGATGACCTCAATGCTCCCTAACTCCTTCTGACCGATCTCCCCCAACATATCGGGGTTCTACACTTCCGGCCATACAACATCTCATACGAGGGCATACCAATACTGGCAGGGTGGCTGTTATTGTATGAGAACTGTGCCAATGGTAGATGACTATCCCAGCTCCTGCCAAAGTCTATTATGCACGCCCGAAGCATGTCCTCCAAGGTCTAGATAGTCCTTTTGGATTGGCCATCCGTCTGGGGGTGGTATGTTGTACTGATGTGCAATCTAGTTCCCATCGCATCATTGAACTTCTTCCAAAATTTGGATGTAAACCGCGTATCCCTGTTAGAGACAATCGACACTGGCATACCATGATGGGGAACTATCTCATTGATGAACACTTTGGCAAGCCGCTCCGAGTTATACGTCTCTCGGATGGGTAGAAAGTGAGCACTCTCAATCAGTCTGTCCACTATGACCCATATGGCATCATAACCTTTAGCTGTACGAGGTAGCTTCATTATGAAATCCATAGTAATATGCTCCCACTTCCATTCAGGAATTTCCAAGGGTTGGATTTTCCCGTATGGGTTCTGATGCTCGGCCTTAACCTGGAGACAGGTCAAGCACCTTTCTACATACCATGCTACGTCGGCTTTCATTCACGGCCACCGGTAATTCTTCTTTAGATCATGGTACATCTTGTTGGTTCCCGGGTGAACGGAGTAGCGAGTCTTGTGGGCTTTATCCAACACTTTCTCTCGCAAACCTCCATGTCTAGGAATCCACATACGCCCAAACCTAGTTTTGACACCATTGGCATTTTCTTCTAGGTTCACGATCTGCCCCTTCACCCTTTCTTCATTAACGTGCTCGAGCTTTAGAGTTTCTTTCTGAGCTTTGTAGATTTGCCTTATCATATTAGGAGTCACAATTACTCATAAGATCTCACCCGAATTGTTTCCCGGTCCTCCTTCCGGCTTAGGGCATCAGCTACCACATTAGCCTTACCAGGGTGATAATGAATCTCACAGTCATAATCCTTTATGAGCTGCAACCATCGTCTCTGCCTCATATTAAGATCCTTCTGCTCGAAGAAATACTTTAAGCTTTTGTGGTCCGTGAAAATCGTGCATTTGACACCATATAAGTAGTGTGTCCATATCTTTAACGCGAATACCACAGCAGCCAGCTCCAGATCGTGGGTAGGGTAGTTCACCTCGTGAACCTTTAACTATCGAGATGCGTATGCTATGACTTTACCTCGCTGCATTAGCACGCACCCTAACCCCTGATAAGAAGCATTGGAATAGACACCCAAGTCCTCATTCCCTTCCGGTAACGTTAGCACTGGAGCTTGTGTCAATATTTTCTTTAACTCCGTGAACGCATTCTCTTGTCTGTCATCCCGTTCAAACTTCACATCCTTTCTCGTCAACTTGGTCAACAGCAAGGCAATCTTGGAAAAATCCTGGATGAATCTCCGGTAATAACCCGCCAATCCGAGGAAGCTTCGGATTTCAGATGGCATTTTAGGCGAATTCTACTTCCTCACCGCCTCCACCTTAGCAGGATCAACCATGATTCCCTATGGGTTAATCACATGACCCAGAAACTACACCTCGCATAACCAAAATGCACACTTGGAGAATTTCTCATACAACTTCTCCCTTCTTAGAATTTCCAACACCTCACGGTGGTGACAGGCATGGTCTCCCTCATTCTTCGAGTAGATCAGGATATCATCTATGAACACTATCACGGATTTGTTGAGCAACGGTCAACAAACCCTATTCATCAAGTCCATGAATGCTTCCGAAGCATTGGTTAGACCAAACTACATCACGAGAAATTCATAATACCCATAAGCGTCCGAAACGTAGTCTTTGGGATATCATGTTCCTTAACCTTTAGCTGGTGATAACCCAACTGAAGATCGATCCTCAAGAACCAACTCGCACCTTGCAACTGGTCGAAGATATCATCTATCCGAGGCAACGGGTATCTATTCTTCACCATGAGCTTATTCAGCTCCCTGTAGTCTATACACATTCGCATGCTACCATCCATCTTCTTCATGAACAACATCGGAGCACCCCAAGGAGAAATGCTCGGTCTAATAAATCCTTTATCGAGAAGGTCCTATAGTTGGGCTAATAACTCATTCAACTCTGACGGAGCCAGACGATACGGCGCTTTAGCGACGGGCTGAGCTCCTGGCATAAGATCGATCTGAAACTCTATCTCCCGATCAGGTGGTACCTCTGTCAAGTCATCAGGGAACACATCCGGGAAGGCACACACCACGGGCACATCTGTCAACTTTACAGTTTCAGCTTTAGAATCTTTAAAGTATACCAAGAATGCTCCGTACCCTCGTCTTATAAACTTCTCTTCCTTTATCATAGAAATCATCTTCAAAACTTCGTAGATTCTGTCACCGTAAATCGTGACTAAGCTACCGTCGGGCGCTTTCATCTGAATCATCTTCCTCTAACAAACTATGTTAGCCTCGTAGGCGGCTTACCAGTCCATACCCAACAAGACGTCAAATCCTCCTAGGGTCATAACAAACAACCTAGCGGGGAATCTATGACCTTCTAATTCTATTCTACAAACCTCTAAGGACTCAGTTATCTTAGTAGTCTTTCCAATGGCAGTCTCTACCTCAAACACATGATCTATTTCTTTGGCTTTAGAATTCATCACATCGCAGAAGGTGGCAACTATAAAACTCTTACTTGCACCAGAATCAAACAGAACAGAAGCAAGTATGTTGTTAACTGGGAACATACCTGACACAACATTAGGTTCCGCTCTGGCCTCCTCTCTAGTCATCGTGAAAGCCCTAGCCTTGGCCCTTGGCTTGTCAGCAGCTTTCTTTTCCTTCTTAGTCTCTTTTCCCTTGGCTGAGTCAACCACTTGCGCCTCTTTACAATCTCGGCTGTAGTGCCCCCAACTTGCCACAATTGTAGCACTTTCCCGCACTAGGGCAATCCTTGGAGAAATGCCCCGTCTTCCCACATCTGAAACACAGGCTTGAACCGAGCCTGCATTAACCAGCATGTTTTCTCCGAATTTCCGGCAATCACCGGACGGCTCCACCTTCATCTTTTTGGCCTGAGCAGCAGACCTCTCATTTCTCTCTCGTTTCACGTTCCCTGACCAACTCTTCTTCTTCGCCTCCTCAACAGGCTCATCAGCTACCATATCATCATACACTATCCCAGTCAGTTCCACCAAAGACTCGAAGGTCTTTGGCCCGCTTGCCTTCATATACGTCCTAACCTTAGAAGGCAAACCCTGTACATAAAACTTCATCATCCTCTCCTCGGTACTTACCAGGTGAGGCACCAACCTAGCCATCTCGTTGAAGCGAGATGTGTACTACCTGTGGGTCATACTTCCAGTTTTAAATCCCATGAATTCCCTTTCCACCTTGTCGATCTCATTCTGAAGGCAGAACTTCCTCATTACCATCTCCTTCAGGTCATCCTACTTTAAGTTCTTGAACTCACTAGGGTCTTTAGTCTGCTTGATAGTGTTCCACCAATGAATAGCTTCATCCATAAATGAGTGAGCTGCGAACTTCACGGCTTGGTCAGCTTTGCACTCGCTAATCTCAATCACCGCCTTCATTTCAGACACCCAGTGGAGAGTGGCAATAGCACCACCCTTGCCATCTAGGGATGGAGGGTTGCATCCCTTGAAGATGCGGTACGAACACCCCATCAGCTTCATCCCTCTTATTCTTCCTTGAGCATTCCCCGATACCTTCACTGTCTTTCTTACTAACTTTGTTCTTTGCCTCCAACATCCACTCTTTTGTTACCTCCTTCATGGCCCCAGTCATGATCGAAGGCATGATGTCCTGAAGGATCTTGTGGACCTCTTTGACGATAGCCTCCCTAACAACAGGCTCCAAGGTAATCCTCTCTTTAGAATGATGAGAGTTTTCCTTGCTAGCAGTGTGAACAGAGTCCACAGGCACCTCCTCAGTCGTCTGCCCTTGGTTTCTGGTGACTGGTGGTCTACCCTTACCACCATGAGCACCTCCTCGGGTATCTTTTCTTCCAGCCATAGCTTGCTATAAGATACAAAAGGCTTACATTATCATTCCTGGTAATAGTTTAGATCATGTTATGTAAGGTAAGTTTCTAATAACAGTGCCCAGTTGTAACTAACTACTTACTTTACTCTTCATGTCCTAAACGTTTCCTATCCTGAGTCACATCAGCTCTCAATCTCACTAATAGCACTATAACCTCAAGGAACATCTAACAGTCGTAACCTTCCTGGCATGGAGCTACTGGCACTGGCATCCCTTAATCGATCCCATTCTCAGTTCGAGTCTAGACATCGGAGTGTCAAAATATCTCAAACTATGGCTCTGATACCAACTTGTAATGCCCCGTTCCGGGAAACCCCACAGTTGGATTTGGACATCAGAAACACAAGTTCTCGAACATCAAATTTCATTAATATACGTAGCGGAACGTACAAAAATTTCTATCGTTAAACATTTACATCAAAAGATCACTTTAGCTATCTATCTAAAGCTCTATGCCGGGATGCCAGTCTCGATCATGTACCAGGTAGCTCTCTACCATCCATGCCAAGCTCACCCCCATAAATGTATAGCATACCTGTCAATCTAATATGTATACAAAAGTCAGAAATGCTATGTGAGCTCTAGGTTTACAAGAACAAAACTCTGACATAAACGCACACCTTATTATTTTCAACATTCATAAAAACATTATCTGTACACATCATCTTACCGAACTCATTCGATAATTATACTTTAACTTTTACTTTACCATCCACTTTACCATTACATTACCCATACATTACTTTACTTTACCATACACTTTACATCATCATTTGAACATAGCACGAAGGTTAGTTCCTATCGGGTGAGAATGCACAAAGCATGTCTCCTATCAGGTGAGCACACCGATGTGTAACTCCTATCGGGTCAGAATGCACGAAGCATAACTCCTATCAGTTGAGAACACCGAAGTGTAACTCATATCGGGTAGAATGCATGAAGAATATCTCCTATCAGTTGAGCACACGGAAGTGTAACTCCTTTCTGGTGAGAATGCACGAAGCATAACTCCTATCAGTTGAGCACACCGAAGTGTAACTCCTATCGGGTGAGACTGCACGAAGCATAACTCCTATCAGTTGAGCACACCGAAGTGTAACTCCTATCGGGTGAGAATCCACGAAGCATATCTCCTATTAGTTGAGCAAACCGAAGTGTAACTCCTATCAAGTTCTTGCAAGACTTCTTTAGCGCTTTAACGTTTTCACAGCTGTGCTATACAGGGTAACGGGGTAACTATTCTTTTGCGTTTCACATGTGAATTAGCATCGTTCTTTAGACTTTAACCATCATGATATATATAATATATCTACATACATACTTTAATTCTTTAGCATTAAGTTCATCATTAAGTCATTATTAACGCACGTTTACAGGGTAACATAACACGTAACAGCCCAAAGTTTTGGTGCGAGAACCCACATTCGTGTGAGAACTTCTCCTTTCAACTGACAACTCCTCCCTAGTTTGAGAACATCATCATTCATGCGAGAACTTTCAAAAGATAACCGTTAGCCTCGAAAACTACTTTTCGCATGAGGACTCGCTTTTCCCGTGATAACTTTTTTGATGTACACAACTTGCTCCCCAAGTTATCGCTCCTTTAGCCCCTTTTTTGCCCAAAACATGCTAATACAGTTATAATCATCATTCGTTTACAAAACAGTCATTTAGTTATGCATATTAGCCCCAAAACATGATAAAACACGTAAAAGAGGGGTCTAGAATTCACCTAATAATATCCTTGCACACGAACACCACAAAACCGAGAGTGTTTCCAGCCAAAAGCTACATAATCATTGTGCAATATCATTATATACGGTTCATACATGCTTAACTACATCAAATATCAACGAATACATACCTTAGACACCACCTAGCACCAACTTTTCATTTCACAAGCACAACAGCAGGACTTTTCACTTGAAGTAGAGAAGATTGGGTGCATGGGCCTATCTTCTGTTTGCGCGAGAACTTCTGTTTGCGCGAGAACTTCTGTTCGCGTGAGAACCGCCTCCATGCGAGAACTTACTGACTCGCGCGAGAACTCTACCTCTGGCGCGAGAACTTCTCCTTTCATCAAAAAGAATCTGGGGCGTTACACTTGCAAGCTCCATTGAATCAAAATTTGTCATCATTACCTCAAAGGTCTTCATATTATCATCTCGACTTTTTCTCAACTCATCAATTAACTTGTCTTTCTCTTTCATTTCTTCAATCAATCTTTCATTGACAGCTTTCAACTCTTCAATTATCTTTAATTGATTCAACTTTTCTTCATTTGTTGGTCCATTTGATCGAATATCAGTACACTTGTATGGTTGATTCGTTCAATATCAACAATAATGCCAAACAACAAACACAATGATGAAGAAGAATAACCGAAAGTATTCAATCATAAAGCAATAATGATCCAATACATTAAAAAGTAACAAAGCTCAATATATTTCTGTGAAGAACCAGCTTACAAAGAGACTTGAAACAATGATAAACGTTTAGGGTTTTTGCAAGGATTACCCACAAAGAACAAGATCAAATAATATATATAGTAGGTATAGTTTCGCTGACAGTTTCGCTGTCAGCGAAACTATTCTGCCACTGACACAGTTTCGCCCAGCAGAGCCTGACAGTTTCACCGGGTGAAACTAGCAGCTTGCTATGAGCTAAACTACAGTTTCGCTCATAGTCTCGCTGGGCAGGAAAACATAACAAACTTACAAAAGGAAACTAACATTAATCCTATTACAATTAAACATAACTAATATCTAATCTATGGTGAGTCCAACCTATACTTGATCTTCAATACTCCCCGTAGGTTGGATCTCACCGTCTTGATCAATCTTCATTTGTCTTTTTAGGTCCGGTATCTTCCACTACGTCAGATCTTTCTTCGTTACCTCCTGCGGCTTCATCCTCTGCACGTGCACTTGCCTGAGCAAATTGTCTTGTTAAGTCCCTCACGTCCATCCTCAACACATCCTCTTGCCAAACCTTCTGGGCTAGCTCCCTCACTTCAGTTCTAACACCCCTTACCTTGTTAGCAACCGTCATAAACAGGCTTGCTTCTTTGCGCGTCTCAGCTCCAGCCCCGGCTTTAATGTGATTTTCACACAACATACCAGATCTTCATCAGAAAACCAAAATATCTCCATTGGATTAAAAAGTCTCATTTCAGCTCCATCCTTTACGCGAATCACTGCCTCACCCGTGTTGTTATCATAAAACCATTTTTTAAACTTCTCAAGCCTTTTGGGAAGGGGGTCAGGTAACCTTACTCGACTCACTGTCTTCGGGGGCTTCACTCTCAACACAATTCCGACCCTTTCCCGTCTCCCAATCCTTATCCTTCTTTGACCTCCGCCTCTCTGCCTTCATAAATCCAAAACCCTCGAAGTTATCGTTCAGCCCTTTCTTTATTTCTTCCTCCAACATCTTAGCCCTCTCACTCAAATCGGAATCTATCAGAGGAATTGCAGCTAATCTTCTCAGATCCCATTTTGGTAAGGTCTTGAATGCCTTCCTTTTGTGCAGGTAAGAGATCCCTCCCCCTCTTCTCTTAATCATGAACATTTTGAGTTCAGAGTTGTATTTCTAGCTAATGATTTTCTTATCCGCCTCCTTCTTGCTGGGCCCGTAAACATTATGAAATAATGGGGTTATTTCCTCAGCCTCCTTCTCCCTAACGAACCACTCATCCTTATCCATTTCAAACAATCATTTTCATCCGAGCCCTTCTTGGCCACATACGTCAATGGTCGTTCATCCACCTCATAATAATCAGGTTCTGAATCATAGTCAACCAGCTGCTCATCCTCTACCTCCTCATCTATCAAACTCTTGTCAGCCCTTTCCACTGGATTATCTCTCACAGCCTCCTCTCCCACCAGATCCTTCTCAATATCAAAGTCCAAATTCACAAACCTATCCTCAATCACCTCTTCTTCATCCTCAGACCTCTCGGTCACATTCTCAGTCTCAACATCCTTTCTCACCCCTGAACCTCCTGCTGTCTCAGCTTCTGCACCACTAGTGCCCTCTCCTGCCCTCGATGATGCCACATTCAGAAATGGGTACTTAGATAGACCAGCCATATCATCTAACTCAGTTTGAGTTAGCTGATTCGGCAGGCCGGCTGCAGCCTTCAGCTCATTCACATCCACCAACAGTTTCTTTATTAACTTCTGC
Organism: Flaveria sonorensis; assembly: GCA_025506505.1. Lineage (NCBI taxonomy): Eukaryota > Viridiplantae > Streptophyta > Magnoliopsida > Asterales > Asteraceae > Flaveria > Flaveria sonorensis. The sequence goes on from CM046424.1 coordinate 18,349,295, forward strand.
TGATCCACCAGCATCTTGGACATCCCCTCTAACATCTCATCCTTTCTTTTCTCCCTCAGCTCTTGATTGGACAGCTTAGTTTTAATCATGCTTAACTCATTGGCTAAAGAAGTGTTGAGATTCCTGATAATGTTCTCATCCAGCCCTGCCCTCTCATCCCTTCTCTAGGGCTCAGAGAATGCTTGATGCTTATGCTTTGTTCTCCTCTCCAACTACCCCTCCTCGGCCTTTTTCTTTGTTCTTCTTTCTTTTTCTGCTCTCACCTCCTGCTCAGCCTCATGAATATCTTCTTCAAAGTCATACTCTTTTTCCTTTTCATATCTCTTCCGTTTCTTTATAGATTCAACCTGCTTATGTCTCGTCTCCTGAGCCCTCTTATCCTCTGACTCAACTACCCTTCGAATATAATTCCATCTTTCAGGAGGGTACATATTTTCCAATAGATATGTAATCTTCCCACTGAAATCGTGCCTTATTGCGCAACAGTCGGCAAAAATACGAGAGTTCATCTGCACGAATCTCTTTATCTCCCCGTGCCTCGGAACATTAGGAATAAGATCATCAATAATCATCTGCAGAAATCGAGGATACAACAGCCATTTATCTTTCTTTAGGGCCATTACGTTCTCCGCCATGCAGTCAAAGATAAGTTGGGCTATATTGGCCTTTTGCCCTCTACAAAATATAACCATAGCTTTGACCCAGTCAAGATTTAGCCCATCGGATTCACCTTTTCGGTGATCTAAGCACATGATGAATACATGAGCAATATATCTCCACTCTTTGGACAAAAAGGACTTCTTGATCTCCTTTCTAGTGCCAAAAGGAGGGCCCTCGTAACCAAAACTCCCGAATGCATCAAAAACCTCCTGGTCTGTCAACACGACCTCATCCCCCCTATCCTCTTGAAGTCTTAACACGTGTGTAATGATCTCAGCAGTAATAACAATGTCGTTCTCCAGTACTCTCGCAACAATCCTTTGAGGATTGGCTTTTGTGTCGTACTCGGCAGTACGCCAGAAATCTCTGATGTGTAGATCGTAGATGGTGGGAGAATGAGTGACAACATATGCAATGGGAGAACTCTGAAGCCAACGGATACAGTCTCTAAATCCCGCAGCTTTAGGATGTGTATCATCCAAGATGGTCGTGATGTTATTCCTCTCATCAAACTTTAGATTAGCCATTTAATCTGAAAAACAGATGAAACGTATTAGTAAGATATATTAAAATGAATAATAAAGAAAAATAATTAAAAAGAATAAAAAAAAAGAGAAAGCAATTTAAATTCGATAAGCGAAAGTATAGTTTCGCTAGCCGAAACAGTAGTGTCGGCAGGCGAAAATATAATTTCGGCAACCAGCAAGAAGCAGTTTCGGCATGACGGAGTGCGTGCCGAAACTATAAATTCGGCAAAGCGAAACTGAAACAAGACCAGCGAAACTGTGAAGTTCGCTCGAACAGCATGACTTTACAGTCTCACTGAAAAACCTTTGAACTTTCGTTTAGTTTCGCAGGACTATCAGTACTTTCGCAGTAAGAACTGCGAAGGCACCGAAGAGTCACAGTCCAATCGAACCAAAAAAATGGTTAAAACCTAGATTAAATTACAACCGATGGTTCGAAACTCACAACAGAAGATAAAAAGACCACGAAACAATGAAAACACGCTCAGAACCACAGATTCGCACAAGATAGACACAGTATACACACGATGATCTAAAACCCCGATGGTGCGAAAATGAAGTCTTAATTTCGCAAGGAGCGATATATAGTATATAGTTTCGCTGGTAGTGAAACTACAGTTTCGCCCGTAAATGTTTTGGTCAAAATGACACAGATAAGAGCGAAAGAGCCGGCGAATCTACAATTTCACCCTGCGAAACCATCAGCGAAAGTATAATTTCGCTAAAAACCAATATATATATATTATATATATATATTATATATATATATATTATATATTTTTAAGTAACAAAAATAGAAGAAAACAAAAAGGATTTGCCCCAACAAGCCCTTACCAGACTTCACAAAAATTTAACATAATAAAAGAGGAATTAAAATAAAGGTAGATAAGAACAAGAAACAAAGAGATCTTCTGAGTCATAGTTTGGTGGAATTGCTGATATATTTGTCCTTTTAAGTCCATGCCTTCTTCTTTTCAACAAATAAACTGCAGCTACAGTTATCATGTTTTGGTTCGATTGAAGAACACTGAATGATTCAGTTGCCACAGACATTTGGCAAAGAGACTTATCCTGTCCTCATGATATATTGAACAAATGACATTCCCTGAAAGATTATATCCCTTTAAAAAGAAACAAAGATCCTTTTTACAAGAGAAACACATTCCTTAAAGACATCAAATGATGAGAGCTCCAGGTCTATACTCACGTATAACAGAGGAGATGATCAATTGAGTCATTCAGATGAGAGCTTCAGGTCTATACTTACGTATAACAGAGAAGATCATCAAATGGTGCCGATGAGAGCTCCAGATCAGTACTATCGTACAGCAAAGGAGATCATCACTCCAGGTCAATGTTCACACATAGCAGAGGAGGTAAGAACGAGGAAATATACAGTAAGGAGCTTCTTAGAAACAAAGACGAACAGCCATATAGCTATTGTCAAAGACAGGAAACACTTCTTGGAAACAAAGACGAACAGCCATAAAGCTATTGTCAAAGACAGGAAACAACAAATACAGCAACGCAGAGATGTCATGTTCTCAACCCTTTTTGAACAAGGACTTATAACTTTGTGAAGGCGAAGAATGTCAAGGGAATAATCCGAATCATCCAGTATCTTATACTGTTAGTTTAGCCACAAGATTACTGTCTACTTCGCTTTCAGGCTGGACCTATCAAGCGTATCCCAGCCCAAAACTATAGACTTCCTTCACATCATCCAGGCAAGACAATTTTTATTAAGGAGAATACTGCAAAAGGTACAAGAGAGACAGTTATTATTCTCCCCCGAAATTTCTACAAATCAGCGAGATAGAAGAAATTTCAAAATAAAGATTTCAACTAAAGTATATAATATTTTTTTTGTTTTTTTTAATGTGAAAAGATAAAGGGTTAAGGGGCAAATTAAACAGATGAAACAAAGAAACAAAAGAATAAACAATATTCACAAGACCTAGGATAAAGAAAGGAAAAGATTTAAAAAGATATTAAACCTAGCATAGAGATCAGTTCATAAAAACGAGGTTTGTCAAAAGTTTTAGTGAAAAGATATGCTTTTTGATTTTTAGTGTCAATAGGAATAATATCAATAAAACCCTTTTCCTGAGCATCACGGATTGCATGAATCCGTGTCTCGATGTGCTTGGTTCGGGAATGATGAATAGGATTCTTTGCGATGCCAATGGCTGCTTCGTTGTCACAGAACAACGGTGTATGAAGGAAGTTGATGCCATAGTCAATCATCTGATGTTGTATCCAGAGCACTTGGGAGCAGCAGCTTGAAGCAGCAATATACTCTGCCTCCCCCGTGGAAAGAGAGACAGTAGTTTGTTTCTTGCTCTGCCATGATAAAAGACAATCTCCTAAGTCAAAATTCCTACCATAAGGATACCAAAGCCTTAAACGAGAAGACCCTTTAAGATAACGAAAGATCTGTTTGACTGCCTTTTCATGAGACTCTTTCGGGGCAGATTGGTACTGAGCACAGTATCCTACAACAAAGGTTATGTCAGGACGGCTTGTTGTAAGATACATAAGGATACCGATCATAGATCTATAAAGATGAGGATCAACAGGTTTCCTATTCTCGTCTGGAGTAAGGCAAGTTTGAGCAGTGAATGGAGTGAGTTCAGAAGAGGCATCATCCATCTTGAATTTCTTCAGAATATCTTTAATAAACTTCTCCTGATGAATGAGAATTCCTCTGGTTTTTGTTCAACCTGTAACCCAAGGAAAAAGCACATCTCCCCCATCATACTCATTTCAAAATGGTTACGCATGATTTCCTCAAACTCCTGACACAGATTTGGATTGGTGGAGCCAAAAATAACATCATCCATGTAGACTTGCACAATTAGCATCTCACCATTCACTTCCTTCTTGAATAACATCACATCAATGGTGCCGCGAGAAAAACCATTGCTTAACAGATATTGTGTTAGAGTCTCGTACCAGATCCGAGGGGCTTGATGGAGGCCATAAAGGGTTTTATCAAGCTTGTAGACTTTGTCGGGAAAGTAGGGATCCTCAAACCCTGGAGGTTGACACACGTATATCTCTTCGTCAATGTCTCCATAGAGATATGCACATTTGACATCCATTTGATAGACTTTGACTTGCTTGTTGGCGGCATGAGCCAGAAAAATCCTAATAGCTTCAAGACGAGCTACGGGAGCAAAGACTTCCGTGTAGTCAATACCTTCTTCTTGAGCAAATCCCTGAACAACCAATCTTGACTTGTTTCTAACCATAATACCACAGTCATCGGGTTTGTTTTTGAACACCCATTTCGTGCCTATTGGGTATTTGTTTGGTGGAAGATCAACCAAGGTCCAAACCTTGAGTTTCCTGAATTGTTGCAGCTCCAATTGCATCAATTCAACCCAACAAAGATCCTGAAGGGCTGCATGAACATTTTTCGATACGATTTGGGATATAAAAAAAGAGAACAGACATACATTAATCAGACCCCACTGACTCCGCGTCCGCACTCCGTCGGTAATGGAACCGATAATGTTATCATGTGGGTGATCTTTCAATGTTTTAAAATCAATGGTTAGAGGTAGGGTATTGAAAGATGGTTGGTTAGAGTCAACAGGTGATGTGGATGGAACAAGCTGAGATGAGGTAGATGTAGGTGACGAGGGAATAGAAGCAGAAACAGGTGGAGGTGGAATATCAAAGGATGATGAAGAAGATGCAATGTCAACACATGTAGCATTGTCAGCAGGTGAATTAGGAACCGGTTGATTAATGGAATTAACAATGGGTAAGGAGACCGGAGGGATGATGTTAGTTTGAATAGTTGAAGTGGACACATCATCATCAAGAACTGGAAGATTGAATGAATTGAAAACCGTATTGGAGTCAAAGAACCATGCAGGCTCGGATCGGACATCAGAAGAATTAGATTCCTGCCAATCAATATAGAAAGATTCTTGAACAATATGGGTTCTCTTGTTATACACTCGATAAGCTTTCTGAGAGGATGAATAGCCAACAAAGTAACATTCATCAGACACAGCACCAAATTTCGTCTTCTGAGCATGGGTATTGAGTAAAGTGCACGAGCATTCGAAAGGCCGAAAGAAATCAATCAAAGGCTTCCTCTTATGAAATAGCTCATATGGAGTCTTCATTTTGTCTTTGACAATCAACACTCTGTTAAGAATATATGAAGCACAATTCACCGCCTCAGCCCAGAAAATGATGGGTAAGGAGGACTCAATCAGCATAGTACGAGCAGCTTCAATAAGAGTGCGGTTCTTTCTTTCAGCTACACCATTTTGTTGAGGTGTTCTTGCAGCACTGAACTGTCTCAAAATTCCTTTATCAGCACAAAATGAATCAAAAATTTGATTTCTGAATTCGGTACCATTGTCACTTCGAATCGCCATAACCTTCCTCTTGCTTATCATTTCAATAGAAAGAATCAACTTCTACAGCTCGTCAGCTACCTCTCCTTTATGGGTAAGAAATCTCACCCATGAATACCTGGAAAAATCATCTGTAACAACAAGACAAAAGGATTTCTTAGCAATTGATTTAACACTTATTGGGCCAAACAAATCAGTATGTAACAACTCGAGGGGATTAGATATACTATTTTCAAGTTTGGATTTATGTGGTTTCTTATGTTGTTTCCCTTTGGCACATGCCATACATTTTTCAACCACTGAAAAGTCTTTTGAAGGTAATCCCCTAACAAGATTGTTTTTAACTAATTTGTTTATAGTTTTAAAATTAACGTGGCCCAGTCTGCGATGCCATAAGAAGATTCTGATGAAGAAGCTTTTGATAGAAGACAGGTGACGTTAGACGTTGATTCTCTTGAAGCCATGTCAAGAAGATATGTGTCATTCTTTCTCGGAGCCCGCATAAGCATCATCTCCTCTGGAATGTCAATCTCCGAATTCAGAAAGATACATTCATTAGATTTGAACAAGATCGGAATATCCTTATTACAAATCTGAGAGACACTCAATAGATTGAAAGCTAGCTCTGGCACATAATTCACTTTCTCTAAAGTGAGAGACCCATTGGAAACATCTCCTTGACCAATCATTTTGCCACCCTTTTTGTCACCAGCAAACGAGACATAACCTCCATTAATAATTCTGTAGTTTGTCAAAAGATCCTTCAACCCCGTCATGTGTCTGGAGCATCCACTATCAACATGTCATACACTATTTACCGCTTTAGTGGATGACTCCTGCATGAATACAAAGAACAGATTAACCTGGTGAAACAGGAACCCATGAATGAACAATTTTGGGTCGTGTAGTAGTTGATTTCTTGCAAAAGAAATTATTAACCAAATGAGTTAATCTACTACCAAACGAATTCCTGCTCCCATGTTTATGATGAAGCTCGGGACAATATTTAACGACATGATCATCTTTACCACATCTAAAACAGTGTGATTTTAATCTAGGACTGTTATGCAATAAAGTGGGAATTTTATCAATGATTATCTCCTCATCGTATTCAGACAGCCTCGAATCAACATCACTATAGGTCACGTACATGTCCTTGGGTCTATTTTTATTTCGAAAAGAGTGGTTATTTACATTAGATGATGAGTTTTCATCTGAAGTACGAATGGTACTAGTGCCACTTGTACTTGCATGAGATGACGACGTTACCCTTTCATTTGATAAAAAAATATTAGTTGGGGTAAAAGATGGGATGGGATGAGAAAAGAATTTTTCAAAACAATTACTTTTAATTTGTTCTTTACTTTGCACAGTAGAATCATTTTAACATCAACACGAACAACAGAGACATCATCATTACAGTGCAAATTATCTAAAGGAAATAGAAACATCACTAGAACAAGATGAAACATTGTCTAAAACAGATTGTTTTGAAACAAAAACAGAACTTAAGCTAGATTTATTATCTAAAACAGAATGCTGAGATTCAGGTGTACTAAGACTATTGCATCCAACCCCGCTAGTCGGTCCATAACCATAGTCTTCACGTACATGCTTAGTGTTAACACCTTCTAAACCTGCAGACATATTGTAAGTGTCTATTTTGATCAAATCATTAGAAGGATGCGGAACAGGCATAGGTGAATAACAGTAAGTGCTGGGAGGAGGATAAACCTTAGCATCATCATATCCTAAACCGGTTTTAATCCTAGCCTCCCTTTGAGATTTGCATAAATCATCATGTTTCATCCCAGATATTGTTCATTTATCAAGCTTTGACTGAAGTTTGCTTGTCTCAAATTCAGCAAGTGCGACCCTTTCAGTCAAAGTGTTAATTTCAACATTTCTTTCCAAAACAATTCTTTTTAAATGATCATTTTCTTTTAAAGCTTCATTTAATTTAACAAAATATTTTGACTCAATTATTTTAAGCTCTTTAATATTTCTTTTTAAATCTTTTTCATTATCGATTAACAGACGATTTGCTTTATAGACACCAAATAATCTTATTTTGCATGCTGAGGAACACATATCCTGAATTACCTCGTATGGAAGTCCCATTATCACCTTTTCTGCAGCCAAAGCTTTCTCACATTGACACACTGGAGTACTCAGCTTGTTTTCCTCGACAGTGGTTGCAGCATCATCTTTCTCATTCCTTTGCTCTGTAGTCTGGCTTCCAATTCTCAACCCTTTCATCTCTTCACCCTCAATCATAACCTCACTTTCAAGTCTTCATCTTGAACTATCTTTACACACTTCTGACTATCCCCAGCCACTTCAGCTTCACTTCTAAATTCTTTGAATGGATCAAACTTTTCCTCATAGTTCACCTTCTCCTTTTCTTCAACAATCTCAGCCACCAATGCTTGATTAATTTCTTCTTTCGTCTCTTCTACTTCTGCACTCCAATCAAAGTTAGAGATCAAAGCTGTCTCTTTCTTCTGTTTCATTTCTTCTTTATCTCCACTTAAGGTCAATCTTAGGATTCCTGAATTGCTTGATCAGTGACAATTGGCAATGGACATTCTCGTTTGAAGTGCCCTAACTGTTTGCAATTAAAGCACCTCAGTTTGGATTTATCAAATCCTAATTTGGAGTTAGAGCCTTGACCTCCAAAATTCTTTCTACCAGTTCTCTCCATAAATCTTCGAGCTCTGGGAGTCAACATCGCCATTTGCCACTGAATGTCAGTCTCTTCTAGATCATCAGGATCCACCTGATACATATCCTCCATTGTCATTCCTCTTCCTTTCAACTCTCCAGCCACTAATGCCTCATAACTCTTAACGAACATGCCAAATAGAGCCATCGTTTCAGATGGAATTGACGTTCCAGCATTTGTTATTGAGTTGGCTTGATCTCTACCACTATTAACACTACCACCAGAATGATCACCATTATTCACTCCTCCTTGTTGTGATGTCTGCACTGGAGAGCTTGCAGCAGAAGAAAGTAGTGCAGCATTCTGAGTGAAACCAGGTGAAGGCATCAAGGTCTGATTGAACTCCTTTTGTTTCATGTCCAATTCAAATGATTTAAGCTTATTAATGATGTCCATAAGCTTATAGTCAGTGAAACCTCTTTCTTGCTTTAACATCCGCACCTGTAAACTCCACTGAGGTGGGAGAGAGTCTAATAACATGTTCACCTGCTCACTAATTGAAAGTTTCTCATCATATTTCTTCAGTGTGCTCGAAACTATCAGAAAACGGTTTGTAAGATCTGTGAGACTCTCATTCTTGTATCCCATAAAAGAGTTGAACTCCTTTTCAGCTTGAATACTCTTATCTTTCACCAACTCATCATTTCCATCATAAAACTCACAGAGAGCATCAAAAAGAGACTTAGCATTCTTGTGTTCTGCAAAATGATTATAGATGTCTGGTGCTAGACATAGAGTTAAGGCTCCAAAGGCTTTCTGATCTCTGTCAATCAACTTTAGATCTCTTTCATTGAAGGTAGCTGGGTCCTTGTTTTGAGATACAACATCACCAACAGTAACGGTTGGTATGTGTGGACCAGAGATGATTGATTCCTATTGATTGTGATCCGTGTAGAAGAAAAAGGCCTTGAGACATCTCTTCCAATCTTCAAAATTGTCTCTGTTGATGAGTCTCGGTGGTTTGTTGGGTGTCACACTTTCAAGATCAGCAAGAGTGAGAGTAGTCATCTTAGCCATGATAGTTTCACAGAAGAAAAATGCAGTTTCTCTGGATAGAACTAGTTTCGCAGGAAGACAAATGTAATTACACTAGAGTAATCTAGTTTCGCCGAAGAGACACTAGTTTCGCTGTAGCAATTTCGGCAGACAGTTTCGCTGGAAATTTCGGCAGCAGTTTCGCTAGCCAAATCCCTGAAAATGCTTAGTTTCGGCGACAGTTTCGCAAGAAACAAGCTTGAACTTTCGTTCAGAGATAATTTCAGCGGCAATTTCGCTTGAAAGTTCACTAGCACCACTGAACTTTCGTTCAAAAATTATACTTTCGCTGAGAGGCTCAAAACTAATACAAGATGTAAAACACTTGTAGTTTCGCTGGATGAAGCTGCTAGTTTCGCTGGAAGAACACTAGTTTCGCCCGTTGAATCTGAAAAACTTTTTGAACACGAAATCAATCTGAAATCACCCAAATCTCGATGAACTTGAGATCTGATGATTACCAAGGCTTTCCCAACCAAGAACAAACCAATTTCAATCAAATTCCAAGACAAAAACACCCATATTTGACCCCAAATGATGAAATATTGGTTTTGAACAAAAACAACCAAAAAACCTCAAACAATCAAGAGCACTAAGGCTCTGATACCAAATTGTTAACCCAGGTTGAACACACTTGAATCAAATCATGAAGATTATAGATCAAAATATGATAAAGACAATCAAAACCCCTTTGATCTCTATTGATTGCTATTAATATTGTTTACAAGTAAATCCCTCAATCAATTGGTCATGCAACCATTAACCAACTCTAATTACAATTAACCTATTTATAGTCTAGACTAACTTTCACTATTTACATTTAGCCCCTAGACTATTAAACTTGACTAAAACAAGACTAAAACAAGATAAAATATATTTTGTTCACACAAAATATATTTAATACAATAAAGTTTCAAACACAATATATCTTCAATATCTTCACTCGGTTCTTCGTCACGAACTCGATGTTTGACTTTTCCGTTGACCTTGACTAAGACGTTGACTTTTGTTGACTTTGACTATGTTGATAATATAGACTATCTTGTACAGCTCCAACATCATTCAATTCATCAATCTTCTTTTGTAAATTTTCTTCTTCAGTTAATACAAACTGATCATTATTCTCTACCATTTCTTCAATCATACTCATAATATCATCAACAGTTTGATTTCCATCAACCTCTTGTTCACTTTCTTCAACTTTAGTATCATTGTCATTAAATTCTTTAGTAACTTGATCTGGATCTTGAACATATTCATCCATTTCTTCATTCACTTCTATAGTAGCTGAATTTAATTCTTCTGTAACATCATGCTCTTCTTCATGAGCTTCTTCAGCAACATGCTCAGATTCTTCAACATTTTCAGGAATAAATTCCGTAACTTCATCAAATTGACCACCATCATTATTGTGATCATCATCAGATGAACTAGAGCTATCATCATCCATATCATCAATGTTTTTATTATCATCATCATCTTCTTCATCCTCTTCAGCGGGTACTCCCTCAATCAAATCAGCTGGGTCAATAGGCTCGTCCTCAGTTAAATGATAATGATCAATAGTGATATCCATTTTATCATTAGCAATATTAAGAATATAATCAAATAATGGAATATTTTGAGCTCCGGTAACCATTGCCAGTCTCTTATAAGATACATTAGACATATGATCCAATATCAATGTATCACCACTTACACCATCAATATGAATGTCTGGATGTTCTTCATTGATAATCATCTGAAGGAAACATGGATACATTAAGTATTTGTTCCTTATGCCCTTTTCCAGATTAAAAATAAACCCATTCAAAATCCACTTTGACATATTAAATCGTCTATTTGTAGTGAGTGCTACAATGGGTGATGCAATGTCAACTGGAAAAGAATTCCATCCCGCACTTCGTTTTGACATGCAATGTTGGAAAATGTAGCATATAAGCTTCCAATGGTTATACACACGCGCACGAAAGAATTATTTCTTAGGAAAATTGTCAGGGTGTCCCATTTCCATGAATGTTTGTCTACATTCATCAAACGTTAGCTCGGATAAATCTTCTGGATCATTAGGTCCTAACCTCAAGGCTTGTCTAATTGAGTCCTCAGAGACTTTAATCATTCTAAAATTCGATATAAAGCCTCGGACCACTTTAGCTCCATTATCATCAACATCAACATATGTCGTACTCCAGAACTTCTTAATCAGACGTGCATAGATAACCGGTTGGTAGCACATGGCATATACGTACTTCGTCCGTAATAGAAATCTAATCATATCTTCATATCCCACAACCTCTCTAATTTCTTCGTTAAGAAGAACAACCATATTGTGTTTTGGCTCGACTTTAAATCAGCCATCTGTAAAATGAACAAGAAATTTAGACTTTTGAATGTTGAAAATTAACTCATTGAAAGGTTATTGATTTTTTAAGAATTTGTGTAGTTTAACCATTTTTACCACTTTGCACTTGAAATTTCTAAGTATTGAACATTCTGTTCAAAATCAGAAATTCTTTCAAGTTTAGTTTCATTATGATTAACACACTTTAATTCTTAATTTCTTTATTTTAAAACCAGATTTAAATGTGAATATTTTATTATTATTTTTTTAATCAATTTTTCATTTTTATTAAAAAAAATATTTTGAATGACTGTTCTTCTTCATCCTCGGTCGATGAAGATTCATCACTGAATCAACTTTGATGAACAAACGATTTGAATGCAATATTATGATCGAAATCATGTATATATCATCATTCTAACTTCAATTTCAGTTTAGATTATCATTTCAATTCGACATTTTACAGATTTACACAAGTTAGGGTTTCGAACGCCTGAAAAGGATCAAAACGCCCAACTCAACTCAACCTGTTAAACTGAAATTTCTGTGATTTTAATCATCAACTTACATTTAAACTCTGATAATATCACTATCGAATGCCTTGTCAGTTCCTGCACATCCATCCTCAATTCATCAGCTTTAAGTACTTTCTCTCTAAGCTCCCTGACTTTAGCCCTGACACCGCGAGCCTTGTTAGCTACCCTCATGAATAGGCTAGTTTCATTCCTCGTTTCAGCTCCGGCTCCGGCTTTGATGTGATTTTCACACAACACCAGCAAATCTTCATCGTACAAGGAGAATATTTCCATAGGGTCAAATAGTTTAATTTTTTCTCCACCCTTGAGTCTAATCACTGCTTCCCTTATATTATTATCAAAGAACCACTTCTTAAATTTTTGTAATCTTAGGGGAAGTTGATTGGGCACTCTCACTCTACCAACAGTTTTTGCTGGTTTGAGCTTTAACACAATCTAGCCTTTTCCTGTAGCCCAGTTCAAATCTTTCTTGGATCTCCTCCTTTTTGTCTTCATATAACCGAACGCTTCAAAATTATCATTCAGCCCCTTTATCTCCTTCTCTAACAACATTGCCCTCTCCCTCACATTTACCTCCAAAAAGGGAATTTCTGCCAGTCTTTTTAGATCCTATCTAGGTAAGGTCTTGAAAGCATTCCTTTTGTGCCAGTAAGATATTTCCCCTCCCCTTCTTTTAATCATAAACAATTTCAAATTTGCATTGTATTTCCAGCTTATGATTTTCTTATCAGACTCCTTTCTGCTGGGATCTTTTATGTTCAAAAATAGAGAGGTTAGCTATTCAGGTTCCTTATTTTTGGTGAACCAGTCTTCCTTTTCCATCTCAATAATATCCCCTTCAGTAGAGTTTCTTTGAGCCACATATGTCAATGGACGCACATCTACCTCATAATACTCTGGCTCAGAGTCATAATCAACTAATTGCTCCTCAGTTTCCTCTTCTTCATCCATCAAATTCAGTTCAGCATGTTTCCTTCGTATTCTATCTCCTTCTTCTCTAGTCACTTCCTCACCAGTCAAATCAGCATCAATGTCTAATCCCAAGTCTAAAAACCTTGTCTCTACTACCTCAACAACATTTCCTTCAGAACTCCCTGCACCACCATCTTTCACCACTATAGTTTCATTACCATCACCTCCTGCTTCAACACCATCCCCACTACCACCAACACTTGAACCAACAAGACCACTGCTACCAACACCACTGCCACTGACATCACACCAAAATCTCCAGTACTGATATTAGCACCTGCTCGCGCTCCACTGGTACCCTCTCCTGCCCTGGATGAATACCCTGCTTTTAGGAATGTGTACTTTGAAGTGTTAGTGAGATCATCCAACTCTGCTTGAGTTAGCTGATTGGGCAGGCTGGCAGCGGCTTTCAACTCATTTACTTCTTTAAACAGTTTTTTTATAATTCTTGTTGGTCTAATAACATACTGTTCATGCTTTTCATAACGTTATCCTTTTCTTTCTCCCTCAGCTCCTGATTTATCAACTTTGTTTTGATCATTCCCAGCTTATTCACCAAAGATGTATTAAGATTTCTAATCATATCTTGATCCAACACTAATCTTGCATCCCTTCTTTCAGGGACTTCAGAAAAGGTTTGCTGCTTGTGTTTGGTTCTTCATTCAGCAACATTTGCAGGTTTACCTTGATCAGCTTTCATTTTCGTTCTCCTCTCACTTTGAGTCCTTAACTCCTCCTCCACTTCATCAATTTTTGCTTCCAAATCATACTCCTTCTCCTTTGCATATCTTTTCCTTTTCTTTATTGCCTCATCTTGCCTCTCCTGGTTCTCTTCAGCGTTCTTATTTTCATTTTCAATTAATCTCCTTATGTAGTTCCACCTCTCGGCTGGGTATATGTTTTCCCATAGATAAGTGATCTTTCCACTGAAATCATGTCTTATGGCCGAGCAGTCAGCAAATATCCTAGTATTCATCTGCACTAGCCTCTTGATTTCTCCATGTCATGGCAAATTTAGGATTAGAATGTTTATCAATATTTGCACGAATTTGGGATATGACAACCATTTGTCTTTCTTCAATGCCATTATGTTCTCGGTCATACAGTCAAAGATTAACTTGGCTATATTAGCCTTTTGGCCTTTGCAGAATACAATCATGGCCCTAACCCAATGTAGATTAAGACAATCAGACTCTCCCTTCCTGTGATCTAAACACATGATAAAGACATGTGCTATATACCTCCATTCTTTAGACAGGAAGGATTTTTTAATCTCCTTTTGGGAACCAAATGGAGGCCCTTTATAGCCAATGCTCTTGAAAGCCTCAAGAACCTGTGCCTCGAATAGCACTACCTAGGGTCCACAATCAGCCTCAAGTCTCAGCACTCTAGCCACGGTCTCAACTGTAATGGCTATATCATGACCACCAACTCTAGCAACTATCCGATGAGGTGTAGACTCTAGGTCATACTCGGCAGATCTCCAAAAATCTCTCACGTGAAGATCATAGATGGTAGGCATGTGAGAAATGGCATAGCATATGGGTGACTCCTGAAGCCATTTGATACAGTCTCTGAAGCCAACAGCCTTTGGGTTGCTGTCGTCCAATAGAGCAACAATATTATTCTTCTTGTCAAACTTCAGATTAGCCATCCTCACTGAAAAGTAAATAGAAGAGGGTGAGTTATAGTATATATATAAGAATTAACAATGACATGTAACAAAACATAAGAAAATTTAGAATGTTCAACAGTTTTGCTGTAGGTGAAACTGTAGTTTTGGATAAGCAAAAATATAGATTTGCTATGATTCGGACACAAAATTATGTGACCGAGCGAATCTATAGTTTCGCTGAAACTATCCTGGCGAAACTATTAAGTACATGCGGACAGCATAACGAGACAGTTTCGCTAGGAACATTGAACTTTCATTCAGATTCGCTGGTCAGCTTAGCAGTTTCACTGAACAAATCTACGAACTTTCCGACCAAGTGAATCAATCTAAGACTAATGTCCAATGGTCCAAACCTCAATCATTGCATAAGAACAAGTTCGCAACACCCACCTAAGCACTTAGAAATAGTCAATCGCTATGGAAATCGACTTAGAAGAGTTTAGGTGTAATCGTACAGAGAAACTAGGGTTTACTTTCATCAAGTAAGTGTGTGAAACTGATTTCACAATATGCAATATATAGAACCTAGTTTCACTGGCAGCGAAACTATAGTTTCGCTCGGCATCACAGATGAAGTCATGTACCTCAGTGTTGAGCGAGCTTGCCGGCGAATCTATAGATCCGCTAAGCGAAACTGTCAGCAAAACTTAGTTTCGCTGGAATCTAACACTTAGCAAAATTTTACTTTATTTTATTATTATTAGGGCTTATATTGACAAAAACTTTCATGAAAAAATTTCTTCACCCCATAAAACCAACACAAAAATAAAAGAATAACAGAAAATTAAAATAAAATAAAATAAAATAATACTAATGTAAAGTAAAGTAAAATAATAAAAACGAAATTAAAAAAAGAATATAATCGCTTTTTTTTCAAGAAGTTTTCCAGAGAGTCAAGGATTGGCAGGATTGATGATATGTTCTTCCCTTTAAACCCATGGTTTATTCTTTTCAACACGTAATCTGTAGCTGTCTTTATCATGTTTTGATTTAATTTTTTGAAACTCTAATGACTTGATCCCCACAGACATATGGCAAAGAACTTATCCTAACCTCATGGTTTATTGAGCAATATGATTGACTCTGCTTGATTTTTGATTGGGGTTTCAACAATGAACTTAATTTAAGAATCACTGTGCTTTTATTTTAGAGAACTGATGATGAGAGCTCCTGGTCTATACTCACGTATAACAGAGGAGATGATCATCTAAACGTGTTGATGAGAGCTCCAAGTCTATACTTACGTATAACAGAGAAGGTCAATGTTCACACATAGTAGAGGAGATAAGCACGAGATATGTTTCTAAAGAGCTAACCAGAAGCTTCAATTCAGAGACTTTTCTGAAAAGCTAGATTAGAAGCATTTATTGTGCTAATTCGAAGTCATTCAGGATTTGGGGATAAGGGAATTTTTGGGATATTTGGGAAAATCAAAACAAAGATTTGAAACTCTCAACCCGTTTTGGTCAGGGACTTGTAACTTTGTGCAGGCCAAGATGTCAAGGGGATGGTCCTTATCATAGAGTTCTTGATCTTTAGTTAGGCTACACGATCACTATTTACTTCGTTTTCGAGCTGAGCCTACCATGCGTATCCCGACACAAGGCTATTGACCTCCTTCAAACTTCTTTCTCCCGGGGTACCTGAAAAGACAAAATTGAAAAACTTAAGATTTTAATCTTTATTCTCCCCCTAAATTTCTACTTAACTGCCAGTAAGAAAAATTTCTATTTTTCATAATTTGTAAAGATCAAAAGAGTGAAGGAATATGGGACAACAAAGTTTATCAGAAAGAGTTTATCAAAATAAGATAGAAAATAAACAAAAAAAGTTATTTACACCTATTTACACACTTTGTTATGAAAAAGAGTTTTCAAAAGGATATTAAACCCAACATTGAGATCAGTTCATAAAAATAAGGTTTATCGAATGTTTTTGTGAAATGATCTGCTCTTTGATTTTTTATGTCAATTGGAATAATATCTATGAAACCCTTTTCCAGAGCGGCCCGGATTGTATGAATACTTGTTTCAATGTGGTTGGTGCGAGTATGATGAATAGGATTTTTGGCAATTCTGATAGCAGCTTCATTATCACACAAAAATGGTGTATGAAGAAAATTTATTTCGTAATCCATCATCTGATGTTGTATCCAAAGCACTTGGCAGGAACAACTGGATGTAGCAACATATTCAGCCTCTCCTGTAGATAGAGATACTGTTGTTTGCTTCTTGCTTTGCCATGAAACAAGACAATCCCCGAGATATTGACATCCGCCAGTGATAGATTTCCTATTGATCCTGCAACCACCATGATCACTGTCAGAATAAGCATGTAAATTAAAGTTCCCTCCTTTTGGTTACCAAAGACCCAAATAAGAAGAAACCTTTAAGTAACAAAAGAAGCGTTTAACAACTTTTTTATGTGATTCTTTTGGGTTGGCTTGAAAGCGGGCACAGTAGCACATGGTGAATATAACATCAGGACGGCTAGCCGTGAGATACATGAGAGATCTGATCATAGAATGATAGCGATGAGCATCCACGGATTTCCCATTATCATCTGGAGTTAAACAGGTTTGAGTAGTGAATGGAGTGAGTTCTGGAGAAGCATCATCCATCTTGAACTTTTTGAGAATCTCCAGAACGTACTTTTCTTGGAGAATCAGAATGCCAACAGACTTTTGTTCAACCTGCAACCCCAAGAAAAAGTACAACTCCCCCATCATGCTTATTGTGAAGCGATCCTTCATTACTTCTTCAAATTCTCTACATAGTTGCTCATTTGTTGACCCGAAAATGATGTCATCAACATACACTTGAACAATCAACATTTTGCCATCAACTTCCTTCTTGAATAGTGTCATGTCTATAGTTCCAAGAGAGAAACCCTTGCTGAGCAAGATATTGTGTCAAAATTTCATACCAGATGCGAGGTGCTTGATGTAATCCATATAAGGATTTATCAAGTTTATATACTTTGTCTGGAAAATGTGGATCCTTGAAACCTGGTAGTTGACAAACATAAATCTCCTCATCAATGTTCCCGTAGATAAATGCACACTTCACATCCATCTGTAAGACTTTAAAGTTTTTGTGAGTAGCGTGAGCAAGAAAGATTCTGATAGCTTCAATGTGAGCAACTGGAGCAAACACTTCAGCATAGTCAATTCCCTCCTCCTGAGCAAATCCCTGAACAACCAATCTTGATTTGTTTCTTATTACAACTCCTCGATCATCTGGTTTGTTTCGCTATACCCATTTGGTGCCGATGGGAAACTTGTTCGGAGGAAGATTAACTAATTGCCAAACATTCAGTTTCCTGAACTACTGAAGCTCCATCTCCATAGATTCAACCCAACTTGGGTCTTGAAGTGCTGCTGAGATATTTTTAGGAACGATTTGAGATAAGAAACATGCATAGAGACATTCATTTATCAATCCAGATTGACTCCGTTTCCTTACACCATCTGTAATAGAACCAATGATGTAATCATATGGATAGTCTTTTAAGGTTTTATAGTTGGTGTTAAGGGTTAATGGATTGGAATGAGATGAAGATGCGGTTTGTGAAGGGGAAGTCGGTTGTGATAGAGGAATTGGTTGTGGTGGAGGTCTGGGTGGAACATCAAGCAGAGGTTGTGGTGGAGGGTCAATTGGTGGTTGTGGAAGAGGTTCAGGTGGAAGAGGTTCGGTTGGAGGAATGATTTGCACATTAGTTTGAGGAACAACATCATCATCAAATACTAGAAGGTTGAAAGATTTGAAGACAGTATTTGAGTCATAAAACCATTCTGGGTCTGACCCCATGTTTGGTGAATTAGACTCCTGCCAATCAACATAGAATGATTCCTGCATAATTCGCATTCTTTTTGTTGTACACTCTATATGACTTTTGTGAGGAAGAATAGCCAACGAAGAAACATTCATCAGAGACTACACAAAACTTTGAATTCTGAGCTTGAGTGTTTAGCAAAGTCCATGAGTAACCAAATGGACAAAAAAAGTCAATCAAGGGTTTCCGTTTATGAAGAAGTTCATAAGGAGTCTTCATCTTGTCTTTCACAATAAGAACCCTATTCAATACATAGGATGCACAGTTGACTGCTTCTGCCCAGAAAATGGTTGGAAGCTTTGACTCAATCAGCATAGTTCTTGTTGCTTCAATAAGGGTCCGATTCTTCCTTTCAGCAACACCATTTTGTTGAGGTGTCCTAGCAGCACTAAACTATCTGAGAATTCCTTTGCTTGCATAGAATGGGTCAAAGATATGGTTTTTGAATTCAGTTCCATTGTCACTTCTGATGGCCATAACCTTCCTTTTGTTGATGGCTTCAATTGAGAGGATCAGCTTCTGCAACTCTTCTACAGTATCTCCTTTATGAGCTAGAAATCTTACCTAAGAATATATTGAGTAATCATCTGTAACAACCAAATAGTAAGATTTCTTAGCAATTGATTTAACCCTAATAGGACCAAATAAGTCAGTATGTAACAATTCAAGGGGTTTTGAAATTGTATTTTCAAGCTTGAGCTTGTGTGGCCTTTTGTGCAGTTTTCCTTTAGCACAAGCCATGCACTTTTCTACCACTGAAAAATGTTTAAGTGGTAGCCCCCTCACAAGATTGTTCTTAACCAACTTGTTAATATTTTTAAAATTAACATGTCCTAATCGCCTATGCCACAGAAAAGATCCAGAAGATGAAGCTTTGGACAGGAGACATGTCACAGTGGTGGGGGATTCTTGTGATCCCATATCTAGAAGATAAGTATCATTCTTTCTTGGAGCACGCATGATCACTGAATCTTCTAGGATAATAAACTCTGGTTTGAGAAACAAGCATTCATTTGACATAAACAGCACTGGAATGTCTTTATCACAGATTTGTGATACACTCAACAGATTGAATGCCAGCTCTGGGACATAGTTCCCTTTCTCCAGAGTCAAGGAACCATTTGAGACTTCTCCCTGACCAATCATCTTTCCACCCTTCTTGAGTCCAGAAAATGCAACATATCCTCCATTTATTATGCGATAATTTGCAAGTAGGTCCTTCAACTCGATGTTGGGATGCCAGTCTCGATGCCAGGTAGCTCTCTCCCATACATGCCAAGCTCACTCCTAAAAATGAATAGCATACCTGTCAATCTAATATGCATACAAAAGTCAGCAATACTGAGTGAACTCTAGGTTTACAAGAACAAAACTCTGACATAAACGCATACCTTATCATTTTCAACGTTCATAAAAGTATTAACTGTACACATCATCTTACCGAACTCGTTTGATAATTATACTTTAAGTTTAACTTTAAGTTTAACTTTACCATCCGCTATGACTTTACCTCGCTGCATTAGCACACACCCTAACCCCTGATAAGAAGCATCGGAATAGACACCCAAGTCCTCATTCCCTTCTAGTAATGTTAGCACTGGAGCTTGTGTCAATATTTTCTTTAACTCCATGAACGCATTCTCTTGTCTGTCATCCCATTCAAACTTCACATCCTTTCTCGTCAACTTGGTCAATGGCAAGGCAATCTTGGAAAAATCCTGGATGAATCTCCGGTAAATACCCGCCAATCCGAGGAAGCTTCAGATTTCAGATGATGTTTTAGGCGAATTCTACTTCATCACCGCCTCCACCTTAGCAGGATCAACCATGATTCCCTCTGGGTTAATCACATGACCCAGAAACTACACCTCGCATAACCAAAATGCACACTTGGAGAATTTCGCATACAACTTCTCCCTTCATAGAATTTCCAACACCTCGCGGAGGTGACAGGCGTGGTCTCCCTCATTCTTCGAGTAGATCAGGATATCATCTATGAACACTATCACGGATTTGTCGAGCAACGGTCAACAAACCCTATTCATCAAGTCCATGAATGTTGCCGAATCATTGGTTAGACCAAACTACATCACAAAAAATTCATAATACCCATAAGCGTCCGAAACGCAGTCTTTGGGATATCCTGTTCCTTAACCTTTAGCTGGTGATAACCCGACCGAAGATCGATCCTCAAGAACCAACTCGCACCTTGCAACTGGTCGAACAGATCATCTATCCGAGGCAACGGGTATCTATTCTTCACCGTGAGCTTATTCAGCTCCCTGTAGTCTATACACATTCGCATGCTACCATCCTTCTTCTTCATGAACAACATCGGAGCACCCCAAGGAGAAATGCTCGGTCTAATAAATTCTTTATCGAGAAGGTCCTGTAGTTGGGCTAAGAACTCATTCAACTCTGACGGAGCCAGACGATACGACGCTTTAGCGACGGGTTGAGCTCCTTGCATAAGATCGATCTGAAACTCTATCTCCCGATCAGGTGGTACCTCTGTCAAGTCATCAGGGAACACATCCGGGAAGGCACACACCACGGGCACATCTGTCAACTTTACAGTTTCAGCTTTAGCATCTTTAACGTATACCAAGAATGCTTTGCACCCTCGTCTTATAAACTTCTCTTCCTTTATCATAGAAATCATCTTCAGAACTTCGTAGATTCTATCACCGTAAATCGTGACTAAGCTACCATCGGGCGCTTTCATCTGAATCATCTTCCTCTGACAAACTATGTTAGCCTCGTAGGTGGCTAACCAGTCCATACCCAACAAGACGTCAAATCTTCCTAGGGTCATAACAAACAACCTAGCGGGGAATCTATGACCTTCTAATTCTATGCTACAAACCTCTAAGGACTCAGTTATCTTAGTAGTCTTTCCAATGGTAGTCTCTACCTCAAACACATGATCTATTTCTTTGGCTTTAGCATTCATCACATCGCAGAAGGTGGCAACTATAAAACTCTTACTTGCACCAGAATCAAACAGAACAGAATCAAGTATGTTGTTAACCGGGAACATACCTGACACAACTTTAGGTTCCGCTCTGGCCTCCTCTCTAGTCATTATGAAAGCCCTAACCAGCATCTGAAACACAGGCTTGAACCGAGCCTGCATTAACCAGCATGTTTTCTCCGAATTTCCGGCAATCACCGGACGGCTCCACCTTCATCTTTTTGGCCTGAGCAGCAGACCTCTCATTTCTCTCTCGTTTCACGTTCCCTGACCAACTCTTCTTCTTCGCCTCCTCAATAGGCTCATCAGCTACCATATCATCATACACTATCCCAGTCAGTTCCACCAAAGACTCGAAGGTCTTCGGCCCGCTTGCCTTCATATACGTCCTAACCTTAGAAGGCAAACCCTGTACAATTATTTTTAGTTTTTGATCAAGTTGATTTTCTACTTTAATGATGAATTCTTTTATTAATTCAGCTGTTTTAGATTTAGCATTTAGAAAGAAAACCCATGAAAATCTTGTATAGTCATCAATGATAACTAAACAGAAAGATTTTCTTCCAATACACTTCACGTTGGTTGGTCCAAAAAGGTCCATATACAACAACTGAAGGGGTTTGGAATTTAAGTTTATCAGCTTGGACTTATAAGACGCTCTGTGTTGTTTCCCTTTTAAACATGTTGAGCATAAATTAGTGGTGGCAAACTTCTTTGATGGAAGGCCAATAACATGATTTCCTGCTACAAGCTTGTTCATATTCTTGAAGTTTGAATGCCCCAGAAGTCTATGCCAAAGTTGGCTTTCATCATTTGATGCTTTTGCAAAGAGACAAGTTGTTTCTGTAGAAGAGTCCACTTGAGACATATCCAGTTTGTATACATCTCTGTCTCTGACAGCTTTAACAACCACGCAATCCTTGCTTATCTAAAATCCTGACTTCAAGATATAGCAGAAAGAATCATTAAATAGTACAGAGTAGGATTTATCATAAATTTGGGATACGCTTAACAAATTAAAGTTCAACTGTGAACAGAAGTTGACTTTACCAAAGCTTATAATCCAGTTGGATACTGTTCCTTCTCTAGTTATTTTTCCTCCTACATTACCACCAAAGGCGACATGCGTTCCATCTTTTAACTTAAAATCTTGTAATAAGGCCTGATTGCCTGTCATATGCCGGCTACACCCGCTATCCACATACCAAGTATTGATTGGTCTTCTCGGGCGTACCTGTAAAACAAAACAATTTAAGTTGAATTATCTACCTAAGCCGAAATGGTCTTGGGTTTTCCAAACTTGTCAACAATAGTAAATTATTTAAAGTGAAGTTTGTTGACATCAGGTTTATTCTTTATGAATTTACTAATTCTGTTATTTGTAACAAAATTATGCTTGTTTGGAAAATTCAATCTTTTTGACTGACCATTGTTTAAAAAACTTTTGTTATTAATTCTCACTGACCTTCGAAAGAAATTATCACTTAAGTATTGTTTAGGTCTCACTGAATTATTTCTTTTGAAAGTGTTCAAACCAAAGGAGGGTTGGTGTGTTAATCTTTGAAAATCAACATTTTGGTTTCTTTTATATTGCGGATTAACATAACCTTTGCTTACTGTTAAGGTGGCAAATCCTCTCCTCTGTGAATTCTTTCTAAAGTAACAATCTTTAGTGTTGTGAGTTTATTCATCATAGTAGGTACAGTATTTGTTAAAATAGCACTCTGAAGTTGAGTGATTTCTCATATCGCAAATGTGACAGTATTTGTTAAAAAAACATTCAGACGTTTTGTGATTATACATGTCACATATGTTACAATACTTCTGTGGAGTCTTGAATAATTGCTTATTAACCTTTGACGTTGACACAACATTAGAAACTTGTTTACTTTTAGGTGTCAAAGAGTTAATTTGTTGTTTTTGATTTGAAGAATTATGCTTTTGATTTGAACCACTTTCTTTTGCACAATTTGTTTTTGTTTTTGAACATGAATTTCATTCTTGTTTTCCTTAACTATAAATCTTTTAGCTACAGCGGATGTCTTGGAATCTGAACCCGTTTTCAGATCAGAGGTTGATTTGTTCTTAGGATTTTCTTTAACATCTTGAATGGAGTTCACATTCAACAAACCAACAGATACAAATTTAACTGGCTTTAATTTTGTTGCTTGATTTGTTTCTTTTATCTGATTTTCCTGAATTTTTATTTGTTCATTTTTAGCTTTATTTATCTTTCTTCTTCTTCTCTGGTTTCTTGATTTTATAGAACCAATTTTTGGCTTAGATTGAACATCCTCAGTTGAAGATTCTTTTTCACATTCTTTCTTTTTCTGGTCTTTTAATTATTTAGACCAAATGAATTTGAATCTTCTGATGTTTCTTTATCATTTTTGTTTTGAAACTCTGAGTTTTGGTTATTAGTTATAATATTCACTTCCTCCAAAACTGACTCTTCAAGAACAAAAACTTTCTTTGTTTTAGACTTCGGTTCATAAGATTTTACTTTAACAGGATGACCATTTTTTATCTTTTTATTATCTTTTTCTTCAAAATTTCCATATTTGTTTTCTCTTCTTCAGCATAAGCCATCTTGGTCTTGTTTTGAAAAGCTTTTAATTTTGTCTTGTTTTCTGGAGAGTGATCACGAGTGTTAAAATTTTCTGGTAAGGTATTTGTTATTGATTCAGGCATCGGTTCATGAGTGAAACCCAATCCTGCCTTTTGTTTATCTTTTCATTCATTTACCAGCTTTTCCACAATGGTTTTAGAACTTTTAACTTTGGCGAGATCAACTTGAGTAGCTGCAT
The DNA here is from genome assembly GCA_025506505.1 of Flaveria sonorensis. Lineage (NCBI taxonomy): Eukaryota > Viridiplantae > Streptophyta > Magnoliopsida > Asterales > Asteraceae > Flaveria > Flaveria sonorensis. The sequence continues at coordinate 18,373,760 of CM046424.1, forward strand.
GAGCTATCTTCTCCAGTTCAAGATTTTTTGTCATCTCTTCAAGTTGTTTTGATACATTTTCAAGTTCTCTTAGAGTTTTGTTCCAAGAATTTTAAAGAGAGATAATCTTTTCGTCAGATACTTTATGATCATTTTTAAGTTTGGTATTCATCAGTTCTTCTTGCTTAAGTTTTTCACAAATCTTGTAAGAATAATTTCTGTAGTATTCTACATGCTCGAAGCAAGACTTTGTGCGTAATTTTTCTCTGACTTCTGATGAAATTTCAGAATATTTAGGAGGAGAAGTTTCAAAGTTAGAGCTTTCAACCTTTGGTTGATCAGATTTTGCCATCAATGCAACTTCCTCTGAATCTTCCTTGGGATCAGACTTGTCACTCTAGTCATAATCCTCTTCCTCGTTCTCAGAGTTTCCATCATCTTTTGGATCATTAAATTCAGACCAATCTTCTTTTTGTATTTCTGCAACAAGAGATAAATTGGAGGTTAAATCAGTAGTAAATTGCTCAGCGTATGCACTCCCATCATAACCATCTTTAATATTAACAACAAGAGCTTTCTTGGGCTCCTCTGATGATTTAGAATTATCTTTCAATTCTGGCATTGGTAGGCTTTGATAAGGTTTCTAAAATGTCTTCTGTGAAGATTACTGAAACCTTTGATTACTTGAGCTTGATTGGCCATTGACTCCTTTATTCCTTGGAGCTTTGCACTCTCTAGAGAAGTGACCATAGCTGTTATAGTTAAAACACCTAGATTTGGACTTATCAAAACCAATAGACTTGTTTGCACTCGGCTTGTTGTTTCTGTTGACATACGAGTGTTTCTGAGTCCTGTAAGCTATCATAACCATTTGCCAGTTGAGATCCATTTCTTCAACATCTTCTGGATCCATTTCAAACAAATCCTAAAAAACAAGATCATGTTGAGTTAGATGACTACCTTGATAAGCTTGAAAGCTTACCATAAATGCAGTAAAAGCAGTAAAAGCAGTTTCAAACTCTTCATCCTGTAATAGGATGTTTATTACATCGTTAACTTTGCTAGTTTTAGTAGAGTTAGCAGATGGAGTCTCTGCTGGAGATTTAGAACTTTTAGGCATAGGAGGAGATTGAGGTTGACTCTGAGTTGTATAGGCAGAAGCACTTGCTTAAGTGGAATCAGTGAAGAACTCTGCGCCAACGAATAGATCACCCTCATCTTCTGGTGAAGTTTCATTCTTAGCCATGAATGCATTCTCCATAGTACTTGCTGGAGAAGCAACATATTTATATTGTGACATCGAAGCTGCTCTGTCATTGTTTCTAGAACTTTCATCAATTTCAACAGATTCTATTTTAGCAATCAAGAGATCAAGATCCATTGGGAATTTTTCAGTATGCTTTAACAGAGTGACTGTTTGCTTCCATGAAGATGGAAGAGCATTGAGAAGCCTGAAGTTAAGATCTTTTAAATCATTCTTGATGCCTGCAGTCGACATCTCAGTAGTTAGTTGAACAAATTTGTTCATCATTTGATTTATTGTTTCACCAGATAAATGTTCAAAAAGTTCTAATTGTCTCTTTTACTTTTGCTTTTTCAGATCCTGGATCTCCTTTCCACCTTCACATATTTTTTTCAAGGCCTTATACATGGTGTATCCCGTCTGATTACCGTCAAGCCTTATAAGGACTTCAAGTGGCAGTCCTTTGCACATCAAAGAATAAGCTTTTATATCATTTTTAACTTTCCTGAGATCATCACCCTATAATCCATCTTCAGGATATGGTTCCTGAGATTCTTTGGTGTAAACAAAACCTCTATCAGGACCATCTGAGGTTATAGAAATATGAGGTCCTTTTTCTATTGATTTCCATAGATTAGTATCAATAGAATTCAAGTGATGTTTTAATCTCAGTGACCAATTCTTGAAACTGCTCTATTCTTCAGCTTGGGAACTCTGTTCTCTGAGTTTTCTGATTTTACCATTTTTAGTTTTTGATTTTTAAAAGAAATTTGTTTTTGTTGCTTCTAATGGTTTGAATTAAAACAATGAATTGAAAATATTTTTGGATTTTTTTTTAAGTTTCTGAAAAATTTCAAAAATTTTCTAAGTGTTAAAGCTGATGCGTCCAAAGAGTGGTAAAACGCCCAAACAGTTGTGGTACTTCCTTTGACTTTGACTTTGAAACGTCTAAGGGATTGCCTTAGAAAAATTCCAAAATGCCCAAATAGTTCAAAAACGCCTCAACAGTTGTAAAACGCCTGGAATTCCTTGGTTTCAGCAAATCTTCAGTGTCCACAGTTGAAAAACGCCTAACCGAAAAATGCCCAAATAGTGGAAAAGCGCCTAAACAGTTGTTATGCGCCTAACACTTAGGCAATTTTCAGCAATGTTTTTGACCTAATGCGCCACATTCATCAGTTTCATACGAACTTAAATTTTCTGAATTCCTTCAAAACTTGATTAATTGATCTGAAATCCTCAAATTATGTATGAACTTGATCAATAATCAATCCTTCAACTTCAATTTCTTCAATTAACAACCAAAATTGATCTTTTGATTCAAGAACAGGTTCGACAAATGAAGAACAAGTTCGAATAGCTTTTTGCTCAAATTCACTGATTTGAACGAATTGTACTGCTAATTGTGAATCAAATCAAGTTTCTGATGATGAAACACAACTGAATTCAACAATTATACGACTGAATTGTTTATCAATCTCAGATTCAAGTGATTTTGAGAGTTCGACAGTTGAAGAAATTCAATCACTGAACCGAGAGCTCTGATACCATTTGATGAGCTCAAAATGGATCGATCTGTGATGATTTATGAACACAATTCAATCTAAAACACACAAGTATTCAATTCAACACAAGCAAATCAACAAAAATTCATAGAGTTTTCATTGATTAGCATATAGAAGAATACAAAGTGTAGTAAACAGTTACAAAGCGTCTCAATCACTCTCTAAACATTAAAACTTACCTACACAAAACATATCTATGCTATATATACTAATCAAGAAAACAAAGGAACATATTTACATAAAAGTCCCTATACTATGAAAAAAATATAAAAGACACATAAAGACTAATGTTAATCTATTAAGAAGCATCTACAGTTGTAGATGTCTTGTGATAAACATAAAGTTAAAGCTCCGAAAGCTTTCTGATCACTATGATTAGCTTTAGATCTCTTTCGGTAAAGGTTGATGGATCGGTGGTTGGTGAGGTACCTAGACCAACAGTGACAGTTGGAGTGTGTGGACCATTTACTATTGACTCCCATTGATTATGATCTGTATAGTAAAAGAAAGCCTTTGAACATCATTTCCAGTCCTCAAAGTTATCACCATTTATAAGCCTCGATGGCCTATTGGGTGCAACACTCTCCAAGTCAGAAATGGTGATATTGGTGGATGTCATTTTTTAAACAGTAGTTAATTTCGCTGAAGAATCTTTCGATTCACTGATAAATTCACTCGGTAAGTTTCGCTTGGAAGCTGAGGTGCAGTTTCGCTCGAATGAGTGCTTAGAAACTCTAGTTTTGGCAACAGTTTCGCTGAAACAAGTAGAACTTTCGTTTTGAGGACAATTTCGGCCACACTTTCGCTTGGTTGGTCAATCAAGTGATGTGAACTTTCGTTCAAAAGAGGTAGTTTCGCTGAGTATCAAGGACAAACTTCAAAAACACAAAAACTATAGTTTCGCTGAGCTGTAGCTAGTTTCGCTGGAAGAAAATGGTAGTTTCGCTGGATGATTCTGAAAGCCTTTTCGAATAAGAAATCTACCAGAACTCATCCAAATCATAATGAATTGATGATTGGATGATTGGAATAGCTTCCTATGAAAAAACCAAATATTTTTCAATCAATTTCCATGCTAAAAACACACAAAAAGAGATCCAAAGTGAATGGAATAGTGTTTTTAACAAAAAAACCCTTCAAAAACCTCAACCAATCAAGAGCACTAAGGCTCTAATACCATATTGTTAGTCCATATGATCGATAATCAGTTCAAATGATCACTAACCATAGAAAACCCACTGAATATACACAACTTTATCAATGACACAATGAACAAGTTTCAAATATTTTCAATGATCTCCAAACTCACACAATAAACATGAATCAAAGGCTCAAATATGATAACAATAATCTTCCAGCCAAGAACACAGAATTGTAATAATAATATTTCACTATTAGGGTTTTGCAAAACTTTCTCACAATGATAAAACATGACAATATATAAGCATAGTGTAGTTTCGCTGATAGTTTTGCTGGATAGCGGAACTGTCCTGACCAACACCTAGTTTCACCCGGTGGCGAAATACAGTTTCACCCGGTGGCGAAATACAATTTTTCCGAGTGACCTAGGTCAGCTGACTGTGAGCGAAACTATAGTGTTGCTCGTAGTTTTGCTGGGTCAGTGAAACTACGCAAATACAAAATACATGGAATCAAACTAACATTCAACCTATTACATAAATAACAAAATAATCCTAACAACTATGGTGAGTCCAACCTATACTACATCATCAAAAACTCCATCTCCAGTTTATGCGCCTCATCCTAAGGGCAGTACTCCTCCTTCATCAGATTTTTTAATTCTTCCCAGGTAGTATGGTTGGCGATCTCCACCCCCAGCATTTGAACTTGGGTGTTCCACCAAGATAGGGCAGCTCCATCCAGCATGCCCATAGCATACTTCACCCGGCTTGCCACCGGGCAATTACATATCTCAAATACAGACTCAAGCTTCTCAAACTAGCGTATGAGTCCTATAGCTCCTTCAACCCTAGTAAACGGGTTGGGTTTGTAGTCTATGAAGGACTTGAAAGTACAAACCCCCCTGGAATAATTTTTTTATTAGGACTTTGGAATTCTAACGAGTGTTGTAATTTAAGAAGATTGACGGAACGTTGACTTCTGGAATGGATTTGGTATTACTTACCAATCGGAACGGGCTGTAGATTGGGGTTGTGGTTGGCCAGCGCATCAGCCGGATGCTGGTATATGAGTGAGGCCAGTTCCGCTGGAGTCATGTTACTTGTACCATGACCACGTCTGCGTCCACGTCCAGCCATTCTTAACAATCACAGCATACGAAAATAAGTAAATATGCAATATATCGATCCATTTAAGTATAAGCAATTAAGAGAATTTAGCACACACACAACTAAATGTTCAAATAATAATTTCCGGTAAAATAAATTGTAAGTACGTCTACTATCAATCAAACCAAATATCAAAATTCAAAACCATTAGTCGGATGGGAAACAACCCTTCCCATCTAGGTGTTAAATAAATAAAAGTATGATAAACAACGAAACGAATGAAAGAGGAAATCAATGCGTATCAACAGATCCGGTGCTGTCCTCGGGCTCGTCCTCAGGCTGCTTCTCAGGGTCCTCTTCTGGTGCCTCCTCTGGTTCCTCCTCCGGATCTTCCTCAACAGGCTCCTGCACTGCATTTAGTGCGTTGACTTGGCCTTCCAGAGTATCGAGTCGCTGACTATTAGCAGCGATGTCCACCTTATCACCAACTACACACTCAATCGGATCAGCGACTAGACCCACATGGGTGTTATGACGATCGACCAACATGTTGAGCAGTCTCTTTAATTCCTTGATTTCATCAGCTGATTCTCGTACTACTTTCTTCAACGCCCTATTATCGTCCCACAACTCAGCAACGCGCTTGCGCTTGACATGCAGAGTCGCTAACATAGTAGCCATGGCCTTCTCAGGTGGACAGGTAAGAGAAGGTAGAATAGGGGCATTAGGGCTCCTATAGGGGCGGACCTAGTCCGGGGCTGATGTTCAAGAGGTAGAGGAACATTCATCTCCTGACTCAGCATGGTTATTTAATGAAGGTAGTAATGCTATCGGTGAACTGGGGGGTACTCGGGTAAAGCAAAAGGTTGGTCATAGTCAAACTCCTCATTGTTATTAGGGCGCATGGGCCACTCGTACGGACCTATGGGTGAAGGTATAGAATCATAGTAAATGGGTCTCTTTCCTCGAGAAGAAGAAGAAGAAAGTGTAGAAGAACATGAAGCCATTTCTGTAAATATCCGCTCACAGGAATGAGCAACAGCAAGAAATCCAACAAGGCAAAGCAAACAAGGCCAGCTTACAAAGCCAAACGTGTCTATATGCGTGTAACTAAGGCATCAGGCTATAGTCTAAATGCAATGCAAATGAGATGCAAAATTTATTTTAGTTCGCTATAACCATTGGCTCGTATACCAATCTGTCACACCCTTAATTTCCACAAACGGGGTATTACTGTTAGGCGCGTGACATACCAGGATCTCAACTGATGTTACACCAAATGGCACATTAATTACAAAACATAATGGCTCATAAATTTTAGAAATTCCTAAAAATAGATTTAATAACGTAATCATGAAAATACTTGTAGAAGCATAATCCATCATAATTCAAATGGCGCAAACACGCGTGAACCAATTAAATGTAATTTGTAGAAATATAAATTGTTAATTTAACCCAAATAATGATGAATGCAATGGTAACGATCCTAACCGTGCGCACCTTAAGAACCTGAAAGAAACATGCTAAAGTGTCAACACTAGGTTGGTGAGTTGATAGGTTTTGATAAACAGTACATAAAAGAAAGAAGATCCAGTAAACAAGGTAATATCAGTAGGTAGCTAGCCTACATATCAAGTTACATATTGTATGAAGTTTGAAACCAAAGCTGACAATGTAAATGAATGCCTTGGCTGTGGCTACCAGACCACAACAACAGAAATTAGGTCAATTAAACACCCGTTTGACGTGGAGTTGTGCTAGCGTGACTAGCCTGGGTGGGGTTTGTCAAACCCAGTAGATCTACTCAAAATTACCTTGCTAAATTACATAAATAAATGGTTTGAATGTGAGGAATTTAATTGGTATAACACTAATAACAATTGATAATTACAGTAATACTCATCAAATGAAAATATGTTTCAGAACACATGTTTCTCTCCCCCCAAAAGAGTACGAGTAAAGTGTGGCCGAGAACTCACCTTAGGGTGCATGGCAGACAAATGAAACCAAATACCACAATGGTAACCTCAACCTATTATAAAAATAAGTTTATAAGTTTGTGCACAAGACATGCTTACGATATCCTAGTCATATCACACAATGTTCAACCCAATTCAACGCATAAAATCAAGCTTTGACAACAATTCACAAAAGAATTCATTACAAATTATTTATACACTATTTTAAGATGAAACCACTTGGAGGTGCTCCAAGGCTCATGGGGGGTTACTCCCGAAATCATTTATTTTAACCATAACCTCTTCAAAATACAAACCAAGTATCAAAACACTTGACCCTTTGTTTACTGTCAAAAAGGACAGTTTTGACTTACCTTCATTAAAAATGCAATAAATCGAGTTTTACACGTCCAAATTGAGTGTGGTTGGACTTTCTGGAAACTAGACTCAAAAATACACAATTTGGAACCAAGAAACACAGTGCTTGAGTATATTATCACCAAGTTACAACGTGCACAAGTTGGCTAACAGAATCTACCAGAATGAGGAAACATTCAAGTTTACACTAAATAAGCATCCTACCAATAACCAAATGACTTCACAAGGCCATGTTATCATCTAAAACAAGTTTGGGCACTCATCCAAGTGTCTTGCACGTTCACAAGCTTTAGTAAAACTCAATCCATACGATTTATACTCAACCTCTTTTCAATGATCATTACCGGACCTGCTAACTTTATTTTCACATAACAATCGACAAACACAACCCATTTGCCCCCACATCAATCGACTTCCAGCCCCAATATCAACCCAAATCTGGATTTTTATCAATCATAGCACAATACCTATGATCTCTAACAAAAATATTCGCAAAAACATAATCAAATCAACGAATAATACATCCAAAATCATCAAGTTGCAGCCCTAAGGGTCGATTTTACCTTAGAAATCAAAGTGGGCAGACAAGAAAACACGTTGCAATGGCTGGAGGATCAAGAGAATGGATGTCTGAGGAGAGAGGATGGTCTATTTAGGGAGGAATGGTGGTGATTGGTGGCGGTTTGGGTGATCTTGAGGTGATCAGCCAATTTGGAGAGGGGAGAGGGGAGGTTCTCGATCGGTTGGGTGAATGAAGGGGGGGGGGGCTTTAGGGTTTGCATGAAGTGTGTGTAGTATTTTGCATGTTAAAGGGTCTTTTGTGGGCTTCCGGGTTGGGCCGGGTTTACATGAGATGACTACAAACACATAACTTCTACTACAAACACTTTACCACGCTCGATTTAATTTTTCCAAATTTGTTTAGTTGGTAATTACAATAACAATTATTTATTTATAATAATAGTTATTATTATTTAATAATTGTAATTTTGTTAATCATAATTTAATAAACCCTAACATAACGGAGGAAGGTTAGGTTAAGGGAACGAGGTTTGTTGGTCCACTTGATCGATATAACAGTGCAATTGATGCTTGACAATGAATTTCGATTGAATCAACACTTATAAACACACTACCATAATGAAATTCAATGAATATAAACCATAAATTGTAATAACAAAGGCTCAATGATATAGATAATGAACTTCCAGCCACACACACATAATTGCAACACAAATATTCTGCATTAGGGTTTTGCAATCGGTCCCTTACAAGATAGAAAGATTACAATATATAAGAAACCTAGATTTGCTGGCAGTTTCACTGACTAGCGAAACTGCATGTCTAACTACTAGATTCACCCGGCAGCGAACTACAGATTCGCCGGGTAATCAGAAGCAGCTGACTCCGGGCGAAACTATAGTTTCGCCCGTAGTTTTGCTGGAACACAAAAGTCAACAAATTACAAGATAAAACTAACATTTAGCCTATAACATAACAAAGTAAACCTATCAACTATAATGAGTCCAACCTATACTAGATCATCAATTCTCCCCCTAGGTTGGACCTCACTCATGGTCTTCTTGCCCATCTCTCGCTTCCTCTTCAGCTTTATCAGATGTTTCTTAATCCTCTCCTGCTATACTTTCCTCTTTATTTTCTTCATTAGTTTCTTCTCTAATCACCTCAGCTCCAGTCAAATCTGTGTCTATGTCCAATCCCAAATCAACAAATTCAGCCTCAACAATCACAGGCTTCTCTCTCACATCTCCTCCTTCATCTACTCTCTTTTCTTCTTCTGTCTCAACAACCTTTTCACCTCCTACACCACTTCCACTTGCACCACCACTAGCCGTACTTGCTTCTCCTCCCATACCAGATGACCTCCCCACTTTCAGGAACGAATACTTTGATGTGTCAGTCAGATTATCCAGCTCCTCTTGTGATAGTTGGTTTGTGTCACCAACTTTGCCTTTGAGCTCATTCACTTCCTTCAATAGCCTTTTGATAAGTTCCTGCTGGTCCATCATCATAACCTTCATACTTTCTATCTACTCATCTTTCTCCTTCTCTCTCAACTCCTGATTAACCAACTTAGTTTTAATCATGCTCAGTTCATTAGCCAATGAAGTATTTACATTTCTGATCACATCTTGATCCAGTTCAAATCGAGGATCCCTCCTTTCTTTGAACACCGGCTGCTTATGCTTAGATCTCCTTTCAGTTTCGTGAGCCGGTTCCCCTTGATCAGCCTTCTTTTTGGTCCATCGATCTCTTTGAATTCGCAGCTCCTCTTCAACTTCATCAATCTCAGCATCTAGATCATATTCTTTCTCCTTTGCATACCTCTTCATTTTCTTTATGGCTTCAGCTTGTTTATCCTGATTTTCTTTAGCATTTTTGTTTTCATTTTCAATCAACCTTCTTATGTAGTTCCATCTCTTGGCAGGATACATGTTTTCCAGTAAATATGTTATTTTACCTCTGAAGTCATGTCTAATAGCTGAGTAGTCTAAAAATATTCTTGTATTCATTTGCATTAGCCTCTTAACTTCCCCATGTCTTGGCAAATTGGGTTTCTCAGCATTAATGATTATCTGGATAAACCTTGGATAAAACAGCCATTTGTCTTTCTTTAAGGCCATGACATTTTCAGTCATACAGTCAAATATTAGTCTTGCAATATTGGCCTTTTGTCCTCTATAGAATACAATCATGTCCTTTGCCCACAATGCATTTAAACCATCTGATCCTCCTTTTCTATGATCCAAGCACATAATGAACACGTGGGCAATGTATCTCCATTCATTGGACAAAAACTACTTCTTAATTTCTTTCTTTAACCCAAAAGATGGTCCTTCATACCTAATGCTTCGATAAGCATTAAAGAGTTCAGCATCAGACATACTAATCTCATCTCCACAATCATCTTCCAACCATAACACCCTCGCAACCGTTTCAGCACTAATAGCCATGTCTTCCGTAAGAAGTCTTGAAGTAATCCTTTGTGGAGTAGATCCCAATTCACATTCTGCATTAACCCAAAAATCTCTAACCCAAAAATCTCTAATGTGAATGTCGTAGATCGTGGGTAAATGAGATTTGGCATAGTGAATGGAAGACTGTTTCAGCCATCTAATGCAATCTCTAAATCCAACAGTCTTTGGATTACTGTCGTCTAGTAGTGCCATAATATTAGTCTTCTCATCAAACTTTAAGTTTTCCATGAACTGTAAAATATAAACATAGGTAAGTAAGATGTAACATAAAGATACTTAACCAATAATAAAAATTTAAAAACAACAATAGTTTCGCCAGACATAGCAAGACAGCTTCGCTGATGTTTTTGAAACTAAGTTCAACAGTTCGCTGACCGTCGAAGCTATAGTTTTGCTAGGCACAACACTTAGTTTCGCTGTTGATTGAACATAAGTTTTGACCAAACAAAAGTGTACATTCACTGTAACTCAGCCCTAGACCATGAGTTTGAGCGATTCTACACTTTCGCTGAGGACAAACTTATGAATATAACAACAACGAAGTTGTAGGTTCGCTGACCCCAACAGAATAGATTATGTGCTAGGCGAAAGTATAGTTTCACTAGAAAGGTTCGAACGAAACTGTCAGGTATGCTTGGACAGCATAACCAGATAGATTTGCTCGTAACAGGGAACTTTCATTCAGTTTCGCTGGATAAGTTTGGTAGATTTGCTGGACGAAACAGGCAGTAGTTTCGGTCGAACAAATGATCAAAAACTCTAGTTTCGGCAATAGTTTCGCTGAGACTAGTAGAACTTTCATTCTAAAATAAATTCGTTAGCACTTTCGCTCGATATGACTAGCAGACAGTTGAACATTCGTTCAAAGATGGACTACTTTCGCTGACAATAGCACCCGAATTTGAAATCACCAAATCCAGCAGTTTTGCTGGTATATTCGCTGGACGAACTATAAATTTGCCCGATGAATCTGAAACTCCTTTTCAGAACAGAATCAACCCAATCTCATTCAAAACACAATGAATTTGGAATCTGATGGTTACTATAGCTTCGCATATCCAAAACGTTCAATCCTCAATCACTTTCCATAACAAAAACACCCAAAACAAATTTGAAAATTGATGGAACAGTAACATTCTATTGAGAAATTGCCCAAAAACAACCTAATCAAGAGCACAATGGCTCTGATACCATATTATTGGTCCACTTGATCGATATAACAGTGCAATTGATGCTTGAAAATGATTTTTGATTGAATCAACACTTATAAACACAGTAACATAATAAAATTCAATGAATATAAACCATAAATTTCAATAACAAAGGCTCAATGATATAGATAATGAACTTCCAGCCACACACACACAATTGCAACACAACTATTCTGTATTAGGGTTTTGCAATCGGTCCCTTACAAGATAGAAAGATTACAATATATAAGAAACCTAGATTCGCTGGAACTTTTGTTGACTAGCGAAACTGCATGTCTAACTACTAGATTCACCAGACAGCAAACTACAGATTCACGGGGTGATCAGAAGCAGCTGACTCCGGGCGAAACTATAGTTTCGCCCATAGTTTCGCTGGAACACAAAAGTCAACAAATTACAAGATAAAACTAACATTTAGCCTATAACATAACAAAGTAAACCTATCAACTATAGTGAGTCCAACCTATACTAGATCATCAAGGTTAACCTGAGAACTCGGGTTGTCACAGTATCGATCTTAGAACGTCATTCTAGAACTACCGCATAGTCTAACTAGAAGTGCTGAATGTCGAGTTGGACCATACCTAGTTGCATCTAACCCAACATTAACTATACAAACTGGTAAACAAGACCATTCCTCTTCTATTCCTACAAGGCACAAGAGTGGCCGCTAGGCAAGTTACAGACCTTAGTGCATCATGCTTCAAGGGTAATCACACCAGCTTAGATGCTAGTTAGCGCTTCAATCCTGATCTATCCATTATACTATTATTTCTAACTATGTACTCGACATAATACACCATCATCTACACTGATTTTCAACCCATGCTTAACTCGAATCCTGCTAATTTAAATCCACCGTATACTATTGAATTAGCTAATTCACCCTATTACCTAATGTTGTACTCTAAATCTGATATCATTTGTGCTGAGAAACTAGTTCGCATTCCCCTAACATCTGAAGATACGCTAAATGTTCACGGACAGAAACCTAGAAGGAACATGAAGATCATTGTTGGGTTTTCATAAGTTTATCAGAGTCATTTTATCCTTATAAAATGAAAATACAGCACAATGAGAATGAAAAACTTGTTACAGTTAATATGTATATATAAACCAATTTATATATCTATTAAAACCCGTAATGGATCGTTATATGAAAAACTCATGCTTACGAACAACCATAGGGTGTTTAGAAATCTACCTCTCGAATGGGACAGAGGAAGAAGATCTTTGATCGATAGCTTCCAAAATAGGAAACCTCAAGCTTGTCTACCCCAAGCTTCCAACAAAACACCAGGTTGCTAGGATTTTCTACACTTGAATTGAGTTCTGTTCTTAGTTTTCTTCGACCGATCGAGAGAAAAGCAATAGGAACACCAATTTTCACCTTTGTGTGTGTTGTAAGTTATCAAAGAGAGTGGTTAAATGCAATCAAATATTGCACGTCCTATGAAACTGAATTTCAGAGTGAGAGAAAAGTGGGCGGGACCCATCCCTTTAACCCAACCGCATTTCTCTAACATTCATCCGCATTAGTAAATGCGGATGAACAAACTCTATCCGCATTTGTAAATGCGGAAGAAGAAACTTCATCCGTATTTCCCAAATGTACATCCGCATTTGTAAATGCGGATGATCAGTTTCATCAGCATTTCCTTAAATGCTCATCCGCATTAGTAAATGCGGATGAAGAAATTCCTTATTTCCACAAATGCACATCCGTATTTGTAAATGCGGAGGAACATTCATCCGTATTTCCTCAGTAACACATCCGCATTTGTAAATGCGGATGAGTAACAAAGAAATGTGGACAAGAACACTTGTATTGTTTGTTCAAGCATTTGAATAATAATACAAGGTACTCTCTCTCTAGAATAAATTATCCATATAATTTATTCATAACATTAGTGCAAATATTTAGAAACCCAATTTCTAAATACTTCAAGTGTCAATATTTACTTACATGATCATATCATAAAATAAATATTGTAGGTGTTTGTCTAGCTTTTTATTGGGTATGACCCGACTTGGATCATAATGTACTAGCCACATAAATTCAATATGTGTCTTGGGTAGACTGTTCCCAATAATGTGCCACTTGCACAAGATACATAGAGATTTGATGCAAGCAGTAAATACCACCTAACAACGGTTTACTACCCCTAATACGCATGACGAAGTGCCATTCAATAACATCATCTTCCTCAAGTCCCTTACTTGAAAATGATTTAGGTGAATCAATTATTTATCCTTTTGTTTCAGATGTCATGTTAAATCCAGAGACACAGAATGATCATTCCCTGTTGATTTAACTTTATCAGGCCTTAGACATCATACTCTCAACAAATAAGAGGAACAAATCCCATCTTGACTACATACGTTTCTCACAATCACGTTGTATCACACCTGAAACTAGCCTTATGTACTGTCCATGTTTTAGAACAGCAAAGAATTAGATCAAAGTATGATATTTGGTGAATATCGAAACCCAATATGTATCTCAGTTCGGAGGATACAATGATATTCGCCTTTACTCAAATTTACTTATGATCAATTACATAATTCCATGCAGTAAAATTTAAGAGCGGGTCAGTCCAATATTTGTATCCCATAAATATTTATGAACCTTGGTAGCAACCTCTTGCTCTATATTGATACCTTATGAATATCCACCAATCCAAGTTCATAATAATCTTACTTCATATTTGTTCCCACAAATATGACCGACTATGGACATTTAGAATAATAAACATATTCATAGATCTAAACATGCTAAAATGGAACATAACTCATAGTATCATAATCATATATATATATATATATATATATATATATATATATATATATATATATATATATATATATATATATATATATATATATATATATGTGAGTCAAAATAACAATTGTTTTGATATTTAAATAATAAATAGATCAAATCCAATCACTAGAATATCGAAGTCCTAAGGCACAAGTATGACTCTCATGCTTTGGCCTTTCAAGGAGCTTCGCGAGTGGATCCGCAATATTTTGATCGGTGTGAACTTTGCGAATACATATCTTTCCTTTTTCAACTTCATACCTTATGTAGTTGAATCTCCACTAATGTGCCTTGTCTTTTGATGTCACAGGGTTCCTTGATTTGAAAGATCTCTAGGGGATCTTGAATGGTAGAGACTATGCCTAGATCGGCAATGAATTTCTTTAACCATGCAACTTCTTGTGCTGCCAATGAAGTGGCGATGTATTCTGATTCTATAGTGGACAATGCTACCACATCGTGCTTTGAACTCTTCCAGGACACTACCCCTCCATTCATAATGAAGACATACCCTAATTGTGATCGAGAATCATCTCGATCAGTTTGGAAACTTGCATCCATGTAACCCTTTACAACGAGTTCCTCTTCACCAGATTCGTATATTAAAAACATATCCTTAGTCTTCCTAAGGTATTTCAATATACTCTTAACAGCCATCCAATGACTATTTCCCAGATTCTGCTGATATCTGCTTGTCATGCTTAAAGCGCATGACACGTCTGGTCTAGTGCATATCATTGCATACATGATGGATCCTATAGCAGATGCATATGGGATTTCCTTCATCCTTTCTTGCTTATCTTTTGATCTTGGATATTGAGATACACTCAATATTGTCCCTCTTTGAATAGGTACCAAACCTTTCTTAGAGTTCTCCATCTTAAACCTTTTCAAGATTTTATCAATATATGCACTTTGGTTTAAACCTATCAACCTCCTTGATCTATCCCTATAGATCTTTATTCCTAAAATATAGGCTGCTTCACCAAGATCTTTGATGGAAAAACAACTTCCAAGCCAGGTTTTAACACCTTCCATGGTTGGAATGTCATTTCCAAATAGTAATATACCATCAACATACAATACTAAGAATGTGATGATGCACCCACTAGCTTTCTTATATACAAACGCTTCATCAGCGTTCTTGATGAATCCAAATTTCTTGACCTCTTCATCAAAAAGTCGATTCCAACTTCTTGATGCTTTTTTCAATCCATAGATTGATTTCTTTAACTTGCATACTTTATTAGGATATTGTGGATCGACAAAACCTTCGGGTTGAACCATATAGACATTCTCTTCAAGATGTCCATTATGGAAAGCAGTTTTGACATCCATTTGCCAAATCTCATAGTCATAATGTAGGAACCTCTAAAGTTAAGAGGCTGATGCAACCAAAAGATACCAAAACAACCAAGTCATCCAACATGCACTTCAAAACAAAGGTGAACTAGCTTCAGAAGTTTTACACACTCAAGAAAAAATGCTAAGTGTAAAATCTTCCGAAACCAAAGTTCAGAAGAAACTGTTGCAGAAGCTTTACACTGAACTTGGAAAATATTCTAAGTGTAAAATCTTCCAAAGCCAAGACTCAACTCTTCAGACAGTAAAAGAGGAAGTCTTCTGAAGCTCTCAAGACAAAGTCTTCCGAAGCTGTTTAAAGACAAGACTAATTTTCTTCTGAAGAGAGAGAAAAGATACCTTTTCCATCAACTTTAAAATAAAACAACCTACTTTCCGCTGCATGCTCTGGTAGTTCACCTGCTATCACTAGTTGGTGAAACTTTCATACTTTATGATAAAGTAGATAAGGTCTTCGCCTGCAAGTTTCTGTTTTTGTTCCTTCTTGGCTTTTTGTAATAGAAAAGTTAGTGAGCTATGGCTTGTCATAGTCATTAGTCAAAAGGCAATCTTCCTTTTGACTTTAGGCTGATCTTGTTGTCTAGATTAGTCACTTCCAACTATCTTTTTGCATATTGATGGTTGTAGGATGTAGTATAAGTAGTCTCCGGTTCTTGTATTCAAAATATACTTGTACAACACTTGTAATAGAACTAGAGAAGCAATATACAACTTCCTTGAAAATTTTATCTTATGTTCTTGCTTTTGCTTTTACTTGTGTTTGTCTTGTATCTTTTGTAAAAGTTCACAGTTCCCTATTTGAATTGTTAAGTGATCTTAAGATCCTCCTAAGTGTGTTAACTAAGTGCAAGCTTAAGTACCCTTTAACGGTCCTGCACATAATATGCAGCTATGGCAAATAATATCCTAATTGACTTTAGCATTGCCACAGGCGAGAAGGTTTCATCATAATCAACCCCTTGAGTTTGAGTGAAACCTTTTCCTTAATGTCTTGCTTTATAAGTATCCAAGTTTCCTTGCATATCGGTTTTCTTCTTGAAAACCCACTTACATCTAACCCGTTTGGAGTTAAGCGGTGGCACAACCAATTCCCACACTTGGTTGTCATGCATGGATTGCATCTCTACGTTCATGGCTTCAAGCCACCTGTCACAATCCGAATTGTACATTGCATCACGGTACGTAGTTGTTTCATCTGAGTCAACTACATAGCATCCATTCATGAAAAATCCTTATCTTTCAGGTGGATAGCTAGTTCTACCAGATCTACGAATGTTTTATGTGTATTGATCAACCACTTGATCATTATCAACAACCTCTTGTTGATTGCTAGTATCAACCAACCGTGTATCGGCTTGTGGTTCTCAATCCTCATCAGTTCCATTATTCTATCGGTAGTTCATTCCATAAAGAATTTAGTTTCCAAGAACTCAGCCTTTCGAGTAATAAATACCTTTTGCTCTGTTGGATTGTAGAAGTAATATCCCATCGAGTCCTTGGGATATCCTACAAAGATACACTTAGTGGATCGGCTTTCTAACTTTTTTGGGGTGTTTTGCTTAACATAAGCCTCACAACCCCATACCTTTAAATATGATAACGATGGAACCCTTCCATGCCATATTTCAAAAGGTGTCATATCCACTTTCTTGGTTGGGGCCATATTCAAAATACAAGCCGCGGAGAGCAATGCGAAACCCCAAAATGACAGAGGTAGTGTGCTTCTAGCCATTATAGATCAAACCATATCCAATAGGGTTCGGTTTCTCCTTTCAGACACACCATTATGCTGTGGTGTTTCGGGTGGAGCAAGCTGTGAGATAATCCCACAACTCCTAAGATGATCTTGAAAGGCATCACTAAGGTATTCACCTCCTCTATCTAATTGAAGAACTTTGATAGTTTTGTTGAGTTGATTTTCTACTTCATTCTTGAAGATTTTGAACGTTTCAAAAGCTTCATCTTTATGTCTCAACAAGTACACATAACCATAGTGACTATAATTGTCGATAAAGGTAATGAAGTATCTTTCACCATTCCTTGTCATTGCTTTAAAAAGACCACATACATCCAAATGTATGATTCCTAATAAATATTTTGCCCTTTGGTTAGTACCACTAAAGGGTTCCTTGGTCATCTTTCCTTGTAAACAAGATTCACATTTATCAAATGAACCCTCTACATTTGCTTCCAAAAGACCATTCTTTTGAAGTGTTTGAATACGATTCTTCTTTATGTGACCAAGACGACAATGCCAAAGATATAATTCACCTAAACCCATTTTAAGTTTTTTGGTGCTTGATTGGTATAACGAGTTATTAAAGGATGAGTCATCATGAACCAATTCATAAATACCATTAAAAGGCACAGCCTTAAAATAAAATATATCATCCATAAAAACACAAATACCATCGTTTACAAACTTTAATACATAACCAAATTGTTTTAGAAGGGAAACAGAAATAATGTTCCTAGTCAAACTAGGAGCATACAAAACATTCTTCAAAATGACTTCCAAACCACTTGGAAGCTTCAAGATATAGTCTCCTTGGGCTTCGACATCAACCTTTGCTCTGTTGCCCATATAGAGACTAGTATCTCCCTTTTTAAAATGCTTATTTCTTTTGAACCCCTGCAACAAATTGCAAATATGAGTTCCACATCCGGTATTTAATACCCATGTGTTTGAAGAAATAACATTAAGTTCAATATGGATCATAAAAGCTGTACCCGAGGTCTGCCCAGCATCCCTCTTGTTTCTCAACTCCTTGAGATAGATTGGACAATTCCTCTTCCAATGTCCTATCTCACCACACTCAAAGCATGGATTGTTCTCCGTAACCTTTGGCTTCTTAAGCCTCGGTTTTGGTGGTCCCGCTTTAGTCTTTCCTTTACCCTTTCCTTTGATGTACCCCTTGCCTTTGGCAACATTTGCCTTGGGTTCGGGGTGATTCCTCTTCTTGTTGCCACCCTCATTGATCGTGAGAACTAGCAAAACCCTTTTACCCATCCCTGCCTCAGCTGTTTTAAGCATTGCATGAAGTTCCCCAATGTTGTTGTCCCATCCATTCATGTTATAAATCATGATAAAAGTCTCAAACTTCTTGGTTAGACCATTGAGGATCAAATCCGTGGACAACTCTTTTGAGACGGGACAATTTAGCCTTTCGAGGCGATCAATGTGGCTTTTCATGTTCATCACGTTAGATGATACAGATTGGGTTTCTTCCATTCGACATGCATGAAGCGCTCGAACCGTTTCGAACCGCTCCACCCGCGCTTGTTGAAGGAACATTTCCTTCAGCTGGGTAATCATGTCGTATGCCACGTGATGTTCAAAATCCTTTTGAAGCTCGGGAATCATGGTTCCCAACATGAGGCAAGAAACCTGCACACAATCCTCAATATACTTAACCCAATCCTCGTAGGCATTAATATCATAAATGTTGGGTTCATCAGGAATAGGATTGTCCAATACATATAATTTCTTTTCTTGCTTGAGAACAATTCTCATGTTTCGAAACCAATCCATGAAATTATTGTGGTTTATATGATCCTTTTCCAGGATAGTTCTCAGTGACAGGTTATGGACTGTCGGGGAGGTAGCGTTGTTATTATTAGCGACCATTACTACAATATAAACAAAGTTCAATTTTAGCATTTATAAAATAACATTTTAACTATTAACACGCTTTCATGTGTCATAGACAATTAATAATTAAAATCTAGAATCCAACGTTACATTCAAATAATGGTTGGGTGACCTTTATCCCATTATTTAAATTAACAAGGTAGTCAACTTTTGACGATTGCAACCCTTTGCAACTTCTAGTTTATGGGATCGGTTAAACATCTTTATGTTTTGTCGGCATGTTTAATCCCATCAACACCATTGTATGCCATGCTTCGGTGACCCTATTCACTTGGTTTCCAAATCAAGTCGTCCTACTTACACACACATGTGAGTATACACATACAGGTGGTTAGGTCACCTTTATCCCACAAATATGTTAAACCCACCTCAAACACACAAGTTCCCTAAATGCGGTTAGGAGACCTTTATCCCACAAATAGTTCCCAAGTGATTCGAGTGTTGTATAAAATGATGGTGTTAAACTTTTTTAAAAGGGATTTTGTTTTTATTAATTCTAGTTATGAAAACATTTTGTACCTTACATTTGCACGCATTCAAATGAGTGGTACACAAGTGAAACCAGTTTCCAAGGTTCCTTTAATATAACCCAATTTTATTGTGAAAACATTAACCTTTAATAAAACCATTTTATTACCCATGTTAATGTTTCCAAAAGAACCATTTGCAGCTTGTTGTTGATTTGAATTTGTTTAACAGTGCATATCCAAATATCACATGAATAATAAATTAAATAAACCATACAAGCAACATATACAACAACAAGTTCATAACCATAGCCAACTAATTTTAACATCACTTGTTAACCGAAATAAGTGACTTATTTAGGTCCTTCCTAAGGGTAACACTTGTGTTGGTGAACTCCCACTCAATCCCGTATCCAAATGCTTCAAATGGCAGCTATCTCCAAAGCTGATATGGAAACTGGAACTATGACAAAGTCCCCACTGATCACTCCTGAGGATTTTGACACTTGGTGTCAAAGAATGGAAGGCTTTATCAAGTCTCAAGATTCCAGGATGTGGGAGTCTGTTGTCAATGGACCTCATGTACCATGCACCTCTTCAGCTGGTGGTGGTGGTGGTATGATACCAAAGGAGAGGGATGACTTTTCTGATGAAGACTGAAAATGAATTGACATTGATCAGAAAGCCATGACAGCCCTCCAAACTGCTCTTCCAAACTCCATCTATAGAGGTTTCAAGAAGTGCAACACCGCTAAAGAGCTATGGAATGCACTAAAACTGGTGTATGAGGGTTCAAATGAAGCCAAGAGAACAAGAAGGATCTCCTGAAGCAGCAGTTTGAAAATTACACCTTCAAGACAGGTAAAACCATGACTCAACAATACTTCAGATATGTTGAGATTGTGGATACTCTGGCTGATGTTGGGGTAACTATTGAGAATAGGGATATTGTTAGGAAGTTCATGTCCTCTCTTCCAAGACAATGGACACACTATTGTGTGGTCATTAAGAGGACTGAAAACCTCAAGACCCTTACTCTTACTGAGTTGTATGGGATACTCAGTGGATACCAGATGGAGATGAATATGCAAAATTCATCTGGTAGCTTCAACACTCACCAAAGTTCAGTCTTTCATGTGGTTGAAAGGAATAGCAGAGAACCATAGCATCATCTCATCTGCTACCCTGAAACCTCATAAAAGGGTCCTTTCATCACCTTCCCAGAGACACCCAAAGAGAGCTACATCCAAGGAAGTCCCTTCCAAGAGACAAGTTCTTCTCAAGCTTTTGTCTCCACTGATGAAAGTACAGGCAACATTCTCTTCACTCTTTAAGACCTGGACTGTATCCATCCAGATGATCTGGAGTACATGGAGATAGTCCAGCAAATGGTTCTTCTCACTCACAGAGCGCAGAAGTTCTATAAGAGGATTGGGAGAAGGTTTCCTATCAATGCTGCCAGTGGCAAGTTTGGATTGGACAAGAGCAAAGTCAAGTGTTACAACTATAACCAGATAGGACACTTTGCTAGAGAATGCAAGGCACCTAGGTCAAATGGTGGCAAAGCTTCATCCAGGCCAAACTACACTGAAGGAGCGAACCAGAATGAGAAGCCAAGACAGCAAGCTGCAGTTGCTGTTGAAGAAGGAGGCTTTGACTGGAGCTTTCAAGCTGAAGATGCATCTCCAAACCAAGCACTCATGGCTGATCATGATGAAGCCAAGGTACTTGAACATCTTTGCTCTCCTGAATGTATTGCTAAAGTAAATAGATACAGGTCCTACAACTTGGAAATAACATCTGATATTAAGTCTTTAAATATTTTAAAAGCTGATTTTAAAAGAGCTGAAAATGACTATAAACTTAAGATAGAAGATCTAGAGAAAATAGTTTCAACTCTTAAACATGAGCAAACAAACTACAGGACTCAAATTAAGGATCTCATTACCAAGTTGACTAAATGCCAGGCTGAGCTTGTGATCAGCAAAGCCAGGGCAAAAAAATGTGTTCTTGAAGAAGAGACCTTCAAGAATATGATATCCTCATCTCTGCATGCAAAAGTGTGTTATCAGAATAAGCAGGGACTGGGATCTAGTGAGATAGCTCCTCCACACACTCTACTATCAGTCAGATCTCCTAGGTGTGGAACTGGTCAAGATGAGCTGGCATCCATAGACCCCAGTGATGAAGAGGATGAAGAGAAGAAGGTGAGGGATGACTCTGCGATGAGTGAAGAGAGTCAATCCAAAAAGGTTCACCATGCTCCTAAGGAGGAAAAAGAAGCTGGTTTGAGCATAACCAAGAGAAAGAACTTGATCAAAAGAGCAAAAAGAAGATCCAGAAAAGCTCAAGAGACCAAGACCACCTTTGATCCTAAACAGAAACAAGTATTTATCTCTACAGGGTTCACGGTGATGAAAGCTGAAGATCCTGTCAAGAATTCTAGTACCAAGAGTTTTAATTCAGCTTCAACTCACTCCAGTAACAAAAATAAGACTGATCAGCTATGTGTCACTGCTACATAGCCTGAACCATCCATTTCAAAGAGCAAGCTTCACCCAAAGAAGCCCGTTGCATCATCTGAAAAGGTGGAGAAAGAAGAGGAAAGTGTTCAAGCTCAGTCTTCTTTGGGAAAGAAGACTCTCAGAAGGAAAGAATTGGATTGTGTTATGTGTGGTAGTACTTCACATCTGGCTAAGGATTGTCAATATAATTCCAAGAGTACTATCCACATGATAAAGAAGAAAACTTCTGAGAAGAAGAAGAAACAAACAGCTTCGGAAGGAAATTTTGTTTCCTTTAGAAGCTCCAAAATGAAGAAGAAGGCAAGTAGGAAATTGCCTTTAGAAGAAAAGTTGGTCTTGGAAGAATGGAATGCTTCTGAAGCACTGAAGCTTGCTGCAGTGAAAGCAAGATCTTCCAAAGGATCCGTCTCCAAAGCTTCCGAAGCTCCAAAAGCTTTCGAAGTATTGAAGGTCAAGCCTAATCTTCCAAAGATGGTGTTGAAGATAAAGGAAGACCTTGAGACTGAAAGCTCCTCTTCAGCAAGAGCAAATGATCCTCAAAGCCTGAACATAGGATCACTTACTATTTTATTGCCTTCATATGAATTGTATCAGCCCAAGACCAATATTCCAAATGTAACTAAATCATCTCTTTTGTGCAGGAACAGCCAAAGGCAAACAAAAATGTGTGGATCATTGATAGTGGCTGCTCCAAGCACATGACAGGCAATGAGTCCCTACTTCAAAACTTTGAAAGAATTGATGGAGGACCAGTTGCTTTTGGAGGAGATACAGGAGGTTACATCACTAGTAGGGGCATGGTCTCAAATGGTAAGCTCAGCATTGAGAAGGTAAACTCTGTCAAGGAGCTTGGATATAATCTTTTGAGTGTGTCCTAATTTTGTGACCAAAAACATCACATGCTCTTTACTGAGCATGAATACATTGTTCTCAAGCCCGGGGTTGACATTCCTCAAGAGCATATTTTGCTCAGAGCCCCCAAGAAAGGGAACATGAGTACATTGTTCTCAAGATGGACTTGTAGGAAACATCTCCCTCTGGACAGATTTCTTGCTTTCTATCTAAAGCAAACAGTGATGAGTCTTTCCTTTGGCATAAAAGAATATGCCATGTAAACTTTAAGAACATGAATAAATTGATTAAGAATGATTTGGTTACTGGAATGCCAAAGAAAGAGTTTACAAGTGATGACCGCTGTGTTGCATGCCTGAAGGGGAAGCAACACAAAGTGTCTAACAAGCCAAAGGAAATGAACTCTATCACTACTCCCCTAAACTTGTTACATATGGATCTGTTTGGCCCTCCCAGTGTAATAAGTTTAGGAAGGACCTCAAACTGTTTGGTGATCACTGATGACTTCACAAGATTCACTTGGGTGTTTTTCCTTATAACTAAGGATGAAACTCCTGAAATCTTAAAGAATTTCATTCTGAAAATTGAGAATCAATCTGATCACAAGGTCAAAATCATAAGATGTGATCAAGGAACCGATTTCAAAAACCAAACCCTTGATACATTTTGTGATGAAAAGGGTATTTCAAGACAATACAGTGTTCCCAGGACTCCTCAGCAAAATGGTGTTGCTGAAAGGAGAAACAGGACACTTATTGAAGCTGCAAGAACCATGTTGTCTTACTCTAAACTACCTATCACCTTCTGGGCAGAGGCTGTCAACATAGCCTGCTATGTGTAGAACAGAGTTTTGGTAGTTAAGACACATGGTAAGACTCCTTATGAACTATGGCACAAAAGAAGACCATTCATTGGTTTTCTTAGAACATTTGGATGTCCTTGCACCATATTGAATACCAGAGATCAAATAGCCAAGTTTGCTAAGAAATCAGATGATGGACACTTTGTTGGGTACTCTTCTCAAGCTAAGGCTTATAGAGTATACAATCTCAGAACTAGAATCATTAAGGAGTCAGCCAATGTGACTTTCAATGAACACACACCCTGTGTAAAAGATTCTGGTCTGGATTGGCTGTTTGATCTTGACTTAGTTACCAACTGTTTTAACAAATCTAGTGAGAATGTTTCAGGATCTACAGATAATAGGTCAACAGAAGATCCTGATCCAAGATTTGAGCTGAGAAGACCAAACAAGAAGACTACTTCAGCTCAAGTGGTGACTAACCCTGCAATTGAAGCTCCCATCAGCACTAGCATGACAAATACTGCTGATTCAAATGAATTGCCTTCAAATTCCAGCTCAAAGGCTCAGAATTCAGGAGAAGGAACTTCAAATGAAAGAGGAGGAACTGGAGGTGGTGAAGTGATCAAGAATTTCTTGATGCTGAAAACCACTCCATTGAAGACAACATGAATGATGTCACACACTCATTGGATCAAGTCTCTCTTGATAAGTGTGCTGATATGGTGGGAGACACCTCATTGCCAGATCAGAATTTCTCAAATTTATATCTGTCTAACCAACTTGCTGTGATCCCTCAACTTCGGATCCACAAGTCACATCCCTCCATAAACATCATCAGAAATGTTGACTCAGGGGTAAGAACAAGAGGACAAGCAAATGACAACCATGTTTGTCTACATTCTTGTTTCTTATCCCATATAGAGCCGAAGAAGGTTGATAAGGCTTTGAAGGATGGAAGCTGAATTGAAGCTATGCAAGATGAGCTGCTTCAAATCAGAAGACAGGAGGTTTGGAACTTATGTCCTCTTCCTCAAGGGAAGAGTGTCATAGGAACCAAATGGGTATTCAGGAACAAGAAAGATGATAGAGGGATCATCATCAAGAACAATGCTAGACTAGTTGTCCAAGGATACACTCAAGAAGAAGGAATTGATTACACTGATGTCTTTGCTCCAGTTGCAAGACTTGAAGCTGTAAGAATATTTCTGGCTTATACTGCATCCAAGGATTTCAAGGTCTACCAGCTTGATGTGAAGTGTGCTTTTCTCTATGGGGTGATTGATGAAGAAGTTTATATTAAACAACCACCTGGCTTTGCAGACCCAGATCATCCTGATTATGTCTGCAAGCTTGATAAAGCCCTTTATGGACTGCATCAAGCTCCAAGAAAGTGGTATGAGACACTATCAACATACCTCTATCAACATGGATACAAAAGAGGTACTATTGATGGGACTCTCTTCATTAAAAAAACAGGAAATGACACATTGCTAGTTCAGATATATATGGATGACATCATCTTTGGTTCAACTAATCTAAAGCTCTGCAAAGACTTTGAGATGCTGATGAAGAATAGATTTGAAATGAGTGCCATGGGGGAACTCAATTTCTTTCTCGGAATTCAAGTGAAGCAGGTTGAAGATGGCATCTTCATCAGTCAGTTAAAGTATGTACAGGACATACTTACAAGATTCAAGATGACTGACTGTAAGGTTGCAAAGACACCCATAGCCAGAAACCACTCCCTTGGTCCTGATCTTGAGGGGGAGTGTGTTGATGAACATCTCTACAGGGCTATGTTTAGGTCACTTATGTATCTTACTGCTAGCATGCCTGATATCATGTTTTCCACATGCATATGTGCAAGATATCAAGCCAACCCCAAGATGTCACACCTAATCATTGTCAAAAGGATCCTTAGATATCTCAAAGGTGTTCCAAATCTAGGCCTTTGGTATCCAAAGAATTCAGACTTCAATCTGTATGCTTATATAGATAGTGATTATAGTGGCTGCAACATGACTGTAAAGTCCACATCTGGGGGGTGTTAGTTCCTAGGTGGAAGGATAGTCTCTTAGCAATGCAAGAAGCAATCCTGTGTGTCAGCATCAACTGCTGAAGCTGAATACATCGCTGCTGCCAGCTGCTGTGCTCAAGTGCTTTGGATTCAGAATCAAATGCTAGACTATGGGTTCAATTTCAAAGAGACTCCCATCCACATAGACAACAACAGTGCCATCTCTATTACAGAGAATCCTATGCAGCACTCAAGAACCAAACACATCAACATCAGGAATCATCTGATTAGGGATAATTTTGAAAAGGGATTGATAAAACTAATCAAAGTTAACACAAATGAACAATACGCCAATCTGTTAACAAAAGTGTTTGATGAATAGAGATTTAAATATCTTGTATCATCTAAAAGGCTGATGCAACCAAAAGATACCAAAACAACCAAGTCATCCAACAAGCACTTCGGAAAAAAGATGAACTAGCTTTGGAAGTTTTACACACTAAAGAAAAAAATGCTAAGTGTAAAATCTTCCGAAGCCAAAGTTTAGAAGAAACTGCTGCGGAAGCTTTACACTAAACTTGGAAAATATTCTAAGTGTAAAGTATTCTGAAGCCAAAGACTTAACTCTTTCGAAGGTAAAAGATGAAGTCTTCTGAAGCTCTCAAGACAAAGCCTTCCGAAGCTATTTAAAGACAAAACTGATTTTCTTCTGAAGAGAGAGAAAAGATACCTTTTCCATCAACTTTTTCATAAAGCAACCAACTTTCCGTTGCATGCTCTGGTAGTTCACCTGCTATCACTACTTGGTGAAACTTCCATACTTTATGATAAAATAGATAAGGTCTTTACCTGCAAGTTTCTATTTTTGTTCCTTCTTAGCTTTTTGTAATAGGAAAGTCAGTGAGCTATGGCTTGTCATAGTCACTAGTCAAAAGGCAATCTGTCTTTTGACTTTAGGCTGATCTTGTTGCCTAGATTAGTCACTTCAACTGTCTTTTTGCATATTGACGGTTGTAGGATATAGTATAAAGTAGTCTCCGGTTCTTGTATTTAAAATATACTTGTACAACACTTGTAATAGAACTAGAGAAGCAATATACAGCTTCCTTGAAAATTTTATCTTGTGTTCTTGCTCTTGCTTTTACTTGTGTTTGTCTTGTATCTTCTGTAAAGGTTCACAGTTCCCTATTTGAATTGTTAAGTGATCTTAAGATCCTCCTAAGTGTGTTAACTAAGTGCAAGTTTAAGTACCCTTTAACGATCCTGCAGATAGGCACTTCATCCCATACAAGTAGTGCCTCTAAATCTTCAACGCGAAGACCACGACCGCTAGCTCCAAGTCATGAGTAGGGTAATTAGCCTCTTGGATTTTCAACTGTTGGGACGCGTAGGCTATTACTCTTCCCCTCTGCATTAGCACGCAACCTTATCCTGAATATGAAGCATCTAAATAGACCACTAAGTCTTCGTTTCCTTTGGGCAACGTCAAGAAAGGAGCTTGAGTCAATCTCGTCTTTAACTCCTCAAAAGCAATCTCCTATTCCAAACCCCATACAAACTTCACATCCTTGTGGGTCAACTTGGTCAACGGTGAGGATATCTTGGAAAAGTCTTCGATGAACCTTCTGTAGTAGCCCGCCAAACCCAAGAAACTACGAATCTCGGATGGCGTCTTTGGAGACTTCCATTGCATCGCTGCCTCAACCTTTGCCGGGTCCACCATGATTCCTTTAGAATTTACCACGTGACCCAAAAATTAAACTTCACGCAACCAAAAAGCACACTTAGAGAACTTGGCATACAACTTCTCTGTTCTAAGTTTCTCCAATACTTCGCGTATGTGGCCAGCAAGTTCTTCTTCGCTCCTTGAATAAATTAGGATATCATCAATAAACACAATCACTGATTTATCCATCATTGGCCGACACACTCAGTTCATCAAATCCATAAAGGCAGCTGGCGTGTTAGTTAGACCGAAAGACATAACGAGAAACTCGTAGTGTCCATAACGCGTGCGAAAAGCTATCTTAGGGATATCTTGCTCCTTAACCTCAACTGATGGTATCCAGATCAGAGATCTATTCATGAGAACTAACTGGAATCTTGGAGCTGATCAAACAAGTCATCTATTCTAGGCAGGGGATATCGGTTCTTCACCGTTAACTTGTTCAACTCTCGGTAGTCGATACACATCCTCATACTACCATCCTTCTTCTTGACAAACAAGACAGGAGCACCCCAGGGAGAGATGAATGAAACCCTTATCCATCAACTCCTGCAATTGAACCATCAGTTCCTTCATCTTTATCGGAGCCAATCGATACGGTGCTTTGGCAATGGGTTGAGCACTGGCTATCAAATCAATCTGAAACTCGATCTCGCGGTCCGGTGGCACACCTGGTAAATCTTCTGGGAACACATCCTGAAAGTCACACACAACTGGTACATCAAACAATTATGGTACTGACGCGTCCACATCCTTCACATAAGCCAGGTAGGCACTACATCCGCGTTTCATGCACTTCTCTGCCACCGCCATCGAGATCACCTTAGGAACTATTGTAACTCGATCACCGTAGACCGTCACCAAACTTCCATCGAGTGCAATTAATCGAATCATCTTATTATGACACATAATATTTGCATCATAGGCTGCTAACCAATCCATCCATAGAACTACATCAAATCCACCTAGGGGCATCACAAATAGTTTACCAGAGAACCTATGGCCTTCTAATTATATGTCACAATCTTCTATCATATCAAAAATTCTGGTAGACTTTCCAATAGCAGTTTCTACATCAAAGGGCTTATCAATATATCTACTACTAACAGGAAACTTAGCACAGAAAGTAGCAGAAATGAAACTCCTACTAGCACCAGTATCAAATAATACAGAGCCACAAATTTGATTTACTAGAAACATACCTGACATGACGTCGAGGTCTACTCTGGCCTCCTCCCGGGTCATCGTAAATGCTCTAGCACTTGCCCTCTGTCCTCCATCCTCTGTCCGCTTCTTTGCCCCAGAATTCTCTTCTCTTGGCTTCTTGCAATCCCTGCTTAAATGGCCCTCTTCGCCACAGTTATAACATCTTATAGCCCCACATACTTTTGCCACATGGCCAGGCTTGCCATATTTAAAGTATATGTTCAATCCCAACCTGTATTCCCCAGTATGCTCCTTTCCACACTTACCACACCTATTCATCCCCGAGCCTGCCATAGCCACCCGTCGGTCATCCACCCTTGACTTCTTGTTATTTGGGGTGAAACCACCATGCCCAAACTGCTTCCCGCTCCAGTTCTTATCACCACCACCCTTCTTGTTGCTTCCACCACAGTCTCCTCCCTCTCATCATACAACCTACCCGCCAGGTCTACCATCGATCGAAAGGTACCCGGCCGGGCCGCAATTAAATGCCTGTGGATATCCGTCGGCAACCCCTGAATGTACCTTTTGATTTTTCTTGATGCTGGCATCACCTGATCGGGCACCAGTCTCGCCATTTCATTGAACTTGGTGGTGTATTGTTGGTGGGTCATGGTTCCCGCCTCTAGCTGTAGGAACTCCCTCTCAATCTTATCAAGCTCTCTGTGAGGACAGAACTCCTCGATTACCATCTTCTTCAACTCTCCCCATCTCATCTTCCTGATGGCTCTGCTGCCTTCGGCTTGGACAATGTTGTCCTACCAACACAAAGTCGAGTCTACAAATGAGTGAGTGGCGAACTTCACCTTTTGGTCCTCCCTGCACTCGTTGATCTCTAGGACAGCCTCCATCTCTCTCACCCATCGGTGAGCAGCAGCAGCATTACCATTACCATCGAAAGTTGGGGGTTTGCATCGCTGGAATGCCCCGTAGCTGCACCCCTTCGCGGTCTCCCACACTACCACCTCCTCCTCATCACTGGAGGCTGCCATCTCAGCCTTCAGTTCCTCCTCCTCACCATGATCTCCCTCATTCTCCATTCTCCCAGACGTCTTCCTTCTCTCCTCATCCTTCTCCTTCTTCTCATCCTCTCTCACGGCACGGATGACTTCAGTCAGTACAAACGGTAGGATCGTCTGCATGACTTGATGTACCTCCTCCACAACTGCCTCCTTTACTGAGGCTCTTAAGTTAGCACTTTCATCCACACCCTCTGGATGATGAAGCCTAGGCTCAACAGGAGGCGTCTCTGCAGTCCTTGTCTTGTTCCTTGTGGCACGTGGCCCAGCACCACGACCATCCTCCTCGGGAAGCTTTCAACGATCTACCACCAGCCATGCTCTAAACACTATATGATTCAAACACCAACACAATCATTCAAGGTAATAGCTCAGTTTATGTCAAGTATGGTAAGTCCCTAATTACAGTGGCCAGTTGTGATTAGCCACTTACTTTACTTTTCATCCCCCAAGCATTTCCTATCCTGACTACATCAGTACTCAAATCTACTAAGAGCACATAAATCATATAACACACGCACATAATACTGGTTATTATTCAAGAAAAGAAATACCTAATTGAACGTAGCTACTTGGGTTGGCATCCCTCCATTCGGTCCCATTCTCAGTTTAAGTTTAGGTTTTTGAAAATATTTTACCCATTTCTCTTAAACATTGGCTCTGATACCAACTTGTAAGGCCCTATTCCCGGAAACCTCACAGTTAGTCAACCATAGCATTATTTACATAAATTACGTACATTTAATTAAAACATCGCAGCGGATTAGATTACCAAAAACCATTCATTTCATTAATATTTAATGTTGCCCAATAATACATCAATGTATAATAGGAGTTACAAAAGAAACGTTTAGTTGCATTAGAAAACAACATAATTTTCATGCACGAATGGATGCAAGTGTTGCCTGCCAAGTAGCTTTCCCCCGCGTTCCATCCTCAACGATGAGTTACCTGCCAACTGAAAATGCATAAAAGTCAGCGTTGCTGAGTGAGTTCTAGCTATAAAATATTAAAATACCTTGTTTAAATATATAAAGTATCTTTTTCTTAAAATACTTTTTTTAACATAAAAACCCTTCATCCGTACGTGATCACACATCATACGTACAACAAGATAATATTCATTATTGCCTTCATCATTCATTTCGTACTTTCTTTTTTATCTTTCACTTTCATCCAGACCAATAACCCCGAACATTGTGCACGAAGCTGGTACTGGGCCTGAGGTCTATAAATAGACCCCGAACATTGTGCACGAAGCTGACCCAGTTACCTGGGGCAAGCTCAAGGGTCCCGTCAATCTCAAAGATTGACCCCGCATGCATCCTCATGGGGTAGCTAACCCGCACGCAGTTGAGCTGACAACCCGTGGCTGTGAACCTCCTTTTATTTTGCTTGCAAGACTTTTCGTTTGTTCTTATGTTCCACTTTTCATTATCATTAATCTTTCCAGTTATTTATGATAATACTTTAAGCATACGAGTACAAACACACCACGTAAACCCACACAATAATACGTAATATGGAACATAAGAACAGGCCATAAACATGCATGGAATAAACAAATACAACCATCAAATCAATCCAGGGTCAAACCCTAAAATTTATATTTTCCCAAAATTTCAAAAATTTTTCTAAGTGTTCTAGGCGCATGAACACTATATGGGCGCATGATATAACACTTAGGTGCCTGGGAACCAATCCTTGGAGCATGAGGTACTGTTCAGGCACATGACTAACACAGGCGCCTGGAAATTTTCTAGGCGCAGGACTACTATTTGGGCGAATGAGTTTGGCACTTAGAATATTTGGCAAAAACCTCTTAGGCGCATGGATACTATTTGGGCACATGAACTACACGGGTTTTCTAAGTCAAATTTTCAGGCTTATGGATACTATTTGGGCGCATGGCCAACGGTTATGCATATTTCTAAATCATTTTTAGACCCAATCTGCATTCTAACATGTTTACAACTTGAATCTAGCATTCTAAACATCAAAACAACCTTACAATCATAAAACATAAACATTCAATCATACATAAATACAGGTTCATACATAAACCATTAAAAACATTTAACATGCATTTTTCAGCCCCAAAAAGTTTAAAAACACAAAACCGGGGATCTAGAAATCACCAATTGCAGCCTTCAAGTAAAACTCCACCAAACTTGAGGGCTCAAAGAGTTCAAACACCTAAAACACAACAAAATACACATAACCGAGTACCAAGAACACATAAATATCTGTTCTAAGGTCGAAAACCCAACAAAACCGAACCAAAAACACAAAGAAACACTTACCAAGAGCAAAACATGGCTTCAACTTCCTTGAAACCGAGAGAAAACTCTGCTCTTCTTTCTTCTTCTTGTCCAGCCGAAAGCAAATGATGAAAAACGCAAATGCATGGGCGACCATACCCATTTAAACATAAAATAATACGGTTTTGTACTTTTTACACTTTGGCCCCCTCCACTTGTGCTCCTTTTCCTTTCTTTCAAGATACTTTTATTTTTCCTTTCTTTTTATTTAAATTTTCGGGTGTTACACTCATACCTTATCAAATTTCTAAATTCAATTTCCCATGGCAAAAAGCTTTGAAAAGATATTTATGCCACCCAACCCTATCCAAGCTAATGATTAGTTTTGGTTGGGTACTGGTACGCCTTTGAGGTGCCAGAAGTGTGGTGGGTTAGCTGCGGTACACTCTAAATATAAACACTAATGGTGCATTGAAGGTGGGACTAGAAGCTGGACCAAGAACTACTCCTAGATAATAAATAATGAACCAATATCTTCTTTTTAATATAGCACATACATTACTAGTTGAATTTCACGATGATATTCATTTAACTATGGGAGACTAAATTTAAGAACCTATTTATGAAAACTATCTCATGTCCTATGCATTATGATTGATGATGAAACTACTAAATGTTAGTATGATTCTATGATAACACGTGTGTAAATACTAGATCTTGCTTTAACAGTAACTCGAAAGTGCCCAAACATTAACCAAATTTTAAAACAATGCTAAAATTTCAATATAAGTGAAACATGGATAACTATAAGGGCGAAAATTTACATATGTGTAACTTTGGTTACACATGTTACTATTATTCAAAAGATAAAGATTTAATTAATTAAATTAATTCTTATATTTATCTAAACATAATGGAATATAAATATGTATATATACATATATACATATATATATATATACATATATATATACATATATATATATATATACATATATATATATATACATATATATATATACATATATATATATATACATATATATATATATATACATATATATATATATACATATATACATATACATATATATATATACCTATATATATATATACATATATATATATACCTATATATATATATATACGTATATGTATATATGTACGTATATGTATATATGTATATATATATATATGTGTGTATATATATATATATATATATATATATATATATATATATATGTATATATATATGCATGGACAATTACAAAATTATATATATATATATATATATATATATATATTTATTTATTTATTATTTTATTATTTTAATCATTTAAGGGATATATATCTAATATGTTATTAAATATTTAACTAGTAATTATCTTAAATCTAAAAACTAACAAATTAAACTAATATTAAATCATATCTATCTATAAAAATTCGTTCAACCCCTATCTTTACAAAAAAATTTGAATTTTATTAATAAAATATTAAGAAAGCCTATCCTAATCGAAACCTAAAACCCTAATTTTACAAATATAAATAGGGGGTCTTATTCTCATTATCTTTCATAGCAAAATCTAAATCTAGAACTTCTATAGAATCAAATATCAACTCACAGCACGACTCTTGAAGATCCAAGAAGTTTCCCTATCGAGTAAGTTTTGATGTTCTTCGTGTTCTTTGTGTTCATACCTTTCCAATTTTGTTTTATCAAAATTCAACCATAACTATTTTGGATATATGATTACATAAAATTTTTGTGAAGTAATCATAGATCTAAGTCGGATAAAAACATCAAATAAACATGAAATCATCAAAACATTGCTTAAACACATCAAACTTAAATTTTCGGATTTTGACAGATTCACAGGGCAAACTTCGGACAGCCATATCTTCCTCATAACAAAATATTTTTCAATAATTCTTTTTTTCATAATTAAATTCAGAGTCTTATATTTCTAACCATATAAATAACGTATTCTAACTCATTGATTAGCCGATCAAACAGCTCGTGTAATTTTAGTGTGCGAATCTGTTCAAAGCTGTCAAAACCCTAAATTTTACAACTTTTCAATGTTTTCATAAATATAATATAAAGAAACGTTTTTTATTATAAAATAAGTAATGTAAACATGTTTTAAACAATAAAAATCCAATCTTTAATGATTCTTATGATTATCCTTCAACTTGAATCATGTTTGTAGAACTTGTCTATTTCCAACCTTGCTAAACTTATATTTAAACTTGTTCCCTATACTTTATAAAAATACCAAACACATGTTTGATTTGGTCTAGTATGCATCTAGAATAGTTTCACCCGGTATGTAGTTATATGGCAAGCAAAAGTTTCTGGCTGAGGAAAAATGGGGTACTTAAGTGATAAAAATCCACCAGCTCTTTCCTAAGAATCCTTTTGTTGGATATGCCACTATGGGATGTGACATATCTAGAATATGACAACCATTCTTGAACTTTTACAATAACAACCCCTCAGCTATCGACATATACAATAAACTAACTAAATAAACTTACCTAGGGCAACCCACACTCCAAGTAACTAGTAGTTGAAAGATCAACCCACCTACTTTACAATGTGATTTTATAGCCCCTTTTTCTTTTGTATTTTGGGGTGGAAACATGCTCTCTATGTCAAACTAGAAATTCAAATTCTAAAGTCAAACTAGTCTTTTGCGAACTCAATGACAACTTTCTTATACTAGTAAAACTAAACTCATTATACATGTATCTATATTCTATGATATTATTTTACTACAAAGTCCCTCTATTTTTCTAAAATCTACACAACCATTAACTTCGAGGAAGCCACGGGAGTACGTAGATAGATCTATTGACCTGACAAGCCCATTCGGTACTCGGGTTGATGCATGCCAATCAATCCCAAGCGTCCTTTGAGTCAACATATTCTTTTTGACTTAAAAGGAGCTGGATGTTCAGAAACTACATACTAGACAAACATTCTATTAGTTTGGCCTCTTGTGTCAGAGGATAAGACGGGAGGGCATTCGATCACTAGGGTTGGTTATGGACTCATGTATAATAGTTTAATTACTTGTATTTGGAAAATTTGTTTGTTGGTTTGTACATGGTTATTAACTATAATAGTTTACTTACTTGTATTTGGAAAATTATTTATTGGTTTGTACATTGTTATCTACTATATGTATACTTCTAAACCTATGTGCTCACCAACTTTTTAGTTGAAATATTTTAGCATGTTTTCAGGTAATGGAAACTAAGTTCGTTGCTTTGCTCATGCTAGGTTTCAAGGATAAGCTTTAATTGGATCTAGTTAGACTTTGAATAAAATGAAGACTTATTTACTTGTTTGGTTTATTTGTTATTAGGAGTAGATGTAACCAACTATTCAGTTTTAATAATTAATTTCCTTTAGTACCCTTTATCCTTGTCTTATGATTGAATTTCATCACTCCTTGGTGTTTCTGCTTTAGCCGGTGTGTGATATTACCTAAAATTAAGAATAAAACAAACAACTTATTTGAAACAAAGAAACAAAGGATCTTTCGAAGATGGTTAAGTTAAGGTTGTTCCACTACTTCTTGGAAATAACATCAGTGTAGTAAAACAAAAGGTGTTATCATTCAGAAGATAAACTATTGATTGAAAATACAGCCTATGAGAAGATTTAGCATAATAGCATATGAAATTACTCAAAAGATGTAGTTTCTCAAGAGCTTGAATGTTTCATCAAAGTCTTCTACGTAGCTAAATCATATTACTTCTCAGCAACAAATATAATCAAGGAATAACGGTTGTTTTAAGTAGTTTCATCAGTAAATATCCCAATAGATAGGCCCTTGGATTTTGCTATTAAAAGTTTATGAAAATAGACTGATCATTCTCTTTGGTAAGGCTTTAGTTACCGTACCCATTCTTTCATTTGAAGGATTTTGCAAAGAAGAGGTGCAATAGATCTTTGAATGTGCTTGGAAAGTCTAATCACCCTGATATCTCAAATTCTTTCAGTACCAGCAACTAAAATTGTCATCATTTAGAGATGATTTGTGGAACCATAAGTCCCTAATGTGATTGGATCATGAACATCTGGCGGAACTGCATTCAGCACTTCCTTTATGTTTTCTAGCTTAATGTCTTTGGGGTTTTCATTTTTTTCTTTCCTAATGATATTGATAAATGTTAAACATCATTTGCGTGTACCTAGGAGGCATGCTTCTTAGCAATTTTACTATTTTAAGCATCTCCTCCTATTCCTTATAACTCAAGGCATGAAAATCAACTTTAGAAGTTAAAAATTCTTTCTACCATCCATTCTTTTCACATATAAGTAGTCTCTTTTATCTTTAAAACTTATTCGGTAATTATATTTCTTTTTTCTTTTGTAAGCTCATTGGGATCATTCTTAATAAAGTTTTCTTCATAAACAATAGAGGATCTAGCTTCTTATTCTAGCTTCAAGTGTTATTCTTATTTTACAAGCAATTTAGCTTGGGTCACTTATGTCAATAAAAGGAAATATCTTTTATGCGTTTAGTTTGATTGATTGGACTTGTATGAGGAGCTTGTTGGGTAAGCTATGTGGTATTGGTGGAGAAGATGGAGTAGGTTATGATGGTTCATCTATGGACCATTGGGTAGGTAGAGAGGCATCCATTGAAGGTCGTACCGATGGTGATTAGTGAATTTAAGAGTGAAAAAAGTTTGATCTTTTCTTTTTCTGGTAGATTTTATCTTTCATCTTTTGTTTCTTTTGTCATTGTCTTGCTCACTTTTTTTCAATTCTTGAACATTTTTATATTGAGATATGTGTTCATCATATATTCTCCTCAGTACCTTTTCAACTTAATAAGCTTCACTATCATTGCTTGGAATTATCATTTTATCCTTAAGATGTCTTTAAGCTTTAATATGTTTAGACTAATAAGTTAAATCCTTTCATATGCCAATCTCCTAGCTGCTAGCCTAGGGAGAAAGTAGAGATTCTATTTTCTCTTTCATACTCTCACTTTGTAGTTGGATCATACCGATTAGAGTGTTTTAAGCATATCCGCACCATGAACTAAATGTATTGCCAAGGGCCTAGCTAAGCATCAAAAGAGTTATTTGAGATTTTATTCAATAGGTCCTTAGTAATAAGATGATATGCTCTATGACGTCGGGAGGTAGATTCGAGATGTTATATATGGTAGTATAGTAGTTTGTAATATCATTTTTTCCAACTGTTGCATGTTGTCCTATTTCTATCATAAATCTATAAGCTTTGACATTAGAACCTTTTATTTATATGATTGAGGAGATTGGAATTTTATCCTCACTAAGATAGTTTGTAAGGATTACACTTAAAGGCTGATGCAACCAAAGAGTTCTCAACGTGCACATATGAAGTACAAGGAAGTTATTTTGGAAGATTTGATATAACTAAATGAATTATTCTAAATATCAAATCTTCTGAAGCCAAAGTACCAAATCTTTCGAAGCCAAAGATGAAGTATAAAGTGTTTCCAGCTGGCCTTCAAAGTATGACCGAGTATAGGATGTTGTATAAAGTATATCAAGTACTTGTCATTTCATTTCAAGCTTTGTAACACTTTGTAAGAACTTGAGAGCAATATACATCATTCTTGAAAACCATATTATCTTGTTTTTGTTATGTTCCTTACTTGTGTTTTTTTGTTTTATCTTAAGCCGGTTCCCTATTTGATCTACTAAGTGTTATAAACTCTCTCCAAACATTGTGAAACTGTTACATTGACCTCCCTGTCTCGGTTCTACATAGTTGTTGATGATATGGGTGAGACAAGATCTAGAATGAGAATAGGAACTGGAATAGGAATTGACACTTTCATGGTAGAGGGTTTGGTTTTCCTATCTTGGAAGCTTTGAATTGTTCCTACTCTACTTTCCTTTCTTCAAAAAGTTGGAAGGTTGCTACCATGTTGTAATCTTGTTCTTGATTTCTCTTATGTAAAGTCCCAATGTTGAAAAGTTCATAGATCCAACACTTTCTTGTGGAATATCATCATCTTAAAAAATTTCTAATCTTTTCTTTATCAATCATGTCCTTATCTTTCTTCATCGTCTTAACATCTTTTTGTCCTTTTGCATTCCTTATTGAATGGATTTCCTTATTTCCTCCAAAGTAATATTTGTTACCTTCTCTTTTAGTTTGTTTAGAGGCTAATTAGGTACATCATCAAAATAGTAGCTTCCGGCCTCTAGGAATATAGACAAAGATAAATTCTTATGCTCATTATTAGGATTTGTGCAGGTCACCTCAACTAAAGGAGGAACAAAGGCTTCAATAGTTTAAGGTGTTTAAGTAAGGGGAACTTAACATGGAACAAAAGTAGGAGCCTCTAATGAAGGTGCTTGAGTAGGATGAAGTGCTTCTTTTACGTAGCAAGTTAAGCAACATTAGCTTTGAGCTTAACGAATTGTGACTTTTGGCCTTCAACTACTGCCACTCTTCTAACATATTCATGACTAATCCTAATTAAATTTACGACTAGGTTAGAATAAAAAATTATCAAATATATCAGATGATTTCAATGTATATTTGCAGTGAAATTACAAATAGCAAAGATCAAACACTCAGAAATACCCATAATATTATGTTGTATTGATTTCAGTGTGTACAAATCTTTCTATATGAAAGTTTGTGCAAAAATTACAAATGTGAGCTAAGAGTTACAAAAAATGTAACAACCATATTACAGGATCGGTGTTTGTCTCACAACACAAGTTAATCACACAAACTCACTTAATGCCACTCGGGTTGATGAAACAGAATCTTAATGAAGTTCACAAGTAATATAATAAGTTCAAACAGAAAACATAAAACACAAGAGTAGTTTCAAGATACTTGTATACATTACTTCTCAACTTAGTATTACAAGACTCTTACAAGCATAGTTTCTAAGTTACATGGAGAAACTATACATACTACTATCTACAGCCGGTTATACTTGAAAATTCAGCTGGAACTTACAACTAGACAAATACTACATCATTTAGAAGTAACGTATCTAACATAAAATAATAATATCTTAGATTATTTATTAATAACATGTCCATGACTTACCTTTTTTCACCAACTAAAAGTGGCAACTGTACATAGCAGATAATGGTTAAATAGTGGTTTAAAGTAAGTTCAATTACATGGGTGTGGGAAAGTGCCATGAAGTCTATCAGAGTGGCAGCAGGCTGTCAGACAGACCATACTTATCTCCACTTGTTCATAGTTAGTTCTTCCAAAGCTAAATGGCTTCAGAAGAATATATTCTTCTGATTTATACTTTGGAAGAATCAACTTCTTTCGAGTCTCTGCAAGTCTTCAAGACTTTATTCTTTGGAAGACTTTATCTTTTTGAGCTTCTAAGTTGTATACTTTAAAAGAATAAGAACTTAGTCTCGGAAGACTTAGTTCTTCCTTTGGAAGTTCTTCAAACTTGAGCTTCGGAAGATCTTTGACATAGCTTCGAAGAGCAGCTTCTTCCTTAGGAAGACCACTTGTTTAGCAGATCAAAATATATCTAAG
Organism: Flaveria sonorensis; assembly: GCA_025506505.1. Classification (NCBI taxonomy): domain Eukaryota; kingdom Viridiplantae; phylum Streptophyta; class Magnoliopsida; order Asterales; family Asteraceae; genus Flaveria; species Flaveria sonorensis. The sequence goes on from CM046424.1 coordinate 18,413,598, forward strand.
TGTGGTTTTGGTTGCACCAGCCTCATTAAATTCAATAATACTCTCCCTAGGCTGATGCTACCAAAACTTCAGTTATTTCTTCTCCTCAAAGTCTTTAGCACCAGGGAAAGAAGCTATTTTTCTGTCTCTGAGTTCCTTCATGATGTGGAGAGGAAAATATACATGTCATAAATGGATAGTAGATTCAGTTGGTCACTTTAGATGACATGTCTTCTCTGTTGTGCCCCTTGGAAAAGACTTAGTTGATGAGAACCATAGTCATATTCCCACCTGACTATAGGTTCTGAAGTTGGTCCCTCAACCATTTGCAGGAATGTTCTTCGCTTGATGGTTGCTCTTTCCACTTCAGCTTATGCTTTTAGTTTCATTTCATTAAGATGAATGCTACTCAAATGATTTCTTATATGAGTAGCAATCTGAGAGCTGGAGGGGTTGGAGAATGGTCTCTCTACTAATTCAACAATATCAAATCAGCTTGAGTGCAGTAGAGCGGATGTGTCAAGTCTGGTTACTTGACCATTCTCCCTCTGAATGATGAAGCTTTGAGTAGATTCACCCAGCCTCTACTGGACAATTAAGCTTCTGGGAGCGAAAGGGCTGGTTGGTAGCATATTCCCATTTCTTGTGTCCAACAGAGTCACTAATCTTCTCCATAACTTCTTCTCCTTTTCTTCAAGAGTTTCATTTTTTACGGCTAGAAGTTAGAGAGCTTAGTCCAATATTCCTCTAGGCAGATCAAGGAATGCATCTCTTATGAGGGAACAGGAAGAGCCATTAATGTATTTCAGTTTAATTGACTTTTCCTCATAAGAGATGTTGCTCAAGGTTGTGCAGTTGGTGAGCTTTCTTTTGATATCCTTTAATTCTTCAAAGGACACGAGCTTGGAAGGTTTAGAAGATGGTTTAGGTGGGTTTTGGGTTGTGTTTTGGGTCTAAGGACAGGTGGAGGTGGAGGTTGTTTAGAGATAGGGGATGAATATGTGGGATTGGCTGATGGTGTGGGTTTGGGAGTTGAGGGTTCAGAGGTTAGTTATGTTTTGATAGGGTAGGGTGAAGGTATGGGAAGTTTCTTTGTTGGCTATGGTTTGGGTTTGGGTTACATCTTCTGAGTTCTTTGTTCCCAATGCATCTCCTGCCTTCTTCCTGAGCGAATGTCAGCCTTTATGTCACTAACATGTCGCTGTAGGGTCTTCTCTGACATGGGCCCCACTTGTCTTCTAGTAAAGCCATGGGCTTTAAGGTAGGCTTTCATCCATTTCTTATCTCCCTCCTTCATAGCAGAAGCAAGTATAGCTTCTTCTTATTTCTTCTTCTTCTCCCTTAGCCTTTCCCTTGCAGCTTCTTTCTTTCTTTGTTGATCTCCTCAATTTCTTTGTAGAAAAGATACATGATCATATCATGATCTTGAGGGGCCAACTCCTCCTTTGTATTGCCTCTCTTGCAGAGAAAGGCTATCTTTTCCTTCCTATCCTCGGCCTTTGCTTCCTCCTCCCTTTTCCTTTCTCCTCCTTTTTGGCTAACCTTGCTGCCACTTCTCTTTCTTTTTGCAGTAAGGTTTCCTTCTCAAGCTTTACAAGCTCATCAAGTGGGAAAAGAAGCATTTGTTCATCTTCTACTCCCAGGTTGATGAGCCTGTCAATGATCTCCACCCTCTTCTGATTGATGATACTTTCACGAGATACTGTTGTTCCTTTGGTGCTTGCTACAAGCAACTTCTCAGTATGAACTCTTTAGTAGTGAGCCTTCTCTTCCTTTTAGGATCAGAGGATGATTCAGCCTTTGGAGATTCTGGTTTTGAGGATTTAGGTTGGGGTGGTGGAGATTGAGCTTGTGATGCTTGCTTGAAAGGGATTGTAAGAAAGTCCTCACTTTTGACTCAGAAGCTAGACCAAGAATAGCTTCTGTAACCAGCAGTTCATCAGACACGGTGGACAACTTTATAATTCCTTCTGCAGCTTCAGAAGTGAATAGAAGTGCTTTTGAAGCTTGAGCTTCCACTTCGGAAGTTGTTCTCATAGCCTCGGAAGTAACGGGAACTGCACTATCTGTCCCTCTTGAGTCAGTTGCTGGGCCATCAGTCTGTGTATCCCATTGAAAGTCAATCTTGGGTTCAACAGAGACCTTAGGTTGACCAACTTCCTCCTTAGCGGTAGATGATGTAGTCAGCCTTTGAAGCTCTTCAGCCCCAAAGTAGGCAATGGCAAGATCAGGTGAGGGTTGTTCAAGTGAGGAGCTTATCAGAAACTGGGTTAAGATTTTATTAAGGTCGATAAGCATCCATGGGTCCACTTGAACTTAAATGGAATGTGGTTGAGGAATGATGGCTACAAGTTGTTGTTGTTTGGGGTAGAAAGAATAAATTGCAGTATGGGGTTCCACTTGAGTTGATATCTCCTCATGAGTATGAGTAGATATTCCTCATCATGTCTTTGTTTCTGTATATTCTCCCCTTTATGGTACCACCATCTTGAGAAGTAGATAAGCTAGAGGAAGAACTCAAAGAAACTTGAGTATGTACATGCCTAACAGACTTCTCAATTTGTATCTCGGCTAGTTGAGCCTTGAGATTTTCAATCTCAAGTTGCTGAGTGGCTGACCTATTTTCTAAAGTCTCAACCTTTGATTCAAGATTGGTGACTTTGGAAATTAGGTCTTTGATGGTGAGTTTCAGACTACCCTCACCTTCTTTTGAAGAATCATTGGGAGATGGGATAACATACTGATATCTCTTTTAGTGGCATCAATGGGCAAGGTTGCCGTAGATACAGTCTGACTAATGTTACCACTATCCTGAGAGGCTACTAAAATACTCTCAGTAGTGGCACCTGAATCTACATGAGTCACCTCCACTATGGTTGGACTCACCTTAGTTTGGTCTAGCTAATGTGGGCTAGATATCAAATGTTACCTTGGACTCAGTTGTTCTGGAGAGGGGTGCGGTAGATCAACATCATGGCCCTGATGAAACATGATATCCTCATTAGGTCAGGTTAAATGGTCAAGAAAGGATAGAGAGGTTATATCTATTGACCCAGGATCTTGGTCAGCACCTAATGGCTTGGCTGTAATAGCAGTTGAGCCAACGATATGGCTATCCCTTTTTGGCTGCTCAAGAAAGTGTTGAGACTTACCCTGAGGGCTTATGACTTGGGTAATGGACTCATCAGGTTGAGACTGAGGAGACTCAACACTGATATTGAGGTCAATTATGGAGGATGGTCGGACCTCTGACTAAGTGAGAGCCCTGGATTCCACTCTAGCCTTTTTGGTTTGAAAAGAGGGGACTTGACCGATCAGAGTAGATTGATAAAGGGTTCGTTTAGGGTGTCCTTGGTATGTGATTTTGATTGGGTGAGAAGATTTGGATGGCAGTAGTGGTGGTGTCTGGTGGGGGGTTCATCACCTGTTGGGCTTGCAGGGATGTCACCATGAGATCCAGGTGGATGTAGCAAAAGCAGGATGAAGAAGATGAATAGTTAAATCTTGGGATTTCGATGAACAATAAAGAAAAGTAAGAAAGAGAAACAGCCGGTAATTTTATATGGTGAGAAAAATTAACTGGATAAGGTGAAACGATAGATGAAAAGATGGGTTGAGATCCAAGTGGATGTAGGCGGCAAATGATATGATGAAAGCGATTTAAAATTCCGGCTAATTACTGTTTTTCTGACAATATCTCCTACAGTAAAATTGTGTGGGGCCCAAAGATTTCCGTTGCACGGTAAAATTTCTTCCGAGAGTTAAAATTCCTCTGAAGACAAACGAGTTTGTTTCTGAAGATTTTCTTCCGAAGGCATTTTATTTTTGAAGGCAAACATTTGTTTACAACCATATTTGCTTCTGAGAACAATAAATGCTTCCAAGAATTAAAGTTAATATGCTTCGGAAAATATTTTGACTGATAGTCAAAATTTCTTCCGAAGCCAAAAACTCTTCAGAAGAAAATATTCTTGAAGGAATTTTACTCTTCAGAAGAGTTATGTAAAACTCTTGCGAGGGTAAAATTCTCTTCGGAAGATTTCTTACTTAGAAAATTTTTACAATTTTGAAAAACATTCTGGCAACAGGGCTTAGATTGTATTTAGACAACATAGACAAGACACATTTTAAAAGGTTTTCAAAAGAGAAAAACTAGTCAATGTTAATCATCCCTATAGCTGTGATTAAATATTTAAATCTTTGTTCCTCAAAGGCTTTTATGAACAAGTCAGATGATATTGAGACCCAAGCCTTTTTGGTCTTAGGCTCTTCCAATTCAGATGATATAATTAAACCAAAATATATGCATGGGGGTTCAATTATGGTTTGTAAAGAAGAGGATTGGGCTACAACATCTTTTCTGATCTTCCATTCCATCCTATAGCTGATCAAGCTTGATGAGCCTGAAGAGGCTTGTGCAGCATAACTTGCTTCCGAGGATTTTTTCTTCTCGGAAGAAGTTGTCACCATCTTTTCTTCCAAAGCAGACTTCTTTTCGGAAGGTTTTAAAGGATTCCTTTTGTTCCTTTGTTTTCCTTCTGAAGCTAGTTTGCTTTCGGAAGTACATGTATCAGAAAGCACTCTAGCTTCAAGGGAAAACTTAGGAAGCTTTTGTTTGTTATTTTGTTTGTCTTCCAAATCAGTTTCCCTTCGGATGAGTAAGCTTCTTCCGAAGGCAACTTGGTTTTGGAGACAAACTTTCCTTTTCTTAACACTTAGGCCACATGGTAAGGTCCAAATATGAATCCCTCAATGACTCCTTCTTTCTTAACATTAGATGCATAATGTGTGCTTGCTAGATTGTAGTAACAATCTTCAGCCATGTGGTTATGCAGGCCACAGATTATGCATTCAATGTTTATTTTGATGGGGTAGGTTCATGGTTGCTTCTAGAGCTTCTTTTCTTCATTTTCATCCTTCCCCTTCAAGTTTTGATCCTTCTTCATAACAGAAATGCTAGTACTACATTCCTTTCTTGAATCAAGATTTCTAACCACTTGAAAAATAGATGATATGAATACACCCTTTTGCTTTGGGTCTATCTTTAACTTTGACTCAGCCACCTTCTTGGCAGTTTTTTTTGCTGCCCTGATTTTGTTTCTTCTAGCTTTAGTGGTTAAGGGTTGATCATCAGCTGTGGGGATGAGGTTTTCTACCTTATCCTTCCCTGTGGTGGTTTCCATTATTGCATCATTCTTCTGCTTTTTGGGTAATGAGTCAGTAGTTGGAACCTCTAGCTCCTCTACACCACTTCTAGGCTATCTAATAGACACAAAGGAGTGTGATGGAGCAATTTTGTTGGTTCCAAACCCACTTTTGTTTTGATAACACACTTTTGAGTGGGAGGATGATGCAATGATGGTATTGAAGTTATGCTCTTCAATGGCATACTTCTTAGCTTTAGCCTCAGCTATCACTAGATGGGCTTGAACTGTAGTCAAGTTGGAGTTTAAATCTTTTATTTTAGCCGTGTAATTTGAATGTTAATGTTTTAAAGAGGACATAGTTTTCTCTAACTCTTCTATTTTGAGTTTGTAGTCAGATTCTACTCTCTTAAAATCAGATTTTAGTATATTTAAAGACTCGATATCAGATTTAATTTCCATGTTGTAGTCCTGATACAATTTAACCTTAGCAATATATGCTGGAGTACAAAGATTTTCATATACCTTAGTGTCTTCAGTTCTAGCAATGAGAGCTTGAGCATGACTGACATCTTGCACCATGAAGCTCCAATCAATTTCTTAAGCAATAGCTATAGTTTGTTGCTCGGTAGATTTGGTTACAGCTTTAGGGGTAGCAGGTTGTAGGGAGGCTTGAGTTGCTCCAGGATTAGATCTAGGAGCTTTGCATTCCCATGCGAAGTGACCAAGCTGGTTGCAGTTGTAGCACTTGGTCTTTGTTTTGTCAAACCCAAATTTGCTATTGGTTGGGTTTTGAGGGAACTGCCTTCCAGTTATTTTAAAGAACTTCTTTGCTCTTTAGGTCAGGAGAGCCATCTGTTGGACATTGTCCATATATTCAATATCATCTGGGCTGAAACACTCCAGATCATCAAAACAGAATTGAAAATCTCCAGAATGCTTACTCCTTGAAATAAAAGCACAACTATCCTGGAAAGGATTTTGATGAGCTTGTTGAGACTTAGGTGTTTTCGGGAATGTGATGTAAGGCCTAGAAGAAGAGGATGACTGTTGGGGGTAGTTCAGGTACAACTGGGGCTTGGGAGTTCTTGAACCTTTAGCAACATGTAGAGCATTGCTGACTATAGAATTGGAGATACTGTTCATCTGATGGCTTTTCTGAGATTCCATCTCCATACGGTATCCATCAAGGATTCCATATAATTCAGTCATGGTGAGAGTGTTAAGATTCCAGTTCTCTTGATTGTGACAATAGAAAGTCCACTCATGAGGCAGTACACTCATGAACTTTCTTAATATGTCTCTTTTCTCAAGAATCACTTCCATAGATTGATGAGAGGTGATCAAGTCCATAGGAGTGATGGTAGGAGCTTTGGTCATAGTTCCCATCTCAGACTCAGAGGACTTCTGGTTGAGAGCCATTAGAGTGAAGTGAGTGAGTTTGAAGAAACAAGGGTGATTTTGGGATGGTAAGATCTCACAATCAAGAGCCTAGAAAGCTTTAATACCAATTGCAGGATCGGTGCTTGTCTCACAACATAAGATAATCATACCAACTCTCTTAATGTCACCCAGGTTGATGAAGCAGAATCTTAACCAAGTTCACAAGTAATATAATAAGTTCAAGCAGAAAACATAAAACACAATAGTGGTTTTCAAGATACTTGTATATATTACTTCTTAACTTAGTATTGCAAGATTCTTACAAGCATAGTTACTAAGTTACATGGAGAAACTATATATACTACTATCTACAGCTGATTATACTTGGAAAACCAGCTGGAACTTACAACTAGACAAATACTACATCGTTTAGAAGTAAGGTATCTAAGATAAAATAATAATATCTTAGATTAGGTAGTCATGACATGTCCATGACTTACCTTTTGTCACCAACTAAAAGTGGCAACTGTACGAAGCTGAGAATAGTTGAACAGTGGATTAAAGTAAGGTCAATTACATGGGTGTGGGAAAGCGCCATACAGTCTATCAGAGTGGCAGCGGGCTATCAGACAGACCATACTTATGTCCATTAGTTCATAGTTAGTTCTTCCGAAGCTAAATGGCTTTGGAAGAATAAATTCTTCTGAGGCCAATTATAGTTCGGAAGAATCAACTTCTTCCAAGTCTCTGCAAGTCTTCAGGACTTTATTCTTTGGAAGACTTTGTCTTTTGGATCTTCAAAGTTGTATACTTTGGTAGACTAAGAACTTAGTTTCGAAAGACTTAGTTCTTCCTTCAGAAGTTCTTCGTACTTGAGCTTCGAAATATCTTTGACTTAGCTTTGGAAGAGTAGCTTCTTCCTTCGGAACACCATTTGTTTAGCACATCAAAATATATCTAAGTGTGGTTTTGGTTGCACCAGCCTCATTAGATCCAATACATATCTATTTACAGGTCAGATACTATGACCTGTACAATGACCTAAATACCTTGACATACAATCTAGGAATCCTAAGTACAAGGTACAAACTAACAGTATCTGTAAAAGAGGTTCTTCAATAATATTTGTATCTTATACATCTGCATTTGTTTTTGCGGGTATACAAGCCTTGCCCGCATTTACTCTATTAGGAATAAGTATTTGTTTTGGAGGACCGGGAAGGGTTGTCAATGCAACAATTTCACAAGGTGGAGAGAGGTGGAAACACTTAGCAGATCTAATAGGGAACCGGTTAGTGATGAAACGTTGAACACAAGTAAAAGAACAAGAACACTCAAATATGGTTTTCAAGAATGATGTATATTGCTCTCAAGTTCTTACAAGTGTTACAAAGCATACATTAAGATACAAGTACTTGAGACACTTTATACTACATCTTACAACCGACCATAATTTGAAGGCCAACTGGAAACACTAATCTAGACAACAAGATCAATGTAGAGTCAAAAGGCAGATTGTCTTTTGACTAGGGACTATGACATGCCATAGCTCAAATCCTAATATATTACAAAAAGGATAAAAGTACATAGTTGGAAAGTTACAAACAAAAGACCTTAATCTACAGTTGACAAAAGCATAAACTTTTCACCAAACCATATAAGTTGGTGAGTCATTAGAAGTGGCAGTGGAAAGATGTTTAGCTATTGTCAAAAGGTGATTCAGAGAAAGCATATTTTCTCTGTCTTCAGAAGAAATTAGTCTTTGGCTTTGGAAGATTTGATACTTAGCATAATTCACTGAGTTATATCAAATCTTCCAAAGTAATTTCCTTGTACTTCACTTGTGCTGCTAAGAGCTCTTTGGTTGATCTTGGTTGCATCAGCCTGTAAGTGTATTCCTCATAAACTCCCCCTAGGTTGATGCTACCAAAACTGAAGAGACCTTTGATTCTTGATCTTCATCTATTGATAGTCCCTATCAGAATCAAGACTATTCCTTTTATCATCAGTTGATCAGGATTTCTCACACTCTTAAAGTATCTCCTCATGTTATACAGATCATGTAGAGGGAGGTCAAGTATGTTTTGCCAAAAGTACAGGTCTTGACCCCCTTGATCTCTAGTGACATACAATCTGTCAGGATTAGTGGCAAACATCCAAGACATGATGGGTCTCTCAGCAGCAAGAGGCTCTACTTGAATAGGAATTGGATTGGCAGCCTCTTCTTGATCACCCTTAGGATGTACAGACCCATCATAAGGTGTAGAGGTGGATGCCTTAGACTTCTTCTTCTTTTTCCTCTTCTCCCTTCTTATGGCCATCCTTTTCTTCCTTCTAAACTTTAACTAAGGAGATTGGCCTGTAGTATCAGGTTGTTCTTGTTTGTCCTCTTTAGTTGGGTCCTTGTCCTTCATAAGTTCAGAAGGAGAAGGATCAAGACCCTGCTGTGGACCAAAAGATGAAGCTAGCTATGATGCAGTACCAGGTCTAGGTTGTGTTGTCTCCTAGGGTTCAACCTTGACCTCAGCTTTAGGTGTAGCCTGACTTGGTAGAGAATGCAAGTCAATCAACTCACCCTTTTTTATCTTCTGCTTGATCACTCTAATGTGCTCATCCATAGTGGATAGAGACATTGGACCAAGTCTCCTTCTATAGAACCCATACAGCTTCAAAAGCTCACCATCTTCTGTCTATTAGCAGATTTCTTCAAGTTTGCTTTTATGGTTGCTCTTGACCTTGCAGCCTCTTCCCTCATCTTCCTCTTTGTAGCTTTTTGCTCATTTTGCATTTGTTGCTCAAGCTTCCTGAGGTATTCAAACTCAATGTAGTCATATGGAAAGGGAAGAAGGATTGTTGCCTAATAGAGACCTGTGGCACTCAGGTAGATTTCCCTATCTACTTGAGTTTGTTGCTTAGTGGCCATAGTCTCTATCTCAGGACGTTCCTGAACTGGGAAGAGGGTAGGAGCTTTGTAGATTCTCTTTCTTCTTCTTTCTTCTTTGATCTTGAGAAGTAGTTCTACTATCACAGCTTCCTTCCTCATCTTAGACACTTCGATGTCAGCCAGTTCATTTAATTCCTCCAAGGGGAGAGAGATGAGTTCATTAATGTTGTAGTTCCTAGACCCCAAATAATTGAATCTAGCTGCCCTTAGCTTATCATCTTGAGTACTTGGCCTAGGAGCAACCCTGATTATAGCTTCCATGAATCTAGGGGTCCTACTTGAACTCTCTCTCCTTGCCTTCTTCTTCCTCTCTCTCTCTCTCTTCTCCTCCTCAATCTCCTCAATGGTAATCTTCCTTTTCCCTTTGTCACTCACAAGCCTGTGTGACTCAGGGTGGAGAGAGCTTTGGCCTTTATTGCTTGGTGTTGTAATTGAGCTTTGGCCAGAGAGAGGCTGTGAGACACCTTCACCAGCTGGTGCCACACTGAGGGTAATAGGTGCTGAGGGTTTTAAAGTAGCTCTTGTCTTAACGTTCACAGGATCAACTACCGGGCCTTCAGCCAAAGTTTCATCTTTGAAGCTAATCTTAAGGTCCACCTCAGCATCCATTTGACCAATAGTTTTGCCAGTTAGCCTCTGTCTATATAGTCTGGTTCTTAGCTTGACCTCTTCAAGCATCCTTTGTTGAATCCTATTAGCTAACCTTGCAGCTTGCATGTTTTGACTTGGGTTGGCAAGTGGGTGGTCAACTAGATAGGTGCTCTCATAGTATCTCAGGTTAAAAATGTTGAAGATCTCTTGTTGACCCTGAGAGCTAGAAATTACCAGGTCTCTCCTTTCTTTATCATACCTTCATCCCATTATTGGATTATTAGAAGGGTGAGATGGAGTAGGCATAGCTCTTGAAGCTTTGAATGTGTGAGTCCATATCAATATGTACTTGAGGAGGTTGTTGAGTATGGACAACTACAAGTGAGGGTGGTGAGTCATCAATGTCCATACTCTGAAAAGAACTCCCAAGTTCTATGATTGTAAGTAAGACTTTCTCCCCCTTTTTGGTAGCATCACCCTCTTGCATTAGGGAGCTAGGAGTTAGGTCCACCACATCCACAGGTTCTTGTGGGCCTGGTTGAGTCCTCTGGATGGGTCTCTCTGCTAACTTTCCCTTGAGATTGGTGATCTCAAGTTGCTGGTCATTGACCCTTCTTTGTAAGGTAGTCACCTAAGATTCTAGATGACTAACCTTTGAAACTAAATAGGTGCAAAGATTAAGCAGTTTGTGCACCATTAATTGTAGACTCCCCTCATCTTTATCAGAAAAATTATTAGGGGATGAGATAATAGGACCAATGTCTTCTTTCTCATCACCAGCTTTAGGTTTTTGGCTGCTTTTTTTCCCCTACACACTGACACTTTCAAAAGAAGTGTCAATGGGCTGGGTTGCCATGGTTGAAGTCTGAATGATGTAATCACTTGCAAAAGTAAGAGCCTCTTCCATATGGTCCTCCTGAACAGGTTCAGGGAGGTCCACTTCAGTTGTGGGTGGATGATGTGGACTAGATATAGGTGATGTAGGAGCACTCATCTCTCCTTGAGCAAGGGTGGAGAACAGAGACTCATGGTACTCATTGAATCCTTTATCTTCATCATCATAGAATTAAAGGTTTGGTATTGGTTGGTTGAGGTCAAGCGGTTGGGGATGGTAACTTTCCCCTAAAGGTTGATCTCTAGATTTTTGAGACTCTGATTGAAGGATTAAGGCTGGGGTTATGAGCTCATCAGGATGAGCATGAGGAACCACAATAGTTACCATAGAAATGATGGGGGTGGTTTGTTACTCAGGAGAAGTGGGAGCTTCAGTGTCCACTTCTTCCTGCATGGTTGGTGATTTAGGGGCCTGCTCAACCTAAGTAGACTGAGCAGGGGTTCATTTGGACTTTCTTTTGTAGGTGACGGTGATTTGTGGTTGTGTGGAGGTAGCTGATATAGAAGGTATGGGTTCAACATTAGCTAGTGCTGCCAAGTTCTCACCTAGAGCAATGAGCTCTAACATTTTTAGGACCAGGGCTGTTTCTACCCCTGAGAAGCCATAAGTTGGATTTCTCATTGTCTTGAAGATGTCAGGCTTTATCTGTCCCAATTTAAGAACATTGCCTGTTCCCTTTAACTGTGAGCCCAGTTCATAGTTAAGAATGTATTGAACATATCTAGGAAACATATAATATTCTAAGGAGTCCAAGTTTGCAAGCAGATTTGTATATAAAAATTGAGAATACTTGAACTTGACCCCTTGTGCCATTCCATGGACTATATAGGAAAGGTCTTTAGGAGTTTGGTCCCAACCTCCATGTTTTTTGATAAGGAGTGGATAACCACATAGAGGAGGTGCTTCCACTTGGATGAGACCTTACCTTTCCAGAAGGTTCTTACAGAGTAGTCCTCTTCATAGCACATCTGCTAGAATGAGTTTTAAACAATAGACTCAGGGAAGGACAAGTCACCTTCTTCATCATCCAGCCTTAGATGAGAGTTGATGGTTTCTAGAGTGATGAATAGTGCCCTCCCCTACATTATGGCAGACAGTGCCTTCCCAGTGTCCAAGATGAACTCTTGGCAGGCCCTCCAGAACTCCGAGAGTTGATCTTCATATAATGGAGGGTAGATTGTGAGGGCGGTGAGGTAGTTGGTTAGTGATAAGAAGCGGAAAACGTCTAAGAAACATGGATCTTTCTTAGGCGATAAAAGAGAAACTTGATTATGTTGCCTGTGTAAGTGCATGGAGAAATCCGGTTGGTTTCGGGGATCAGGGTTGGCCCTTTTGAGTAGCTTTGAAGTGAAGGAAGGTAAGAACAAGGTTGAATTGTGGGTGAATTTAGGGTTTAAATCTTGCGTGCAACCAAAACAACACTTAGAACAATTTTGTGTACAAGTTGAAGAAGTCCTTCAAAGACAAAACTACTCTTCCACAGCTATGTCAAATATCTTCTGAAGCATTATGTCTGAAGAGCGTCAGGAGGAAAACTAAGTCTTCTGAGACTAAGTAGTTTTCCTTTCGAAGTATATGAAGAACTTCCGAATGATAGAACAAAGTCTTTCGAAGACCAAGCAGTTCTCCTTCCGAAGCATTCCCACTTAGAAGATCCAAGACAAAGTCTTCCGAAGAATAAAGTCATAAAGACCTGTAAAAGATTCGGAAGAAGTTGTTTCTTCTGAAGTATAAATGACCTCGGAAGAACTTATTCTTTCGAAGCCATTTAGCTTCGAAAGAATCAACTATGAACCAGTGGACATAAGTATGGTTTGTCTGACATACTCTGATACACTACATGGTGCATTTCCTAACCCATGTAGTTGACCATACTTTAATCCACTATTCACCTTTTAAACTTAGTACAGATGCCATCCTTAGTTGGTGACAAATGGTAAGTCATGGACCTATCATGACTACCTTATCTAGGATATTATTTTATCTTAGATATTGTACTTCTAGCAATGTAGTATTTGTCTAGTTATAGATTGTAGCTGGTTTTCCAAGTATAACCGGCTGTAGATAGTAGTATATATAGTTTCTTATTATAACTTAAGTAGCATGAGCTTAAGAGTCTTGTAATATTGAGTTGAGAAGTTATATATGCAAGTATCTTGAAAATCATTCTCTTGTTCATTAACTTCGTATATTATTATCAACTTTAGTTTGAGATTCTGTGTTTCATTGATCAAGTGAGACTTATTGAGTTCTGTGTTTAGAGTCGAAACCGATCCTGTAATTGGCATCAGAGCTTCCAGTCTCTTGATTGTGAGATCTAACCATCCTAAATCACCCTTGCTTCTTCACACTCACTCACTTCACTTTAATGGATCTTAACCAGAAATTTTCTTAGTCTGAAATGGGAACTATGACCAAGGCTCCAATCATCACTCTTGATGAATTTGGAACTTGGTGCAAAACGTATTGAAGGGTTCATCAAGTATCAAGATAGTCGCATGTGGAAATCTGTCACTCATGGTCCTTAACTTCCTAAGGTAGAAGCCCCAGTGGGTAATGGTGCCATGATAGAGAAGGCCATTGAAGACTACTCTGATGAAGACTTCAAGAAAATAAACATTGACTGCAAAGCAAAGACTGTTTTGCTTACAGCCATACCAAACTCCATAATGGTTGGCTTTCAGCGATATGAGTCAGCCAAAGAAATCTTTGATGCTTTGAAGCTGATGTACTCTTGTTCCACTGAATCCAAGGAGTCCAAGAAGGATGTACTAAAGCAGGAGTTTGAAAACTTCACATATATTGTTAGTGAGACCTTGAACCAACAATACTTCAGGTACATGAAGTTGAACACCTCTCTTCAGTCTATGGGAGTGGATCTTCAGAAGAGAGACATTATAAGGAAATTCATGAGTGCACTTCCTCCTGAATGGACTTTCTATGTGTTTCTATCAAGAGAACTAAAAATCTTAAAACTCTCACCATGACTGAACTGTATGGAATCGTTGATGGATACCGTATGGATATGGAGGCTCACAAGAGCCAAAGACGAACAGACCCTCAAATCCTGCTGTCAGCAACACTCTACATGTTGCTAAAGTATCAAGACAACCTCAGTTGTACCTGAACTATCCCTAACAGCCATCATCTTCCTCTGGGCCATACATCACTTTCCCTGAGACACCCAGGTCTCAACAGGCTCAACACAATCCTTTTCAGGATAGTTGTGCCTTTGTCTCAGTAAATGAACACTCTGGAGATTTTCAATTCTACTTTGATGATCTAGAGTGCCTTAGCCCAGATGACATTGAGTACATGGACATTGTCCAACAGATGGCTCTCCTCACCTACAGAGCAAAGAAGATCTGAGGCTAAAGCAAAGAAGTATGCTATTGAAGAGCATAACTTCAACACCATCATTGTATCATCCTCCCACTCAAAGGTGTGTTATCAGAACCAAAGTGGGTTGAGAACCAATGAAATTGCTCCACCACACTCTTATGTGTCTGTTAGACTGCCAAGATATGGCACTCATGAGCAAGAGGTTCCAACTACTGACCCACTACCTAATGAGCAAAAGAATGATGCAACTATGGTGACCACCACAAGGAAGGATAAGGTAGAAAACCTCATTCCCAACGCTGATGTCCTACCCCTAACTACCAAATAGAGAACAAAATCAAGGCAGCAAAGAAAACTGCCAAGAAGGTGACTGAGTCTAGGATGAAGATAGATCCCAGACAAAAGGGTGTATCATTACAGCCGGATTCCAAGTGGTTGGAAACTATGACTTAGGAAAGGAATGTAGTACCAGCATTCCTGTCCAACTAAAGGATCAGAAGTTAAAGGGGAAAGCTGTTGAAGAAAAAGAATGCAAGAACCAACAGCCATCAAGAGTAACATTGAGTGCATAATCTGTGGTCTGTATAACCACATGGCTAAAGATTGTTACTACAATCCTGCAAGCACACATTATGCAACCAATGTTAAAAGAGAAGGAGCCAAGGAAGGTTTCACATTTGGACCTTATCACATGGGCCAAGTGACAAGGATATGAAAGCTTGTTTCTGAAGCTAAGTTGCTTTCGGAAGAAAATCATTCTTTCGAAAGAAAATTAGCTTCAGAAGACAAGCCAAATAACAAACAATGGAACAAAAGGAATCCTTTGAAATCTTCCAAAAAGAAAGTAGTCTAGGAAGAAGGTCATGCTACTCAATCCTTTTCAGGATCATCTGCACTGGTCAACCATAGAATGGTATGGAAGAACAGAACAGGTGCTGCAGCCAGTACCTCTTCTTCACAAACACAAATTCAACCCACTTGCCTATACTTTGGTTCAATTAAATCATCTACATTGGAAGAACCCAAGACCAACAAGGCTGGGTTTCCAATAGTAACAAATCATCTCACTTTATGTGTAGGGACGTCCACATGACTAGAATGAAAATATATGGATTGTGGATAGTGGATGCTCCAGGCATATGATAGGGAACAGATCTCTTCTTTAACAATTTGAACATTTTGACGTAGGTCCTGTTCAGTTTGGAGGTGAAGCCGGAGGATACATTTCTGGTAGAGGTAGTGTATCTAATGGTAAGTTAAAAGTTGACAAAGTAAACTTTGTCAAACAGCTTGAACATAATCTATTAAGTGTTTCTTAATTATGTGATCAAAAACACCAAATTCTTTTCACAGAACATGAGTGCATTATCTTCAAACTCGGGATGACAATTCCTCAAGAATTGGTGCTTCTTAAATCTCTCAAGAAAGGGGATATGTATAAGCTGAATATGAACAATGCTTTGCCACTGGGTGAAGTATCATGCTTTCTTTCCAAAGCCAATGGTGATGAGTTAACACTTTGGCATAAAAGAATGTACCATGTTAATTTTAAAACCATGAAAAATTTGGTTAAAAATAATATGGTACATGGTGTGCCTAAAAAGGAGTTTTTTTGTAAAGACAACTGCGTTGCTTGCCTGAAAGGAAAACAACACAAAGTCACTCACACGTCCAAAGAGGTTAACTTTATCACCACTCCATTACACTTATTGCACATGGATCTTTTTGGTCCCACAAGTATAATGAGCATTGGAAGGAAATCATACTGCCTTGTGATTGTTGATGATTTTACAAGATTCACTTGGGTATTCTTTTTAAGAACTAAAGATGAAACGACTAAAAATTTAAATTCTTTTATTCTTAAAATTGAAAATTAAAAGGATCACAAGGTAAAAATAGTTAGAAGTGATCAAGGGATTGAGTTTAAGAATCAAATTCTTGACTTATTCTGTAACTCAAAAGGGATTGCCAGACAATATAGTGCTCCTAGAACTCCTTAACAGAATGGTGTTCCTGAGAGGAGGATCAGGACACTTATTAAGGTTGCAAGAACAATGTTAGTTGATTCAAAGCTGTCTCTAACTTTCTGGGCAGAGGCAGTTAGCACTGCATATTATGTGCAAAACAGAGTTCTCATTGTTAAGCCTCATGGGAAGACCCCTTATGAGCTATGGAACAAGAGGCCACCCTTCATTGGCTTTCTTTGGTCCTTTGGCAGCAGGTGTACCATACTCAACACAAAGGACAATTTAGCAAAATTTGCTGAGAAGTCGAATGATGCTATCTTTGTTGGATATTCCTCCACCTCTATTGCTTATAGAGTGTATAATATCAAAACTCAACAGTTTGAGGAATCATCAGACATTGTTGTTAATGAGCATACTCCTTGTGTTAGAGGAAATGGACCTGAATATATTTTTGATTTAGAATTGTTCCCAAACTATTCTAAACCATCTTGTGAGAATATTTTAGCTGGAACAGGAACTCAAAGTGACCTATATGAAGATCAACTGTTTGAGCTACCTAGACCTATTTCCAGTTCTCCAAGAAGAAATGAAGAACAAGCTCCTACTGCTGAAAGTCCTGAAAGCATGAGTATCTCAGGTAACAAAGGAGCTTCAACAAATTGTCAGCTAACTGAGCCTCATAACCCAGAGGTTGACAATTCAAGCACTCAACGCCAAGCTGATGAAGACAGTGACACGGAGGAGCAGGCAACTGTTGATGCTGCTTCACAGCATACGGCCATTAATGATGTCACTTATTCATTCAATCAGTCCTCATTAAATGAATGTGAGACATTAGCTGGAGAAGGTGTTTGAAGTTCTAAGCAAAACTTCTCAAACCTAGACCTATCTATGCAATTAGATGTAATTCCTAGGCTAAGGATACACAACACTCATCCAGCTAAAAACATCATTGGGGATATATCAGAAGGTGTGAGAACAAGAAGTCAGACCCATAATGGAATGTATGCTTGTAATCATGCTTTCTCTCTCAACTGGAACCAGAAAAGGTGGAAGAAGCCCTCAAGGACAACAATTGGATTGAAGCTATGCAAGAGGAATTGCTTCAATTCAAGAGGCAAAAGGTATGGAACCTATGTCCTTTGCCACCTGATCAAGTCCCTATTGGCACCAAGTGGGTGTTTAGAAACAAAATAGATGATAGAGGTTTGATCATCAAGAATAAAGCAAGACTTGTCGTTCAAGGATACACACAGGAAGAAGGCATAGACTACACTGATGTCTTTGTACCTATTGCAAGACTTGAAGCTGTGAGAATCTTCCTTGCTTTTGAAGCATCCAAGAACTTCACAGTCTATCAACTTGATGTCAAATGTGCATTTTTGTATGGGAATATAGACAGAGAAGTCTATGTGTGTCAGCCACCTGGATTTGAAGACCCACAGCATCCCAACTATGTGTGCAAACTAGATAAAGCTCTTTATGGGCTGCATCAAGCACCTAGGCTGTGGTATGATAGGACATGCTACACCAGAGGCACCATAGACAAGACATTATTCATAAAGAAATTTGGGAAGGACATGCTGCTTGTTCAAGTCTATGTCGATGACATCATATTTGGTTCCTCAAATGACCAAATGTGTAAAGTCTTTGAAAGCATTATGAGAAAGAAATTTTAGATGAGCTCCATGGGAAAGATGGATTTCTTTCTTGGGATTCAAATGAAGCATATGGAAGAAGGATTCTTTATCAATCAGTCTAAGTATGTTAAGGACATCTTAGAAAGATTTAAGATGAAAGATTGTAAGACATCCAAGACACCTATACCCAAAAATCACAATCTATGTCCAGATTCTGAGGGGGAGGATACTAATCAGCATCAGTACAAGGCAGTTATTAGATCTCTGATGTATCTCACATCTAGTAAACCTGCTATCATGTTTGTAACTTGCATCTGTGCAAGATATCAGGCTGTTCCCAAGGTGTCTCACCTAATTGCTATCAAAAGGATTCTTAGATACCTCAAAGGAGCTCCCAAACTGGGTCTCTGGTATCCTAAGAATAAGGATTTCAATCTCTATGGGTACTCTGACAGTGATTATGGTGGCTGCAACATTAACAAGAAATCCACATCAGGAGGATGTCAATTTTTTGGTGGAAGGTTTATTTCCTGGCAATGCAAGAAGCAACCATGTGTCTCTACATCAACTGCTGAAGCTAAATACATTTTTGTTGCGAGATGCTATGCTCAACTGCTATGGATTCAAAATCAGATGTTAGACTATGGATTCAACTTCATAAATACTTCTATACACATAGACAACACGAGTGCAATTACCATTATAGAAAATCCAGTAAAGCACTCCAAGACAAAGCACATTGACATCAGGTATCATTTCATTCGAGATATTCATGAGAAACACTTGATTAAACTAGTAAAAGTTAATTTAAATGAACAATATGCTGACTTGTTCACCAAAGCCTTTAATGAACAAATATTTAAATACTTAATCCTAGTTATTGGGATGATTAACATTGACTAGTTTATTTCTTTTGAAAACCTTTTTAAAATGTATCTTGTTTATGTTGTCTAATTACAATCTAAGCCCTGTTACTAAAGTTTTTCTTTTAAGTGGAAATTCTTCCAAAAAGAAATTTGCCCTCGGAAGAGATCTTTATATCTTCTGAAGGTAAATTCCTTCACTTTAGTACTCTCTTCCGAAGAGTTTTTACCCTCGAAAGAAAATTTGATCATAGATCAAATTTATTTCCGATGGCTATTAACTTCCTCTCGAAAGACGTCTTTTCTTGTGGAAGCGACTTTTCCTTCGGAAGAAAACTTTTACTTTGTAACGGAAACCTTTGGGCTCCACTGTGTAAAGAATAAGATCTTTTCGGAATATTTTAAATTATCTACCTTATCGCCGTACTAAAGTACACACCTAAACTGTCTTTTCACCTTATCGGTATGGTCGTTTACCCCCAATTTAAAACATCCGACTCTCTTTCTTTACCCTTTTTACCACCACTGAAACCTAATACTCTCATTATCGTCTTCACTCTCTCTCAAATTCCTTCGATCCAACAGAACTTTCTTACAATGGCTCTCAATCCTCAACATAACCAAGTCGCCATCCTTGATTCGTCTAAGGTTGCTGACTTTGCCCCCATCATCGATTTTATGTTCCACTCCACATACTTTACCGCCCTCACTGTAAACCCCACCATATCCTCTAATCACATGACCGAATTTTGGACAAACGGTCATTGTGAAACTCTGAATGATGAGAGGGTCATTAGGTCAAGAATCAGTGGACAAGAGATCGTTTCTGAATCTACCATCAGGGAGCATCTGGAGCTTCATGACGAAGGTGCCCCAACTAAATTCCCCAAATCTAAGTTAGCAAACATATACACACAGATGGGATATGGTGGTGATGTGCAAAAGTCCATTGTCTATAAGTTTAATTTCTCTGACAACTGGAAATTCTTGTTGCATATCGTCCTACACTGCCTATCTAACAAATTCGGGGGTTGGGATCAAATCCCATATGATCTGGGCTACCTAGTCCATGGAATGGTTAAAGGCCTCCGCTTAAACTATTCAAGGTTTGTGCTAAACAATTTGCGATGAAATCTTACCCGGGATTCATTTTTCATGTATCCCTGGTTTATTCAGCATATCATAAACTGTGAGCTGGACCAAAACAGACTACAACATGAAGACACTCTAATGGTCCCACACATGAGGCAGGGCATCTTCAAGACCTTGAAGAAGGCGTCCATTAATTTCACAGGGATATTCACTGATCTTCTCCCAAGTATGCTTGAGCCAACGGCTCCTGGTGACATCCCTACAAGCCCAGCAGGCAATGAACCCACACCAGACCTCCCCACTCAAATGCCAACTACATCTTCCCACCGAATAAAAGTTACATACACCAGACGCCCCAAACGAACCACTGATCAATCTACTCTAATTGATCAGGTCCCCGCTACTCACACTAGAAATGCTCGAGTGGAACTCAGGGCTCCTACTCAGCCATAGGTCACACCTTCCTCCACCGTCAACCTCAATATCAGTGTTGAATCTCCTCAGTCTCAACCTGATGAGCCAAAAACCCAAGCCATTAGCCCTCAGGGTGAGTCCCAACACACCCCTGAGCAACCAAAAAAGGACAGCCACATCATTGGCACATTTGCTATTACAGAAGAGCCATTAGGTGCTGACCAAGGTCACGGGTTATTAGAATTAACCTCTCTA
This sequence comes from Flaveria sonorensis, assembly GCA_025506505.1. Lineage (NCBI taxonomy): Eukaryota > Viridiplantae > Streptophyta > Magnoliopsida > Asterales > Asteraceae > Flaveria > Flaveria sonorensis. Next base: position 18,434,107 of record CM046424.1, read on the forward strand.
TCCTTCACTGACCTTTTAATCCAACCTGAAAAGGATATCATGTTCCGTCAGGGCCATGATGTTGATCTACAATACCTCTTTCAAGATCAACTGAGCCCTTGGGAACCTCTGATATCTAGCCAACATCAGTTCAGCCAAACTAAGGTGAGTCCAACTGGTGTGGAGGTGACTCATGTAGACTCAGCCGCCACTACTGAGAGTGTCTCACTAGCCTCTCAAGAAAGTGGTGACATCACTGAGACTGAGTCTACAGCAACCTTGCCAATTGATGTTTCTGAAAAGGACATCAGTAGGGAAGGGTATCTAGGGCGCTGAGAAACCATAACTGATGGTGATGATGAACATGCCAGGCATGTTATCTCATCTCCCTATGATTCTTCAAAAGAAGATGAGGGTAGACTGGAACTCATTATCAAAGACCTGATTCTAAAGTCTCAAACCTTGAATCAAAGGTTAATACTTAAGAGGATAGGTCTTCCACTCAACAACTTGAGATTGAATATCTCAAGGCTAAACTAGCTGAGACACAGATTGCGAAATCTATCAGGCACGTACCTATCTAGGTTTCTTTAAGTTCTTCCTCCAGCTCATCTACTTCTCAAGATGATGCTACCAAAAAGGGGGAGATTGTACAGAAACAACATCATGTGGAACCCATTTACCCCATAGCAACAACTTCTCCTGATGTCTTATCTATCTTTTACCCCCAACAGCATCACCCTACAACAGTCTTCCCTCAACCAGCTCCCATTACCTTTCAAGTGGACCAAAGGATGCTCATAGATCTCAATAGGTTTCTAACCAAATTTCTGTTGAGCTCCTCCATTGAACAACCCTCCCCTGATCTAGCTGTCGCCTACTTTGGAGCTGAAGAGCTTTAAAGGCTGAATGCACCACCTACCTCTAAAGAGGAAGTTGGTCAACCTAAGGTCTCTACTAAACCCGACATTAACTTCAAAGGGGATGTACAGACTGATGGCCCAGCAACTGATTTGGATAGGATAGGTGATGCAGTTCCAGTTACTTTCGAGGTAGAAATCCAAGCTGCCGAAGGAATAATTGGACTTTATTCATTATCCAGTGATCTATTCATCACAGAGGCAATCCTTGAACTAGCTTCTGAGATTAACAGTGAGGACTTCCTTATAACCCCTCTCTTACAAGAACCACTACTTCAAACACCCTCACTCAAACCTGAATCTTCTGAACCTGAGTTCCCAAAGGCTGAATCTTCCTCTGATCCTAAGGGGAAGAGAAAGCTTACTGCTGAGGAGATACTAGAAGAGGAAAGATTGGAGAAGCTAAAGACGAAGGGCAGACTTGATACTGGAAAGTTGTTGGCTGCAAGTAGCAAAGCAGCAACATCCGCCCAAGCAAGTCTCAACAATAAAAGGAGGAAGGAAATCATTGATAGGCTCACCAGCCTGGGGATAGCAAATAAAGAAACTCTTCTACTCCCAACTGATGAGCTTGTGAAACTAGAAAAGGCAACCTTGCTGTACAAAGAGAAAAAAAGAAGCAGCAAGGTTGGCCAATGAGGAGGAAAGAAGGAAGAAGCCATAAAAAGGGAGAGGATGGAGAGAATAGCCTTTCTCTTCAACAGAGGCTATTCTCAAGAGGAGCTGGTACTTCACAAAAATGACATGATCTTGTTTCTTTTTCACAAAGAGCAAGATCTAATCAACAAGGAGAGGAAGAAGGCTACTAGGGAGAAGCTGAAAGAGGTAGAGGGAGAACTTACGGCTGCCAAAAAGGAGGGAGACAAGGATTGGATGAAATCCTATCTCTAAGCTTACGGCTTCTCCGGCAGGCAAGTGGGTCCCATGTCAATCCAGACCCTATAGCGACATGTCAGCGACATCAAAGCTGACATTATCTTAAGAAGAAGGCAGGAGGTTGCTCAAACTCCTAGTGTTAAGAGGATGGCACCTAAACCAATACCCAAACCACTACCCAAAACACAACCTACACCTTCTCCCTTCCCCATCCAAATAGAACCTTTCACCCCTGAACCTTCTCCATAAACCTTACCTATACCATCACGCACTGCTTCCTACCAACCACCACCACCACCTATCCTATGACTCAAAACACAACCAAGAACCCACTCAAAAACCAAACCATCCTCTGATCTATCAAAACCCCTGACCTTGGAAGAATTCAAGGAGATAAAGAAGAAGCTCACAAATTGCACAACACTGAGCGACATCTCTTATGAGGAAGAGTCCATCCAGTTGACTTTCATTGATGGCTCTTCTAGTTCCCTTATAAGAGATGCATTCCTTGATCTTCCTAGAGGAACACTAGACCAAGCTCTTCAACTTCTTGCGAAAAATTAAGATACTCTCAATGAAGTTAAGAAGAAGTTAAGAAGAATGCTGGTGACTCTACTAGACACTAGGAATAGGGACAAACTGCCGACAAAACCCCTCAATCCTAGAAAGCAAATTGTCTAGTGGAGGTTCGATGAAGATTCCCACAGCTTTGCTATGGAAAGGGAGAATGGGGAAGTTACCAGGGCTGACACTTCATCTCTGCTACATTCCAGCAGATTTGACATTGATGAGTCAGCAGAGAAGCCATTCTCCAATCCCTCCAACTCTGAGATAGTTGCCCACATCATAAATCATTTAAGCAGCCTTCATGTAGCCGAGCTCACAAAGAAGGCCAGGATTGAAGAAGAGTTGAAAAAGAGAGCACATGATACAGAAGAAGGCACAACCACAAAAGGGAAGACCTTTCTACAGATGGTTGAGGGCTCCAGTTCAGATTCTTTAGTTAGATGGGAATATGACTACCTTTCCCATCAACTAACTCTCTTCAGAGGGATGCAACAAAGAGTACACGTCATTCAAAGCAATCGACTGGATTTATTATCTATGATTGACCTGTACAAACTCCTTACCACCACATCAGGGAAAAACAAAAAGACATATAAATATCTGCTTTCCCTGGTGTTAAAGGCTTTGAAGAGCAGGAGGAAGTGAAGTTTTGGTAGCATCAGCCTAGGAGGAGTTTGTTGGATCATATGAGGCTGGTGCAACCAAAACAACACTTAGACCAATTTTGTGTACAAGTTGAAGAAGTCTTCCAAAGACAAAACTACACTTCCGCAACTATGTCAAAGATCTTCCGAAGCATTATGTCTGAAATGTTTTAGGAGGAAAACTAAGTCTTCTGAGGCAAAGTAGTTTTCCTTCCGAAGTATATGAAGAACTTCTAAAGGATAGAACAAAGTCTTCCAAAGACCAAGCAGTTCTCCTTTCAAAGCATTCACACTTAGAAGATCCAAGACAAAGTCTTCCGAAGAATAAAGTCATAAAGACCTCTAGAAGATTCGGAAGAAGTTGTTTCCTCCAAAGTATAAATGGCCTCGGAAAAACTTATTCTTCGAAAACCATTTAGCTTTGGAAGAATCAACTATGAACCAGTGGAGATAAGTATGGTCTGTCTGACAGACTCGGATACACTGCATGGTGTTTTTCCTAACCCATGTAGTTGACCATACTTTAATCCACTGTTCACATTTTCAACTTAGTACAGATGCCATCCTTAGTTGGTGGCAAAAGGTAAGTCATGGACCTGTCATGACTACCTTTTCTAGGATATTATTTTATCTTAGATATTTTACTTCTAGCAATGTAGTATTTGACTAGTTGTAGATTCCAGCTAGTTTTTCAAGTATAACCCCCTGTAGATAGTAGTATATGTAGTTTCTCATTGTAACTTAAGTAGCATGAGCTTAAGAGTCTTGTAATACTGAGTTGAGAAGTAATATATACAAGTATCTTTAAAACCATTCTCTTGTTCATTAACTTTGTATATTATTATCAACTTTAGTTTGAGATTCTGTGTTTCATCGATCAAGTGAGACTTAGTGAGTTATGTGTTTAGAGTCAAAACCGTTCATGCAATGAAGGAGAAAGTGAAAGAGGGGGAACCGTTGTGCAAATATATATATATGATATGGATTTGAGACAAAGTTAATGCAAATGAGTAAACTCTTAAATTCGAGTGTAGGTCCCACCTCTGAAAAAGTGCCCAAAAGGTAGTTTTCTTGGAAGTCAAAAATCTTCCGAAGGTAATTTGTCTTCGGAAGTTTTGAGAAAACTTCCGAAACTAATTTGACTTCGGAAGATATTCCTTAGCTTTTCAAGAATTTTGCTTCAGAAGAAAATTTACTTAAAGTACTTTTACTTCCTAGATAGATTTTGTTTCAGAAGATATCCACTATTAGAAATCTTATCCATTGAGAGAATAAAGCTTCCGAGACTTAATTGCTTTCGGAAGAAATGCATATAAGTACTTAGTGACAAATATAAGCATCGGAAGATATATTTAAATTTCTTCCGAAGGTTAATTTCTCAGAGGTAGTTATTCCTTTTGAAGCCATAATTTTCTTCTGAAGACAACTTGACGTTTTCCAAAGGAAAATATATCCGAAATTACCAAAATCCTAAGGGATATCATTTTGAAAATTTTCTTCCAAAGAAAACATAGCTTATATGGTGATGATATAGATAACTTAAGACACACATATTATTAGAAAATAATCTTGAGTTTAGTTTTAAGAAAATTCTACTCAAAGTTAATCATTCCAATAACTGATACAAGATACTTAAATCTCTACTCATTAAAAGCTTTTATGAATAAATCAGCATATTATTCAATTGTGTTAACTTTGACTAGTTTTATCAATCCTTTTTCAAAATTATCTCTAATCAAAAGATACCTGATGTTGATGTGCTTTGTCTTTGAGTGTTGTATAGGATTCTCAATAATAGAGATAGCACTGTTGTTGTCTATATGGATGAGAGTCTCCTTGAAGTTGAATCTATAGTCCAGCATTTGATTTTGAATCCAAAGCACTTGAGCACAGCAGCTTGCAACAACAATGTATTCAGCTTCATCAGTTGATGCAGATACACACGATTGTTTCTTGCATTGTCATGAGATTATCCTTCCAACAAGAAATTATCATCCCTTAGATGTAGACTTTGCAGTCATATTACAGCCACCATAGTCACTATCTGTATAGACATACAGATTGAAGTCAAATTCTTTGAATACCGAAGGCGTAGTTTGGGAGCACCTTTGAGATATTTGAGAATTCTCTTGATAGCAACCAGGTGTGACATCTTGGGTTTGGCTTGATATCTTGCAAAAATACATATAGCAAACATGATATTAGGTCTGCTGGTTGTAAGGTACATAAGAGACCCAACCATAGCCCGGTATAGATGTTCATCAACATACTCCCCGTTAAGATCTGGTCCTAGAGAGTGGTTTCTAGCTATGGGAGTCTTAGCAACCTTGCACTCAGTCATGTGAAATCTGATAAGTATGTCTGGTACATACATTGACTGGTTTATGAAGATGCCATTGTCAACCTGCTTCACTTGAATTCCTATAAAGAAATTGAGTTCCCGCATGGCACTCATTTCAAATCTATTCTTTATCAGCTTCTTAAAGTCTTTGCAGAGCTTCGGATTAATTGACCCAAAGATAATGACTCCTACATACACCTGAACCAGTATCAAGTCATTTCATGTTCCTTTGATGAAGAGTGTTCCATCAATAGTACCTCTCTTGTATCCATGCTGACAGAGATACTATGATAGTATCTCATACCACTTCCTTGGAGCTTGATGCAGCCCATAGAGAGCTTTGTCAAGCTTACAGACTTAATCAGAATGATTTGGGTCTATAAAGCCAGGTGGTTGTTTGACATACACCTCCTCATCAATCATCCCATATAAGAAGGACACTTGACATCAAGTTGGTAGACGTTGAAATCATTGGATGCAGCAAAAGCCAGGAATATCCACACAGCTTCAAGTCTTGCTACAGGAGTAAATACATCTGTGTAGCCCTTCTTCTTGTGTCTATCCTTGAACTATTAATCTCGCCTTGTTCTTGATGACAAGTCCTCTATCATCCTTCTTGTTCCTAAATACCCACTTGGTACCTATGACAGTCTTCCCTTAACAAAGAGGAATAGATTCCAAACCATCTATCTCTTGAATTGAAGCAACTCCTTCTACATTGCTTCAAACCAACTTCCATCCTTCAAAGCCTCTTCAATCCTCTTAGGGTCTAACTAGGAAAAGAAACAAGAGTGAGGACAAATGTTTTTATAATGGATTTGTCCTCTTGTGGGATGGGACTTATGGATTCTCAGTTGAGGAATCACAGCAAGATGTTTGGTCAGATCTAAATTGGTGAAATTCAGGTCTGTGCTTAAGTATCATCCATCACATCAACACATTTATCAAGATTAACTTGATCCAATAAGTGTGTTACATTGTTGATGTTGTCTTCTATGGAGTGGTTATCAGCATCAAGGAATTCTTAATCACTATCACCACGTCCATCTCCTTTTATATTCAAAATTCCTCCATCTAAGTTTTGTGCCTGTGTGCTAGAATTTATAGGCACCTCAAATGTATTAGCTGAAGAATTTGTCCTGGTTATGCTGATAGGATTTCTAACTGTAGGGCTAGTTACCACTAGAGCTTAAGTAGTTTGAACACTTAGTCTTCTAAGCTCAAATCTTGGATCAGAATCTCCTATTGATGAGGTACATGTAAATCCTAAAACATCTTCACAAGATTTGTTAAAACAGTTGGTAACTAAATCAAGATGAAACAACCAATCAAAACCAGAACCTTTCATACTGGGCGTGTGTTCATTGAAGGTCGTATTGGTTGACTCCTCAGCTACTCTGGTTCTAAGATTATATACTCTATAAGCCATAGCTTGGGAAGATTATCCAATGAAATCTCCATCAACTGATTTTTCAACAAATTTGGCTATTTGATCTTTGGTATTCAAGATGGTGCATGGACATCCAAATGATCTTAGGAAACCAATGAAAGGTCTCCTTTTGTGCCATAGTTCATAAGGAGTCTTACCATGAGTCTTTAACACTAAAACTCTATTCTGCACATAGCAGGCAGTGTTGACTACTTCTGCCTAGAAGTTGATGGGCAATTTAAAGTCAAACAACATGGTTCTTGCAGCTTTGATAAGTATTTTGTTTCTCCTCTCAGCAACACCATTTTGCTGAGGAGTCATGGGAGCACTATATTGTCTTAAGATACCCTTTTCATCATAAAATGTATCAAGGATTTGGTTTTTGAATTCGGTTCCTTAATCACATCTTAGGATCTTGACCTTGTGATCACATTGATTCTTAATTTCTAGAATGAAGCTTTTCAAGATCTTAGGGTCTCATCCTTAGTTCAAAGAAAGAAGACCCAAGTATATCTTGTAAAGTCATCTGTGATCACCAAGCAATAAGAGGTCCTTCCTAAACTCATTACATAAGTGGGGCCAAAGATATCCATATGTAATAAGTAAAGGGGTGTAGTGATGGAGTTCATGATGAAATCCTAATAAACAAGCTGATTATGAACTTATGAACAAGAACATAAACAAAAGGATTCCCCCAAGGATCTTTTCAAATCTCTCAACAAATATAACAACAGATTGTTATAGTGTATCAACAATCAATAATCATGGTGCGAAAAGCCATAATTAAAGGTATGATATCAGCGTGTGCATATGTGCGTTTGATTGTGTGATTGCTACTGATTGAATGCTCAAAAGAATATCAAAATGCTTATTTGTATTGATTGTTAGAAAAGCTTACAAATGATTATGGTATACTACTATTTATAGCCTATACAAAAAGGTATGTACAGTTACTAAAATTCCCTTATGTATAACAAAATTACATAAATAATCCTAAGTCTATAAGCTGTCCGCTGTGAATGTTGATCGTTCGCTGTGGATGACATACTATCCGCTGTGGATGTTAAATGAGCTATCTGCTGTGCCTTGGATGCTATTTTCTATGAACACTTGTTTGAATTATTGTCTTGTTAGTTGTCCACGGTGGAGTGTTCATCCATTATGGATGAACATCAACTGTGGACTGCACATTAGTTGTGGACATTGGTCATCCGTTGTGTGTGCTCATTCATCCACTGTCTACACTTGGGACTTCATTCTTCATCCCTGCTCATAGATAGTCATCCACTGTAGACTTTGTTCATCCACTGTGGACACTTAGCAAAAATTCCTTTTATCTTTAAAACTAAAAAAAGAAATTTAAACTAAATTAATGTATGTTATTAATGTTAATGATACTAATGTGTTAGTTAATAATTGTTTGAATGTTAGAATACATTATGTTTGATTATGGCAAGCATTATCCTTTTAATGCACTTGTTGAGTCCAACAATACTCCCCTAAGGATGATGTTGACATCTCTTAATGTTTTCTTGTTAATGTTTTGTTTATTAGTAACTATGTGTGTGTTTGTGTTTGATATGAATGATTGTAATGATTGTGTGTTTGACTTATAATGTTTGATTGCATGTTTGTATGTTATGCATGATTGAATGATTGACTGTTTGTTCTGATTACATAATTTATTGCTTGGGTATATGAGTGATTACTTGATTTCATGTATGATTGAATGGTTACTTGTTTGTTTGATTAACTAATTACATATGTGTAATCAGATTGCCTTGTATGTTTGACTTATGTATGTTTGCTAGAATAACTTGTTATTTGCATGATTCTTGATATGTTTGATGATTATTTATGATGTACATGAATGATTGATTGTTTGAATGTTATTCTGATTACACATGTGTAGTTAGATTGTAATGTATGTTCTGATTTGTATGTGTTTCCTTGTATGAAGTATTACTTGCATGATTGTCATTATGTATGTTTATATGCAAGATATAAATGTATGATTGATGTTCTGATGTGTTTAATATGATTTTTATGATTGGTTAGATGTACATGATTGTTTGTTTTGCCTCATTGATTGTTAGAAACCTTTAGGAATAAGAAGGACCAGCTTCTTCTACACTTTTTTGAACTTCTGAAGTAGCCCTTAAAGATTCTTCTACATCTTTCTCAATGGTCTAATCCTTTTCAGCTTCCTTCAATTGATCAAATAGTGGTGTGATCCTCAAAGCATTTCTAAAATAAACAATGTGCTCTGCAAAATACTATACTGCACTAGTCTGATCATCTTATTTGCTCTGGATTGAAAGATGAACCATCTATTCTAGGGTTGATTGGTCAAAGCTTTGGACATCAATGTTGCTAACCAATGTAGGTACAACATGATTGCCCTTTAGAACTTCAAGGTTGTTGTTATCTGATATCCTCAAGCCTGTTATACCTTCAATGTGTGTTAAAGGTTGCTGATTAGTTTCCAATCTCTGTTTGAGTGCAACATTCACATAAACAATGCCTAATATTCTTAGCATATGTATGAAGTAACATCAATCTTCCTTGCATAAAACATCCCTATTGTAGGGAATGTTTTGGTCTTCAAAAATGAAACATATGATGGATGAAGGAGCTTGATCTCTACTGGATAAAAGATCTAATATTTGAAGCTTCCTTCCCTTCAAGCTTTCTTTCAAGAACAACCTCAAAATGAGTCTCATCATAATACCAACTCATGATAGGATGGTTATATTGATTACCATCTATCTTCTTCATAATAAGCTTTAAATTAGATGGCCTCATTGGATAACCAAGTCTTTCTAATATCTCTGTATCAATATGAGATGTTGTTTCTTCAATAGGCTTCTTCTGCTTGCTTGCCAATTGCTTTTCTCTCCTCAACTTTGCTATATGAAGTTTCTCTTCTTTGTCTACTTTTAACCTCAGTTCGTGATGTTATCTGTTCATGTATGCTCTTATAATATGATAGAAATCTGCTCCCCTAGGATTGTTAGTGTGATTGACCATTCTCAATTGCATCAGGTCCAATCTATCTTCATAACTCAAAGATCCTAGTTGGGATATGTATGATAAGTACTGGACAAGGCCAGATACTCTCTTAATCAGAACAACATCCAACATCTCATCATATTTCCAAGCTACTATCTTTCATTCATCAGCTGAGGCTGTGAGAGTGATTTTGTCATATATCTTTACAAAATTTGTTTTCTCGTTAATAATCTCTCTAACCTCATTTCCTTCAGGCCATAGCCTGTGAGGCATGAACTGTCTTGGTTCTTCTATTGGATGAAGCTCAGGTGGAGCTTGATGATATGTGGATAGAGAAGAAGCAGGATGAGGTCTAAAGATATATGGCTTTAATGCATTTGCAAGCATGTTCTTGTAGATCTCTCTAGTCATTTCTTTCATTTGAGATAGAGATCTTCCAGCATTTGACCTATAGGGCACCCTTGTGTGACTCAACCATCTTTTAACCTAGGAGTAGGTCATCTTCTCTATTTGAGGATCCTTTGGTAAATTCTTTTGAAGTTCTTGTTGATCTTTGATTTCCTTGTACCTTCTATATGTTTGCTGTTTTTCATTCTTCATGACTTCATGAAAGTCTTTGAGCAACTCTTTAACCTTTGAAAGGTTAAGGTGCATAAATGAGTCATAAGGAAATCCTCTTGCTGCAAGTTCTATACCCATAAGTGTTTCAGGATCATCAAGCAACAAATTCTAAATGTTTTGCATATCCTTATCATCATCCCTTTCTTCATCTTCTTTATCAAAATCACTAAGAATGATAATGGGATCTTGTTGCTGGTCTTTCATTAGATCTATCTCACTTTCTTCAAGAACAACAACCTCAGATGTTTTTTGTTTTGGTTCATCTTCATCCAATGGCTCAGTTTTAACTTTCAACAGCTTGAGAGGTGGAGAATCAAGTTCATCTACTTCTTGAACTTTTTGTTTTCCCTTTCTTAAAAAGGCTAAGTACAATCTTTTTCTTTTTCTATCATAAGTTTTTAAAGGAGGCTGTGAAGATGATGCTTGGCCTTTGGATAATTCAGTTTGCACATTCAATGACTGTGCATACTGTCTGATTAACTCCTCTTGTTTCTCACTTAAAGGGTTCACAGGTATGATGCTTGATTGAGATGGTTATGTCTCAGGAGTGTGAAAATTTTATCTGAGAATGGATGAATAATGGATGTTCTCAAATGGATTTGCTTCTCCAAACAATTGATCCATTAAGTAAGTCTCTTCAGGGATATTAATTGCTTGTTTGGTTTCCCTTATGCTGATTTCTTTAGCTTGAGACATGATTTGTTCTTCAAAGTCATCACTCAGGTCTTGTTCTTGACCTTTTGAATGTTCTTCATCATTCAGTTGAGTGTCTTTGTGTTCAAATTCTCTATTCAGCCTTTTAATCTCTTCAGATTGAGCATAAATCATCTTTTTTAGCTCATCTATTTTAGAATCTTTTGCTTCTGTTTGTTTGTCAAGTAGGCAATATCTAGTCTTGCACTACTAAGGTCTTGGTCTTTCATCTTGACCTCTACCATTGATTTTTCAAGTTGTTCTTCCAGAAACTGAACAATCAACTTTTAAGCTATTTGATCAGTTGTGAGCTTCTCTAGCTCTTCATCTTTTAGCTCTGTTCTTTGACTTCTCATTCAACTTGTTATACTCGATGAATAAAAACACTTTAGAGTATTCAATCTCTTCCTCAGTGGGAATCTCACTACCCTGTTCTTAACCTTCAACAGGTTCAGCTACAGTGCTTTGTTCTACTTGTTCATGTTCATGAGCTGATGAAGTACCAACTTCTTTTTGATGGCTTGATTGTTCTGCTAATGATGCGTCAATGTCTTTCAAAAGAGAAGATAATGTTTCCTAATCAAACAAGTGTGGACTTTGAGGTAGAAAAGGGAATTGATGTTCAAAATGTATTTGTTCCTGTTCTTGAACATCTTCCTGAACTTGCTCTTGATCTTGTATGACTTGTTCTTGAATAGGAGCAGCTTGTTCTTCTTCTCGTATGATAGGAGCAGGTTGGATGATTGGTTGTTGCTGAATGATATTTTGGAACATCATATGAGGTTCTACTTGTCCTGGAATCCTTATAAATATGTCTAGTACAGGAAGATCATGATCAAGCATATGAGAAGGTACTAGCACTTCAGCTCCTTGGTATAAACTTTACTTTATTCTTGTGAATACATGTTCATTAAATGAACAGGCTGAAAGATGGCACCTTCTCTTGGGATATCGGGTAGTAGATCATCAATAATCATCTGAAGGAATTTTGGATACATCTGGAACTTGTTTCTCACCTAAGTTAAGTTGTAGGTCATCCCATTTAACACTTGTGCGACAAAGTTAAAGGACCTTTTAGCTATGATGCTTGCAATGGCTGAAGAGCTCCTCAAAGAAGTGGCATCCCAGCCAGTCTTCTTATTTGTCATGGTTTTCTTATATATTTGCATAAGGAATCTAAATTAGGCACACATAAAAGACTTCTTGATCTGCTTTTTGTCTATAGTACCAGAGTAGCCTATCTGCTTGAAAACATGAAGAACGTAGTTCTCATCAAATTCCACTGGACCTTCAGCATCTTCATCACTAGGCTGTAATACTCTCCTTATGACCTCTTTTGAGATTGAAATCTAGTGATCATGCATAGTAGATACTACTACTTGCTCATCGTCATTTGCTCCAGATGAGCATGAGTCCAGAATTAGACTATATGATCCTCATAAATCTCAGGTCTTACTGTCATAGCATGTAAAAGTCTAGTATGTCTGACGGCTTTTATGATATCTTTGTAGTTCTCAGCCTTGGGTGAATCAGGGTTGAGGAAAGCACAAAGATTATGATCTCTGACAAACACTAGGTTTTCCATATCTACAATGAAAAAGATTGATGTTTGTATCTTGTATGTTAATGATGTATGATAATGAAATATTGATCAAGTGTTCACTGGACTGTTGTGATTATTATGGAAAGATAAAATGTATGCTTAATACTTGTGATTTGTCTAAGTGTATGATTGTATGACATTAACAAATGAGTCAGTTTGACTTATCAAAATTAACTGTTTGGTTAATTTTGATCATGCAAATCTTGTTTGGCTAAATTTGTTTTGATCCAAAATTGTTTTGCATTATGTTTGTTATAAATCAATGAGTTGTTTGTGTCATATTATACACTGACTTCATTTCATAACAAATCAACTTGAGAATTTCAGTTTGACTTTTGAAGTCAAATCTTTCATTGAATGCACATTGAATGCTTGTACATTTAATGATGTTGTGATAAATGTTATGCCAAATTAACTAACTATGCTTGTTTGCAACTGATTTTTGAACATGTTTGAAAAGTTATAACATATTTCGACTTATATTGAACAATTTTAAAGATCAAAAATCAAATTTTAACTGTTTTTGGCATGAACATCATGACTATTCATAAGCTTGATGAACACTTAATCAAATTACATCAAATCAATAGTCATTACACATCTGACTAAGGTCATCTAACACCTATTCACTCTTTAATTTGAATTAAAACATCAAAAGATTCATATTTTGGTTTTGGTTAATTGTTTGACCTAGGTCGAACAATGTTCAAGTCAGAATCAATGAACAAGATGTTTTAATGATTGTTTGATGATTCGAATCATGTTGTTATACCTATATGATCATGAATCAGAAGGGAATTAAAATAGAATTTTGGTTTTGGATGATTAATGGTTTAAAGGGTTTAACGCACTGTTTGTAACATTTTAGAAATTTGATTTTTCTCTCTTTGACACTCGTGATGAATGAAAAATTGACAAGTGTTGATGTATAAATACAACAAACAATATGAATGTCCGTTGTGTATACAGTGCATCTGTACGCTGTGTGAACAGTTTAACTTAAAATTTAATTTTAAGTCATGTGCTGTGAAATTCACATGCGCTGTGTGAACAGTGCGACTACTGTACAATTTTAAACTTGTATGTTGTGGACCCTTTGTATGTTGTACTGTGTTCACAGGGGATGGTCATTCGGTCATACGCTATGCACACTTGGGTGAAATTTGAAATTCACAACTGATGACTAAAAAGTCATACGCTTTGATTGATCACTGTTTCCAAAGCGGATGAACACTGATTCATGCGCTGTGGAACCTTTGGGTGTTGTACTATGTTCACAGTGGATGGTCATTTGGTCATAAGCTATGCACACTTGGGTGAAATTTGAAATTCACAACTGATGACTACAAAGTCATATGCTGTGATTGATCATCGTTTTCAAAGCTGATGAACAATGAATCATGCGTTATGGAACCTTGTTTGTTTGTTTGTGTATACACAGCAGATGAGCCTTTGCTCATGTGTTGTGTAGACTTGATTGTTTGTTTTGTTATACATAGTGGATGAGCATTTGTTCATGCGCTATGTAGACTTGATTGTTTGTTTTGTTATACACAGCGGATGAGCATTTGTTCATGCGCTATGTACACTGTTTGTTCAAGAGATTCACACCGGATGACTTATTATCATGCGCTGTGAACTCTTGATGATGATGTACAGTGTATGTTTACCTGTGTACATACGCTATGTACACTTGTACTGATTCAACAACGGATGACTAAAGTTAGTCATGCGTTGTGTAAACTAACACTGTATTCACAGCGGATGCCTTACCAACATCATACGCTGTGAACACATGTATGTTCATTAGTGCATAGTGGATGTATGTTTGTTTGTCCACTATATACACTTGTTGTATTTTGCATGTTTTGATGTTTAGTTGTATCTACAACGGATGAATGTTTGTGTGTCCGTTGTGCCCATAGTTGTCAAAAATTTAAAATTTTTATTTGTTTTGAAACTTTTGCTCATAAGCTATGTAACTTAATACATACGCTGAAGTGATTTAGAAAATTTTCTATTTTGCTTAAAATAATTTTGAAATGTTTCAAACTTTTATATGTTTGTTAAAATTATAAAATTTTAACATGATCAATATATGGATGTCAAACTGCTGTGTTTGATTGTTGGCTTGACATGGCTTTATTTAAAACTCAAAATTTAATATTTCCAATTTTAAAATTGTATGATTATGCACGTGTTCCGCTTCCTTTGATATTTCTATGTTCATTTACTCCCCCTATAGTTTTGCATATTTATAAAAACTTTTAATAAAATGACAAAAATTTGAATTTATTTTAATGGAAATTATCAAAGTCCAATTTGATTGTTTGTATGATAAACATATAGAGAGATAACACTTTATCTAACTAAGAAATGGTTGATTTTCATGCTTGGACATGAATCATATGCACATGACATGAGATCATACTAGTCTTAAATTCTTACTGAGTTGTTTGGATGATTTTGAGAATAGACATAGACTAATACAATGTTGATTGCAGATATTATGATCCACTTAAACTCATGCATAGTGTTAATGATTGATTTAAACAGTGAGTGATTATCATGTTTTGAGTGTATTAACATGAATTGTATGTACCCCACATCTGATTGTATGTTAAGATCAATCCTCCTCAAGATATGATAGAAAGCACTTTCAATACTTATGACCTAGCTACTTAGGAGTATAAATGCTCAATTTGATCCATGTTGTTTGATCCTCATGGTGATTCTTTTTCACTTCACTTTGGAAGATGATCCTCTTTGGGATTCTTTTGACTCATTCGCAAGGAATGTAGTCTAAGATGGATGTGTTCCTCATTGGGAATCTTCTTGGATCATGATGTAGGTCATTCAGGTCTGTGCTCAGCACAACAAAGAATGCCTTAGTGTACTCCAGGTCTATGATAATCATAACAGAGTAGACACTTGTATGATTGAGCAATTTATAAACTGTTTCACTTGGTTTATAGTAGTTACTTTACAAGCAACCTATATTGGATAGACAATACTCACCATAAACCAAGATATGTGTTGCTAACCACACAATCATGAGAATTTAGTTCTTCACTGTTGTATGTGATGTTAGGTTTCCCATGCTGAGCCTATCCACATATCAAACAAAGTATTGTCAATCTTTATTAGTGGAAAATGACTCAAGTGAAGAAATAATCTAGTGTACTATCATTTCTCATAAGTGGTCATATGTGATTCAAATTGTTTGTTAATTGAAACATGTATGATTATTTGATGTGTTGACTTAGAAAGATGTGTGTTTGATGTTAAACTTAGACTTTGACAAAATCAAGCTTGTTTGATATTAATGTGTTGAAAACATTACTTGTTTGGTTCATAGTTGATCATACCAAGTGACTGAACCAGAAATTCAAATCTTGTTAAATCAAATGGTTTGGTAAACAGGTCAGCCGATTGATTGTCTGTATGGACTTTGATCAACTTTATCAAACCCTTTTCTGAGCAATCTCTCAGAAACTGATATGTGATGTCTATGTGTTTTGTTTTTGAATGTTGAACTAGATTGTCAGTGATAAACATTGCAGCAGAATTGTCAATTATATTAGTGTTTTAAGAAAATTAAAGCCATAATCAAGCATTTGGTTTTGAATCCAAAGCACTTGAGAATAGCATGCAGAATGTATTCTGCTTCATCTGTTGACACAAAGACATTTTTTGTTTCTTCCACTGCCAGGAGATCAATCTTGATCCTAGAAACTGACAACCTCTAATAGTGGATTTTCTGTTGTTGTTGCATCCATAATAATCACTGTCTGTGTATGCATATAAAGAGAAATCTCCATCTTTTGGATACCATATGCCAAGTGCTGGTTTTCCTTTTAAGTATTTGAAGATTCTCTTTACAGCATATATATGTGACTCTTTTGGATCTGCTTGGTATCTAGCACACATACAAAATGCATACATGATGTCTGGTTTGCTTGCTGTTATATACATCAGAGAGCCTATCATTGATCTGTAAGGCTTCTGATCAACTGATGTTCCTTCTGGATCAGGGTCAAATTTTAATCCAGTTGCAAATGGTGTTTTGTTGGATGTGCAATCAGACATGTTATATTTCTTTAATATCTAATTCACATACTTGCTCTGATTGATAAAAATTCCTTCAGCAGATTGTTAAACTTGAAGACCAAGGAAGAAGGTAAGTTCTCCCATTGAGCTCATTCGGAATTTTGATTGCATAAGAGTTTCAAACTCTCTTCAAAGTTGGATGTTGGTGGAGCCAAAAATTACGTCGTCCACATAGACTTCAACCACTAACAAGTCTTGTTCTTTTCTCTTTAAGAACAATGTCTGATCTATTTTCCCTCGGGTGTACCCATTCTGTAGGAGAAACTTAGATAAAGTTTCATACTACTTCCTAGGTGCTTAATGAAGATCGTACAGATCTTTATATAACTTGTAGACTCTGTGAGGGAATTCTAGGTCTTTGACCCTTGGTGGTTGAGCAATATATACCTCTTCATCTATCTTTCCATAAAGGAATGCACACTTGACATCCATTTGGAAGACAGTGAAGTTTTTGGATAAGGCATATGCAAGGAACACTTGGATGGCTTCGAGTCTAGTTACAGGAGCAAAGACATCGTTATAGTCAATGCCTTCCTCTTGAGTATATCCTTGGGCTATGAGCCTTTCTTTGTTTCTGATGACAATCCCTCTATCATCAGCTTTATTCTTGAACAGCCATCCTGTGCTAATGGCATATTGACCTTCAGGTAGGTCAACCAACTTCCATACCTCTTGTTTTCTAAATTGTTGTAATTCCTCTTGCATTGCTTCTATCCAAATATTGTCTTTAAGGGCTTCTATGATGTTTTTGGGTACAATTAGAGATAGGAAGCAGGAATACAAGCAAATTTTTGCTGTGTCAGATTGACTTCATGTCAATCTAAATTAAGGTCACCTATGATGTTTTCTAAAGGATGATCTTTATGAACTCTGGTTGTTGCAATCTAATCAACAGGGATGGTTGAATCAAGATTGTTGATTGTTTGGTTGGGTGTTGATGGATGAGCAAGGGTATTTATTGTTGTTGGTTGTTCTGGCTGTGTGGTTTCACTTAATGTTTGTGGTGAATCATGAAAGAAATCTAGAGTTTCCTCTTCATGATGGGTATCAGGTAATGAATGATAAACATCATCTTCTTCAATTGTAGCTGGTTGACGTGACTTTGTTTGGTTATTTTGTTATGGTTGGGTGGTCATAGGACTTGATGAAGATGGTGTGTCTGATGATGTTCCTTTTGATGTGTTTGGTTGTTCTGGAGGAGCTGAAACTATGGTACTGGAAGGAGTGATGTTTGTTCTCCTTAGAGGATCTGCAATTAAAGGAACATCAATGGTTGTTGGTGGAACCATTGGATACTCATTTTTATCCTTGGTACCTGAAACATAAAAGTACGATGTGTCAAATGATTTTGTCAATGAGTCAATATCAAACAACTAGTCTGATCCAATGACTTTCTTAGTGAAAGAATGTTCATTAAAAACAACATCTGTTTTTTCTTCCACTATGTTTAGTCTTGGATTGTATACTCGGTAAGCTTTTGAGCTTCTGGAGTATCCAACAAAAAATCCATCATCTGCTTTTAGAGCAAACTTAGATAATTGTTCTCTGGTGTTTAATATTAAGACAAAACATACAAACACTTTAAGAAAGCCAAACATTAATTCATATGGTGTTTTGGAATATTCTTTGATTATTAATGTTCTGTTTTTGAATGTAGCAAGCTATATTGATTGCTTCAGCCCAAAAGGACATGGGTAATAGAGAGTCAGCTTGGATAGATCTAGCAGCTTTTAACAATGTTCTGTTTCTCCTTTCAGCAACTCTATTCAATTGAAGAGTCCTTGCTACACTTAATTGATGCCTGATTCCTTTCTCTGCTCAAAAAGAAGAAATGAAGTCTTTTTTAAATTTAGTACCATTATCACTTCTTAAAGATTTAACTTTAAGATCCAATTGATTCTCAATTTTAGTGATAAAGGATTTGATGATTTCTGATGTTTCTGACTTGTGTAGTAGAAAGAAAACCCAGGTAAATCTAGAGTAATCATCTACTATGACAAGACAGTAGTGATTCTTTCCTATACTTAGGATGTTTGTTGGGCCTAAAAGGTCCATGTGAAGCAATTTGAGTGGTGTGTTGTTAGAGTTTTCCAATTTTGACTTTTGAGACACTCTGTGTTGTTTACCTTTCAGACATGCAGTGCAGTGGTCTGTACAGAAGAATTCTTTTTGTGGTAAACCTATTACTAAGTCACCTCTTACAAGTTGATTAATTATGTTATAATTTGAGTGTCCCAATCGTCTGTGCCATAATTAGGAAACATCTTCTGATGCTTTTGATAGTAAACATGTTTCAGGGGTTGATACTGAAACAATGTTCATATCAACAATGTATGTGTTGTTATGACGGGGTGTTTTCAAGAGGATACAATCTTCAGGTATTTGAAAACCCGGCTTGAGGATGTTACAGTTGTTGGAGTCAAATAAGGTGGCATATCCTTTATCATAGATTTGGGATACGCTAAGAAGATTGAACTGGAGGTTAGAGCAGTAGTTGACATTTTCAAAGCTAATCAACCCATTTGATATTGTTCCTTCACCAGTTATCTTTCCACCTGTCTTTTCTCCTCCAAAGGCTACATTTCCTTCATGTTTGCTTTTAAAATCCCGATGGAAGGAACAATTACAGTCATGTGCCGGGAACATCCACTGTCAACATACCAGATGTTGTCAGGCTTTCTTTGATGTCCCTGTAAATGCAAAGAAATTAGTTAGATGGTGCAACCCAAGCCAAGTTGGTCTTGAGTTTTCCCATCTTTTCCCATAACGCATATTTCTTCTATTGTGGCATTGTCTGATGGTTTAGGAATTCTAGTCACACTAGTTTTCCTTTAAATGATTTTAGCTCTATCGGGAGAAGTGCTTTGAGCTCTTCTCCTTTATGTGCTAATGTCTGATTGTAGTCTATTCTGAGACTTATGTCTCATGTTTGATTGTTTGAAGTTGTCATAAAAGGTTTTATCATTATTTAAAAAAACTTTTTGATAAGGAGTTTGTCGTGGTACTTCGCCTTTGTTCTTGTTAGGAATAACTGTCTGTTACTCAATTGACTTCTCAACTTGAGGCTGTTTGTTTTGCTTCTTGTTTTTCTTATTGAAAAAGCAGTTAGCAGTGCTGTGATTGTTTCTTTCATAAATTGAACAATAATTGTGAAAATGGCAAGATTCATTACTGTGATTGTTTATGTTACAGTACTTGCAATATTTACCATATTTGCAATTTTCAGTGGTGTGAGTGTATTGATCACACCACTCGCAGTATGGTAAATTTGCATTCCCTTATTTGTTAATAACCTTTGATTTTAAAGGCAAATCAAAAGTTACTGTTGTTTGTTTTTGCTTAATGGGAGCTTTGGCTTTTCCTTTGTTTGTTTGTTTAGGAGAGGCAGTGGAAGATCTAGTTTTTCTTCCACTGGAGCAGATGTCAAAACCTTGTGTCTGCTTTGTTTGGTTGGTTGGTGTATCAACCATACTTGGAACATTTGTAGTTTCAATAATTGGTTAATCTGACTTATCATCCAATATATCAACATCATCTTCATTAGTTGTTTGTTCATCAAACTCATTATTTTCTCCTTAATAAAAATCAGTTGATTTTATTTGTGAAGGTGTTTGACTCTTAACAAATTTTATCAAAGGTGTTTTTGATATTAATGATGATTTTGATGATGATGATGATGATTGTTTTGAATCATCAGTCCTGTCATGTGGGTCAAAAGACTCACCCTGTTTGTTTGTCATGGAATCAAGAAATGGAATATAATTGTCATTATAAGGTGGATTGACCTTATTATATCTTAAACCTAAATGGTCTTTAAATGCCCTTTGCTGAGCAAGAAGTTCTCTAAAGTTCTTATTGCTCACCTGAAATTTCTAAAGTTTCACTTCAGTTTCAGCCTGTAGTGTTTTTGACTGAGTCAATGATTTAGAATGTTGCTCTACTTAAGCTGCAAGTGTTAAATTTTAGACATCAATTTGCCTAAATCATTTTGTAATGAAAGAATTTTAGTCCCATATTGTTTTTGTTCTAATTTTAAACTTTCATTTAAGAGGTTTCTTTCAATTACTTTCTTGGAAAGATTGTATGCATGTTCTCTGTATATATTGACTTCGTCAATGCATGCTTGTGTACAGAGGTTTTCCCTTACCTCTTTCAGGATTTTTGAAATCTTATCTTCTATGTTTTCCATAAGGGCATGATCAGGAGATTAGATCTCAGCCTTGTACATACTCCAATCACACTCACCATCTTGTTTGATAATCATTGCAGATGATTTTGAGTGTTGATTAGGGGTATATCGTGTTATTTGAGGTGGTGTTGGTGCAGCAAGAATACTGATAGGAGGTGAGTTTTGCATGTTTGATTGGTAGCTGCTTGATGCTTGTGCTTGGTTGTTGTTTCTATCAACTCTTGGTTGTTGGCATTCTCTTGAGAAATGTTCATACAGTTGGCAGTTATAGCATCTCACCTTTGTCTTATCAAAACCAATTTTGGTTTTCTTGTCCATGCTCAACCCTTTATTTCTTTGAACCCTTGAAGATCCATTTCTTTAACCATGTCTTGTGGCAATTCATCCAAGTCTTGTTGAGAAGGTTGCGTAGGCTACCTTCTGCTCTTTACTTTGCAATATGATTGTTAATACATCCATTGATTTCTCAAACTTTTGTATGTTTTGAGTCTTAGGTTGTTGTTGTTTGTTGGAGCTGGAAGTGTGAGGATGTTGCTTGCTTTGGGGTGTAGCTTCTTGGGAAGCATGAACACCAGTCTTCTTAGACTTTTGTTTGTTGTTTGATGATTCAAGAGCAGAGAAGAATGAAGTTTCACTTGAATCCAGAAATTTTTCATCTTCATCTTCACCAGTGTAGGTCAAGAATGCACTGTCTGTTTGTTGAAGTTCCTTGAACTTCTATGATTCCACATGTCTTATTGTACTATTATTCCTGAATCTTTCATCTAGTTCTAGTGCCTCTACTTTGGCCACTAGTGCATCTAGAGATAATGTTTCAAGATCCAATGTTGCTTTCATCAGAGATACTAACTAAGTCCAGCTCTCTGGCAGTGTGTGCAACATCTTTTTGTTGATCTCCATATATTCATATTTGAGACCATAGACTATCATCTCATTGACCAGTTGAAACAAATCTGTGGAGTTGTTGAGGTATGGATTTTCCTTGAACATGGTGGAAAGTTTCATATTGGGTCCTCAATTCTCCTTTCTGATTTCCCTAATCTCCTCACTTCCTTCACACATGGTGTGAAGTACCTTCTAGAGTTCATGAGATTTTTTGAAATTTTCAACTTTTTGTCAAAATTTCAAATGGCAGGGTCATTGCCAATATGCTGTATGCTTTCATGTCTGTTTTGACCTTCTTGAGATCATCACCAGCTATATTTTTTAAGCTTACTGGCTTTTGTATGTTATAGTCTGGCCCAAGAGTTAACGGTATGTATGGTCCCTCGGTTATGGATGTCCATAGATACGGTTCTTGGAAAATAATCCAATTTTAAACATAATTTTTCATTGTTTGAAATCTGCTTTGTTCTTGAGTCTTCGTGGTTTGAGACCACTGGTTGATCCTGAAATTTCATCAGACATGTTTGTTAAATTTTAACTTAACGGTTTAAGTCAAATTTGTTTGTTTATTTAGCTTGGTGTTTATCCTAAAGTCACTAAGATTTGTTTGTTAATGATGTCACTTCTTTTAATTTGATTTACCAAATTAAAGGAATTAATTAATTTTCATTAATTAATGTCCTAGGTAAAGTCACTGTTACTTTCTCGGTTAAATACAGGAATATTCTGTTTGAGGAATGTCAATCAGTAAAAACCTTTAATGATGTCAGTCAACCAGGGTCAAAACCCTAAAAACAAATAATTTGTTTTAAAAGTTAACTTTTTCGGATCAAAAAGTGACTTTTTCCAAAAATTCAAAAGAAGATTATGTTTCTTCTTCGATTTTGATGATGAACCAACACAATCATAGGAGATTATGAAGGTTTGAATGAACCTAGGGTTTGTTTGCGGCTATAACAACTTCAACAAAACAACAATCGGTTTGTTGTTTGAAGATGATAAATCGCCTGATTTGAGTATATATAACTCAAATATGATGTGTAAATACAATGAATGGATTCAAAGTATTAAAATCAGTGTTTGTTTGATGAAAACTTGATAAAACAGTATCTGTATACTATTTTATCGAAAATCCTTAGAAACTGATGAGGTTTTAATGATTTTTGTGATGTTTTTGTTTCAAAATAGTTTATGAATGATTTTGAGAGCTTTGTTAGCAACAAAAACATAGAATCTTCTTCAAATGAATGAAAATAAATGATTAACTTATGTTTTTGAACATTTGTTGAATGTATGATGTAGAAGAAGGATTTGTGTTGATTTCAAGCTCTA
This sequence comes from Flaveria sonorensis, assembly GCA_025506505.1. Lineage (NCBI taxonomy): Eukaryota > Viridiplantae > Streptophyta > Magnoliopsida > Asterales > Asteraceae > Flaveria > Flaveria sonorensis. The sequence continues at coordinate 18,457,308 of CM046424.1, forward strand.
AATGTATGTTATGAAGATAAAGAACCACAAATATCCAATTGTTGAATGAGAGGATCAAAAATCAGTGTATGATTTGAGCCAAGGCTCTGATACCACCTGATGAAATCCCAATAAACAAGCTGATTATGAAATTATGAACAAGAACATAAATAGAAGGATTCCCCTAAGGATCTTTTCAAATCTCTCAACAAATATAACAACAGATTGTTATAGTGTATTCAACAATCAATAATCATGGTGCGAAAAGCCATGATTAAAGATATGATATCAGTGTGTGCATGTGTGTATATGATTGTGTGATTGCTAGTGATTGAATGCTCAGAAGAATATCAAAATGTTTGTTTGTACTGATTGTTCCAAAAGCTTACAAAGGATTAGGGTATACTGCTATTTATAGCCTACACAAAAAGCTATATACAGTTACTAAAATACCCTTATGTAAAACAAATTACATAAATAATCCTAAGTCTATAAGCTGTCCGCTATGAATGTTGATCGTCCACTGTGGATGACATACTGTCCGCTGTGGATGTTAAATGAGCTATCCGCTGTCCCTTGAATGTTGTCCGCTGTGAACACTTGTTTGAATGATTGTCTTGTTAGTTGTCCGCTGTGGAATGTTCATCTATTGTGGATGAACATCCGCTGTGGACTGTTCATCAGCTGTGGACATTGGTCATCCGCTGTGTGTGCTCCTCCATCCGCTGTCTACACTTGGGACTTCATTCTTCATCCGTTGCTCACAGATAGTCATCCGTTGTAGCCTTTCTTCATCCACTGTGGACACTTTGCAAAAATTCCTTTTATCTACAAAACTAAAAAAAGAAATTTAAACTTAATTAGTGTATGTTATGAATGTTAATGATACTAATGTGTTACTTAATAGTTGTTTGAATGTTAGAACACATTATGTTTGATTATGGCAAGCATTATCCTTTAAATGCACTTGTTAAGTCCAACAGTTCATTTCATTTGGCTTGTGAGATACCTTGTGTTGCTTTCCTTTTAGGCATGCAACACAATGGTCATCACTTGTAAACTCTTTCTTTGGCATTCTAGTTATCAAATATTTCTTAATTAATTTATTCATGTTCTTAAAATTTACATGGCACATTCTTTTATACCAGAGAAAACACTCATCACTATTGTCTTTATATAGAAAGCAAGAAACTTCTCCTAAAGGAGATGTTTCCTGCAAATCCATCTTGTACATGTTCCCTTTCCTGGGGGCTCTAAGCAGGATATGCTCTTGAGGAATGACCACTTTGGGCTTGAAAACAATGCATTCAAGCTCAGTAAAGAGCATATTATATCTCTGATCACAAAATTAGGATACAGTCATAAGATTACACCCAAGCTCCTTACAAAGTTTACCATTTCAATGTTGACCTTACCATTTATGACCCTGCCCCTTCCAGTAATGTAACCACGAGAATCTCCTCCAAAAGCAACTAGCCCTCCATCAATTTTCTCAAAATTTTTAAAGCAAAGATCCATTGCCTGTCTTGTGCCTGGAACAACCACTATCAATGATACATACATTCCCTTTGGTCTTTAGCTATTCCTACGTATAAAGAGATGGTTAGTTATATTTGGAAACCCAAGCCTCATTGGTCTTGGGCTTGTCAAAGTGAACAGAAGATAATGCAATAGTGATTGATCTTATATGAAAGTTCAAAGGATCATATGATGTTGTTGATGAAGAACTTTCAGTCACATGGCTTCCATCATCTTCCACACCATCTTTGGAAGACTAGACTTGGCCTTCAATACTTCAGAAGTTTTGATGACTTCGGAAGTGGAGACTGGACATTGGGAAGCATTTGCATACATTGCGGCAGACTTCAGTACTTAAGAAACATTCCTTTCTTCCGAGGCCAAAATTTCTTCCGAAGGTAAGTTTTCACTTGTCTTCGTCTTCACCTTGGAGCTTCCGAAAGGAAGAGATTTTTCTTCCGAATCTGTCTTCTTCTTCTTCTTAGAAGTTTTCTTCTTGTTCATGTGGATAGTACTTTTAGGGTTGTAGATGCAATCCTTTGCAAAGTGAGAAGTACTACCAAACATGATGCATTCAGTTGGCATGCTTCTGAGAATCTTCTTTTGAGTGGGAGGCTGAGCTTGATCACTTTCCACTTCTTCATCTTCTCAGATTATACAGCAGGCTTCTTGGAATGAGGCTTGCTCTTTGAACTGGATGGTTCAAGTTGTGCAATAGTGGTGCATATTTTATCAGCCTTCTTCTCTGGATCAGGATGATTTGGACATGAACTAGGACTCCTGGTACTAGAGTCCATAGTTGAGTCTTCAGTCTTTGCCACTTCAAATCCACCAAAGATGAAAACCTACTTTTGCTTGGAGTTGAAAGTGGTCTTGATCTCTTGGACTTTCTTTTGGCTGCCCTGATCAAGTTCTTCCTTGCAGACTTAGTCATCCTTGATTCTTTCTTCTCTCCAACAGAATAATGTCCCTTCTCAGGATAACCCTTGTCACTCACCTTAGGTTCATCCTTCACTATCTCCTTTTCATCTTCATCCTATATTTGAATAGGATCTATGAAGATTAGCTCATCTTGACAAGTTTCACACCTTGGAGGCCTTACAGATAGAAATGTGTGTGGAGGAGCTATCTCACTTGAACCCAATAATTGCATGTTCTGATAAAAAAATCTTTGCATGCATGGATGAAGATATTATGTTCTTGAAGGTTTCCTCTTCAAGAAAACATTTTTCTTCCTTAGCTTTGATGATCACAAGCTCAGCTTGGTACTCAGTTAACTTGGTAATGAGATCCTTAATTTGAGTCCTGTAATTTGTGAGCTCATGCTTAAGAGTTGAAATGGTTTTCTCTAAATCTTCTATTTTAAGTTTTTAATCGTTTTTAGCTCTTTTAAAATTAGTTTTTAAAATGTTCAAGGACTCAATATCAGATATCACTTCCAAGTTGTAGGACCTATACATGTTAACTTTAGCAATGCATTTAGGAGTACAAAGATGTTCCAATACCTTAGCTTCTTCATGATCAGCCATTGGTGCTTAGTTTGGAGAAGCATCTTCTACCTGAAAGCTCCAGTCAAAGCCTCCTTCTTCAACAACAACAATAGCATGTTGTTTTGGTTGGCTTGGCTCCTTAGTTCTTGGAGCTGCATCAGTGTATTTTGGTCTGGATTGTGCTTCGCCACCATTTGTCCTTGGTTCCTTGTACTCTCTAGCAAAGTGGCCCATTTGGTTACAGTTGTAACACTTCACCTTGCTTTTGTCTAGCCTAAACTTTTCATTGGCCATATTACTAGGAAACTTTCTTCCTATTGTCTTATAGAACTTCTTAGCTCTATGAGTGAGAAGAGCCATTTGTTGGACTATCTCCATGTACACCAGATCATCTGGATGGATGCCATAACTTTCATCAGTAGACACAAAGGCTTATGTAGAGCTTGTCTCTTGGAATGGGCTTCATTGGATATAGCTCTCCCTTGGTGTCTCCATGAAGGTGATGAAAGGAACCCTTTATGAGTTTTCAGGGAAGCATATGAGATGATGTTGTGGTTCTATGCTATCCCTTTAAACCACATGAAGGGTTGAACTCTACTGATTGTTGGAAGAGCTGCTTGATGGATTTTGCAAGTTCATCTTCATATGGTAACCACTAAGGATAACATACAGCTCTGTGAGAGTAAGAGTAGAGAGGTTCTCAGTTCTCTTGATGGCCACACAGTAGTGAGTCCATTGTTTGGAAAGAGAGAACATGAACTTCCTCACTATGTCTCTATTCTCAAGTTTTACTCCAACATCCATTTGAGTATCCATAATCTTAACATACCTAAAGTATTGTTGAGTCATGTTTTCACCTGTCTTGTAGTTGAAGTTTTCAAACTGCTACGACATTATGTCTTTCTTGTTCTCCTTGGCTTCCTCAGACCCCTCATACATGAGCTTCAGTGCATCCTAGTGCTGCTTAGTAGTTTTAAAATTCATAAAGCCTCTCTATATGGAGTTAGAAAGAGTAGTTTGAAGAGCGGTCATGGCTTTCTGATCTACATCTATCTTCTTCCAGTCTTCTTCCGAGTAGTCAGTTATTTCCTTTGGTAACATCCCACCTCCAGCAGTGGCTGAAGAGGTGCTTGGAATGTGAGGTCCTTCAACAATAGATCTCCACATCCTTCTATCTTGAGACTTGATGAACCCTTCCATACGTTGGCACCAAGTATCAAAGTCATCAGGAGTGATCAGTGGAGGCTTTGTCATAGTACCAGTTTCCATATCAGCCTTAGAAAGAGCTACCATTTGAGTTGATAAGTGTTTTGTGAAACTGAAGTGATCTAAGATGGTGAGATCTTACAATCAAGACCCTGAAAAGCTCTAATACCAATTGCAGGACCGGGAAGGGTGGTCAATGCAACAGTTTCACAAGGTGGAGAGAGGTGGAAACACATAGTGGATCAAATAGGGAACTGGTTAGTGATAAAATAATGAACACAAGTAAAGAACAAGAACACTCAAATATGGTTTTCAATAATGATGTATATTGCTCTTAAGTTCTTACAAGTGTTACAAAGCATACATTAAGATACAAGTACTTAAGACACTTTATACTACATCCTACAACCGGCCATACTTTGAAGGCCAGCTTGAAACACTAATCTAGACAACAAGATCAATGTAGAGTCAAAAGGCAGATTGCCTTTTAACTAGTGACTATGACATGCCATAGCTCATATCCTAGTATATTACCAAAAAGGATAAAAGTATATAGTTGGAAAGGTACAAACAAAAGACCTTAATCTACAGGTGACAAAAGCATGGACTTTTTTACCAAACCATATAAGTTGGTGAGTCATCAGAAGTGGCAGCGAAAAGTGGTTCAGCTTTTGTCAAAAGGTGATTCAGAGAAAGCATGTCTTCTCTGTCTTTGAAAGAAATTTCAGAAGACTTTGTCTTTGAAGCTTTGGAAGACTTCATCTTTGGCTTCGAAAGATATGGTAATTTGGCTTTGGAAGATTTGATACTTAGCATAATTCACTGAGTTATATCAAATCTTCTGAAGTAACTTCCTTGTACTTCACTTGTGCATGCTGAGAGCTCTTTGGTTGATCTTGGTTGCATCAGCCAGTAAGTGTATTCCTTACAGTTTTGTTTCACCGGCATTAGTTCTTCATGGGTGGACAAATGCTCATCCGTATTTGTCTTTGTTCACCCGCAAAAACGAATGCGGCTGAACAAACACTTAGCCTTTTCCTTCATCCGTACTTGTTTTCTTCATCCACAAAAATCCATCCACATAAATCACCCTAGTTTATTCCAACCATAACATAATCCATCACTACTTGAATTAGCATGAATGATCCTTTCAGGATCCAACACTACTCTTCTTAAGGATTATGCAGCCTAAGTACTTCAAGTATTTTTTGGTGATGGAATATATGAAGATTATGGTGGATCTTCAGCTGATGCTTGGTGTTGTTGTGATGTGGATGCTTGGACTATTATGGAGATTAAAACTGATGCAAAGATGGTTGTTGTTGGTTGTGTTATTGATGGAGCTGTTGTTGTTGTTGTTCCTGGTGTTGTTATTGTACCTGTTGGAGGTGCTTCCTCAGAAGGATAATAATGAAATTTTATGTTGGTATGATCCAAAATGAAATTAATCATGGTAAATAAGTCCTTTGCCTCTTTCATTCTATTTCTATCTGATACATGTATCTTAAGTTATTTCATCCTTTCCATAGCTTTAATGGGTAGTTGCTTGAGAGATTGAGGTTCAAAGATAGCAATGGTTGATTGTCCATCTCTATGAATTATTAAATCACCTTCAGAGCTTACCACCAACTTTACTATGGTTGCAAGGTTAATGACATTCTCTTTCTCTTCTTAGACTCTCTCTTCCTATTAATCCTGTCATATACAATCTTCAAGATCCTTATGCACTTTAGGAAGAATAAAAGATCATTATTTGCAAGCTTGTTATTGGGACTATCAAAGTGCCTAGTAAGCATATAATGAATATATGATTCATCTAGCAGCCTCACTTCATAGGCATTGAAAAGTCTGATTTTAGGCTTGTCTTCCCTTCCCACCTTCTGGCAATAACCAACTCGTATGTCTCTTCATCATACTTAACATTAGAAATTGGCATTGTTTTGTGTGTACCAACAACTATCTTTCTTTTGAGTTCTTTAGTTGGCTTTATGCTTACCATTACTATACCCCTATAAAACATGAGCATATTGCTCGGGGTAGTAGTAGGCAATAGATTTCATAACCATAACCATTCAGTCTGCACAGCAAGAACCTAGATATGTTAGTGCCCTTAATAGGTATTAGTCTCTGGTATAAAAGTCACCACCAGTTAAGCATGCGTAACTATAGTTTGTTTCCATTCTATAGTCAATGCATGCAATACTTTTCATTCACAGTTGGGCGCATCTAACATTTCATTATATTCCAGTGTCATAAATATTACATTAGTCTTTCACTTTACTTTACATAATACTTTTCATTATTTCATCATACATTACACATCCATACCCATGTACATAACATTTACCATAATAATGTAAATAAAGCATACATGAAGTTGCTTCTTAAGGGTCATTTATAGGTCATAACCTAATATAGGTCAACTATAGGGAAACTATAGCTCAAGTTCCTAAAGAATCGAGAACATATGGACAAGTTGAGCACCTAGATTATGCCGAGTACTTATCATGAACCGAATACTATTATTCTACCGAGTACCATCATCAACTGTATATTTCTCAAAAGCTGAGTACTCCTATAGGCTGAATACAACTATGGACTGAGTACCCTAACAGAACGAGTACTTCTAAATGACCATATACTATCATAAGCCAAATACCTTTGTTGAGAACTACACTGTTTATAAGTTCTATGAACTAATATCGAACACCTAGTTCATTCATTTAAATCATAACTTTATCTATAAAAACCCTGGTTGTTGTATAGATAATCAGTGGTGGACCCAAAACAACATTTTCATGAGGGGCGGAAATTATTAAGGATCATTTGGCAAATGCTATGTAATAAATTTGTTTGCCCACTTTGAGTAAGATTAAGTCGTGTCATATAAAAGACAAATTAATTTTCATAAAACCAATAAAGCATGTAAAATGTCATTATAAAAGCATAATAATAATACAAGATATCTAAAGTAGTTCTCTACAAGGTTTTATTTTTTCAAATATTTCCATAGCAACGTTTAGGGCGACATTTCTTAGTAAGTCTTTCTCCATAATACAAATACAACTATAGCATAAACTCCCATCATCCATCCTATTATCCCAATCATACTTCACGTACTTCATTGCCTAAAAGCATCTTTTAAGGGTTTCGGTTGCAATGGGTAATACGAGGAGTTCAAACCCTAATCCATAATAAAGTTATAAATAAATTAAAAAAAAGCATAAACTAAAACGTAAATTTTACCGGACGTAGAAGTTCGTGGCAGGAGCAAGTTCGACAGCCAGTAATGGTCATCGGTGGCACACGACACTACAGGTGGTCAGTATAGCAGTGGGGCACCAGGGCAACATCTTGGGTGATTTAGAAAAACTTCAATTATTCCCTCGTTGCGGCAAATCCATATCCATCTTAATTTGTGCAACGAATTAATTATAAATATTAAAATCGACATTGTTCAAATATTTGAAAGATTGGGTTACCCAAATTGGCTTTTGAATCTTTTCTTATATCTAAAAGATTGGTTTTAAAAGGGGGATTGCAAAGTTTTAGGGGGATAGTTTTAAGAATTGAGCATATATATAACACCATTTATTTGTTATGATGGGTGGCTGCATGGGTGTTCAATAAGCTCGTGACTTGTAACCCGCTCAAAATTAAATTGGAAAATGCTCACTTGAAATTGGTTTGGTTTGTAAACCAGCCGAGATGGCTTGGCTCGGTCTGTAAACAAGTTAAGCGGGCTCGACTCGATTTGTAAACGAGCCGTGAGCCACTTTCAGCTTGGTTCATGGCTTGGTCATTGGCTTACTCATGAGCCCACTCATTGGTTGTAAGTCCCCGATCCCGGGAAACCCCACAGTTGGTCGTTCATAGCACAATACATATTAAAATACATTGAAATATGAAAACATTGCAGTGGAATAATTTAACAAATCCATTTCATGCATTAATAATAATTTTTGTCAAGAAATACATCATTGTCACTAAGTGCAAAAAAGACATTTTAGTTGTATTACAAGACAAAAACATCATTTCTGCATAAACATGGATGCTAGTCTTTATTTACCAAGTAGCTCCATCCTTGTGCCATCCCTAGCAACCACATTACATGCCAATTGATATGCATATAAAGTCAGTATTGCTGAGTGAGTTCTAGTTTTGTTGATATATATAAAAATATACATTTTGAAAGCTTCCTTTAATGATCACCTGTCCATTATACATAACAGTCAAATTGACTGATAATATTCATTAAGACTTTCTTTATCTTTCTTTCATTCATTAACATTCTCTTTCATTAACAAGAATTGCACAAAGCAAGAGCCTACATCATATGGTTGTCAACAAATGCCAAACCCCTGCCAGTACACGTTTATCATGGTAGCTAACCCCTGACAGTTGACACACACTGCTAGGTATGAAGCATGCTCATGAATATAGGTTCCATCATTCATTTGTTGGTCAATCACAAGGATTAGACCCCAGATGTGCATCCTTATGGGCTGAAACACCCGCACATCAGTTGAGCTAATAACAATATGGTCGTGCACCTCCATTCATTTTGCTTGCAAGCATTTTCATTCATCATAAGGGCACAGGGGTAACATTCATTAGGTTCCACTATCTTTCTTTTATTCCTTTATGTCCACTTGATTATGAATAATACTTATAAGATATCCATTGTCTTTATAATCAAATAACATTATATGTTAATTATTATTCATAAAAGTAACCCATATAATGATTAAAACATTAAAACATAAGCAAACATATTCTCTCATTAAAACATAAGTACTAATCACTTAAACTCCTTTCACAAAATTCAGGATAAAACTTAAGTGTTCGCAGCACATGAATAAGGTCCTACAGCAGATGAGCAAGTCCACACCAGACAACCAAAGTACACAATGGATGAACAAGTCCATAGTAGATGAACAAGTCCACAGCGGACGACCAAAGTCCACAGCGGATGAACAAAGTCCACAACGGACAACCAAGGTATACCAAGGCAATCAGCGGATCACTAAGGGATACTAAGCCATATAACGGATCACTAAGGCTTACTAAGGCATAAGCAGATGACTTATTAACACAAGTGTCCATAACGGACATCCTTAAATACTTAAGTGTCCACAGCGGGCAGTCAATGTCCAAAGCGGACAACACTAAATAATTCCAAGTGTCCATAACGGACAACCAATGCCCATAACGGATAGTTGTTTAATACTTACGGTCCAACTTATGCAAGTTCTTATTCCATACAACACCTTTAAACGTATACTTAGCATAACTCAACCAGATTTACACTTAGCACATGTTAGACAACAATTATCATCATAGAATTCTTCAAAAACATACATTTTCATAAAAAGTCATCTTTAACTTGGAAAACATGCTTTTGTCAAGAAACATCATTTTAATAGACATATCAGCCCCAAACAAGTAGAAAACATGTAAAAGAGGGGATCTAAAAATCACCTTAACCAGCTTTCAAACAAACCTCTAAAACCCGAGTAACCTGGAAATCTAACACCTAAACATATATAAAGATTTAAACTTAATACATAAAAGCACATAGAAATCTGCCTAGAAGCTTAAACCCGACTTAGATCTGAGAAGAATCACCATAAAATCTTACCTTTTGAATAATTTTCTACTTTCTCACTATAGAACCGGTGGGATCTCTCTCTCATTTAAACCCCTTTATGGGCTGGTTTGGCCCTTGCACACTTTTACCCATTGCTTTTAAAATAATATCCCATTTTCTCCCTTTACTTTTCTCTTTTGAAGTTTTTAGGTGTTACATTGGCTCGTTAAAATTAAAAGCTAAAATATGAACCAAAGTTATGTCCTATTATTTAAATAAATCATAGGCATAGTCAATATACTATTTTCTAATAAAAAATGATGTATAGAAATATAAAGATTGATAATAGTTCATAAACTACCAATCTCGAAACATTGTTTTAATGAGTTACAATAAACGAATATAGAATATAGAATAAATTACACTTTTCGTCCATTAGTTTTATGACAGATTTCAAGTTTCGTCCTTAAACTAATAAAATTACAGTAAACATCCTTTACATTTATAAAACATTGCACATTTCATCATTTACACTAACGATCGTCTATTAATGATGTTAAATGTGACATCCGGTAATTTTTCGTTACCAAACTCCGTTAGTTCCGTTAAGTCTTGCATACACGTGTCGTGAGCACACACTAGTTATCGTTGAACGTTGGTGACTTAATAATAATTAATAATGTTAAACTGATGATAATTTAACTGATGATGTGATTACTAAGTTGTGCTTATCTGTTTATGTGATTTAAATATTAATTGTGAATTTTATCGCGTAACATTGAAACGTGTGTGTTTAATCCGTATGTTTTGTATCTAGTAAAGTTAATGCATATGATTATTATTGTTAGTTTATATGCTTATTATTTTAAGTTTAAACCTTTTAAAAAGTAATTGAAAGTTTATTTCTAATAAAATACAAAACAATAGGGGTTTAAATGGTAAATGTGATTAATTAAGTAAAAAAAATAAAAACCCTAGCCCCCATATCATCCTCGGCCGCTACTTCACCTTCAAACACACACACACTTTGGTTTTCATCAAGAACAAGCAATTCCATTCGATTTTGGACCGATTTCAAGCATCACAACAAGCTGGAATCATCAATTGCAAGCCATTACACGTTTAAAGGTTAGATTTTTACATGCTTTGATGGTTTTTCATTGTGGCCGAAACCCTGGTTCGAATATTGAAATTGAAGGTCGATTCTTGGTTGTTTGTTGATGTTATTATGTTAGTTAGGTTAGATTGATGCTAGTTAACGTCAATTATGCAAGAAAGCTTTGATTTTGATGTGTTGTTCATAGGTTACTAATAATAGTAACTTTATTTGCATGAATGCTATGATTTGATGATGAATTGATGTTGTTAATGTGTTTATGATGATAATTGGGTGTTAGATTGATGATATGAATGGTAGAAATTCAAGAATGAATGTTGTAGTTCATATCTTACTAAAGATAGTAACTTTTGGCTATGAGGGTTGATGAATCATGATAATTGGATGTTGTTGATCATGTCTAGATGTTATCATGAGCTTGAAATGGTACATTACTGATGAATTCATGAATATCTTGGTGTTTGACAAATTTTGGGATGTGCTTTCCCAAAAGGGAAACTTTATTTGCGTAACTTCTTGGATATGAGGATTTGAGTATGTTTGGGACATTAGGAGCATGCTAGTATGTTCATGAGTGATTTATAATGTGGTTGAATGTGATGTTTGGGTTGTATGAATGTTTAGTTGGTTAGTTATCTGATTTGGCCTGTTTGTGAGAATTCATGGTAATGGGTCGTATGGGTATGTTAGGACTATTGTTGGTTTGTAGTTGATCATGGTTGAATATCTTGGTTGATGTGAATTCTGTTGAATAGTATATTGATGGTCATCATACACGCGTGCTAATCTGAGGCCCCTACTTAGTAGGATTGGCAGGGTTTAGGGTGTGAAGTCATGAGTGGCTTCACATGGCATGTTTTGCATGATTTTATTCTATGTATGATGCATTGGTTGTGTTGAAGATATGTTAAGCATGATAATTGTTTGAGATTCGCATGACTTGTATGATATCTGGTTGTATGATGATCTAGGTAGTACATGTGGGTAATGAAGTGTCATATGTAATCAGTTTGTATGTTAATCTTGTGTGATGTACTGTTATTCTTGTTTGGATGGAATTTCACCAATAATGTCACCAAAGGGTCAAACAGGTCAACTGGGTCAAATGTGTCTTGTCTTTCTAAAACCATGAGTTCTTTGGTTTGTAGAGCACTTAGGGTTTCATTATGATTCTATGTACACGTACTTATGTACTCATGTGTTTTAGGTGACCTTTGAAGGTTGTCTTTCCACTCTTTCTTGTCAAGTTAAGCCTTAAGTAATTTCTTACGCGCATTAGGTGAGTTCATGCCCCACTCTTTTACATACTCTCTTTTGGGGGAGATAGCATACTGGTTTTACAAACGCTTACTTTATATGAGTTGTGTATAGTATGATATAGTGCTGAATACCATGAAAGTCCTCACACTTTTGGATTGTTAATAATGATGATTAGCGGGAAATCTTGGGTAGTACTACTGGGTCTGACGAGCCCCACCTGTGCGGCTCGAGGTCAAACGGGTGGAATTCTGTCCTAACGAACATTGTCACGACCTGGTATGTCGTGGCAGGAGGCAACAAACGTAACACAGTCAGCTTCAATCGTGAAATCGCTATGATTATTACTATTTGTATATAGACTAGCTATCTATTACAATACACTTCTTATATTGTGCAACTGTTAATGATTTATGTTTAACGCAAACTCTTGAACTCACCAACCATTGTCTTGACTCTTTTAGTATGTAATTCTCATGTTGAGGTTACCATTGCCTAGGAGCACATTACACGGGTCAGCATCATGGTGTTATCAGCATGTTATGAAACAATGTTTTTTGGGATTATGACTGTTTAAACTTTATGCTTTGTCTTTGCATAATGATTGGGAACGTTTGTTTGTGCATTTTAAATCATGTTACATTGTTTTTAGCTTTCTGTTTTATTTAACGCTTCCGCAGTATTTAAAGTTAAACTTTGATTTGAATGTTTGTGCATATAGAGTCACTCTGAGTAACTGATGACTGAGATCCTGGTATGTCACACGCCTCGCGGTAAAACTCCGCACTTGGATTTTGAGGGTGTGACAGATTGGTATTAGAGCCATTGGTTATAGGGAACTAGGTTGCATACACACACTAGACTATAACAGCACAGTTGTTAGTTACTTGTCGCTTACTTCCTTATTGTATACTCATTGGCATACACAACACGTACTTCGCTCATGGCATTGTCATCCCTTGATTTGGGTAAGAGACCGGCGAGATCTGAGTCACCTCCCTACTTCTCCCGTACCTGATAAGGGATTTAACTGGCCCCGACATCCTTATCCTCCTGGCGAGATAGACTGGGATTTCATACCGCCTGAGCTTGATCCTCCGTGGAACTGGGATTTCAATCCCACCTACATACTTCGTATGGCTTATAGAGAGCGTGTACCACCTTGTACCTACAAATCCTTTATGGATTACAAGCCCCATACCTACAACGGGACTGAAGGAGCTGTGGGACTGGGGAGATGGTTTGAGAAGACTGAATATGTTTTTGTGAAGTGTAACTGTCTGACAGCTGACCAAGTGAAGTTCGCGACTGGAACACTTGAAGGCGCAGTCATGGTGGAATGCCCAGGTGCACATGTTGGGCCAGGATATTGCTAATGACTTACCTTGGGCTGAATTCAAAGCAATGATGATGGAGGAGTATTGCCCCCGTGATGAAGTGCAGAAGTTGGAGATTGAGTTTTGGCAACTCAAATGCAAGGCTCAGAGATTGAAGCCTACACGACCCATACTCTTGAGTTGGCCACACTATGCCCTGGAATGGTCAATGAAATGCACAAGAGAGTTGAGCACTACATATGTGGACTGGTGCCCGAAATTCAAAGTATGGTAACTGCTTCAAACCCCACTACCATATAGCAGGCTATCCGGACAGCCCACAGGATGACTGACCAGGCAGTTGAGAAAGGACGGTTACCCAAACGGGGAGCGGTTGCTAGTGTGCCCGACAACAAATGAAAGTGGGAGAACATTAGTAACAAAGGTTCATCCTCCAGCAACCAGCCATAACAACAGCAACAACAGGTACAACAGCAGCAACAACCTCCCCAGCAAAAAAGGAGGTTTGATAACAACCAAAATTTCAATCAGTCATCCTCGGCATCATAGGGACAAGGAGGCTATGTTGGGAAAAGTCCCCAATGCAATCGATGCAACTACCATCACACCGGCAGGTGTGACAACTTCCGATGCCAATGCTGTGGCAAAGTTGGGCATGCAGTGAAGGACTGCCGGGGTGAACTGATGAAGAAGCCTCAACAATCACAAGAAACTCCGAAAGGTTGTTTCGAGTGCGGAAAAGGAGGTCATTACAGGCGCAATTGTCCACAGCTTAGGAGAAATGGAAATGGCGGGAACAACACTGGCAATAACAACAACGACAACAACAATAACAACAACAATGGTAATGGCAACAACAATGGTGGAAATAATAATGGAGCCAAAAGAAGTGCCTTCGTCATTGGCTCAGGTGAGGCTCTAAACGATCCTACAACAGTAACTGGTAAATTTTTAGTTAATGGTCGTTTTGCTACCGTATTATTCGATACTGAAGCCGATAGGAGTTTCATGTCCACTAAGTTCTGTAGTCTTTTAAGTGATATGCCCTCAGCTTTAGAATCTAAATACACCGTAGAGTTAGCTGATGGTACATAGATTCACGTAACGCATATTCTTAGAGACTGCAATATAAAGCTTGCTGGTCATACATTCGCTATAGATCTCATGCCTCTTACACTAGGTAGTTTTGATGTAGTAGTAGGCATGGATTGGCTTTTTGATAAGCAAGCGAAAGTCATATGCCACGAGAAGATCATACGGATTCCCATTGGCGAAGAAGTCCTTACGGTCAGAGGTGATAGGAGTGGTGCGGTGATAGGCATCATCTCATTCATGAAGGCACATAAGTTGTTACGAAAGGGTCGACTGGCCATATTGGCACTCATCACAGATAAACAGACTAAGGAAAAGAAGATAGAGGATATCCCCGTAGTTCGCGAGTTTCCCGAGGTGTTTCCGGAAGACCTGCCTGGATTACCACCTCATCGTCAAGTTGAATTCCAAATTGAGTTGACTCCAGGAGCCGTTCCAATTGCGAGAGCACCTTACCGGTTAGCTCCGAACGAACTGCAGGAATTATCCGCCCAACTGCAAGAGTTGTTGGATAAAGGGTTTTTCCGACCGAGTTCGTCATCCTGGGGAGCGCCAGTTCTATTTGTCAAGAAGAAGGATGGTACATTTCGAATGTGCATTGACTATAGGGAACTGAACAAGGTTACTACCAAGAATAGATATCCCTTACCTCATATAGATGATTTGTTTGATCAACTACAAGAATCAAGCTATTACTCTAAGATCGATCTGAGGTCTGGGTATCATTAGTTGAGAGTTTGAGAAGAGGACATCTCAAAGACTGCCTTCCGTACATGATATGGTCACTATGAATTTTTAGTCATGCCATTTGGGTTGATGAATGCACCAGCTGTATTCATGGACCTCATGAATCACATGTGCAAACCCTATCTTGATCAGTTTGTTGTCGTCTTTATTGATGACATACTGATATACTCAAGGACTGAGGCAGAACATGAGAAGCACTTACGTTTAATCTTAGAATTACTTAGAAAGGAACAACTATACACAAAGTTTTCTAAGTGTGATTTCTGGATACGTGAGGTGAAATTCTTGGGTCATATTGTCAACGAGAAGGGAATACATGTTGATTCTGCAAAGATTCAAGCGATAAAGAATTGGTCAATTCCTGAGACACCAAGTGAGATATGACAATTCCTTGGATTAGCGGGATATTATCGACAGTTCATCGAAGGATTCTCTAAGATTGCACAACCTCTCACCGCTTCAACTCACAAGGGAACAGCATACAAATAGGGTGAGAGTCAGGAATCTGCTTTCCAGTTGCTGAAACATAAATTGTGTAGCGCACCAATATTAGCGTTACCGGATGGTAGTGATGATTTCGTAGTCTATTATGATGCTTCCATTCAAGGGCGTGGATGCGTCCTGATGCAGTAGGATAAGTTGATAGCTTACGCTTCTAGACAGTTAAAGATTCATGAGAAGAACTATACCACCCATGAGTTGGAACTGGGTGCGGTAGTTTTTTCCTTAAAGATCTGGAGACACTACTTGTACGGTACCAAATGCACTATTTACACCGATCACAAGAGTCTTCAGCACATCTTTGAGCAAAAGGAATTGAACATGAGGCAAAGGCGCTGGGTAGAATTACTGAATGACTATGATTGTGCCATCAGATATCATCCGGGGAAAGCAAATGTAGTCGCTGACGCGCTGAGTAGGAAAGAAACTGCTAAGCCTCGACGTGTTCGAGCTTTGCAGCTTACCATTAGCACACAATTACCTGAACAAATCCGAGTGGCTCAGACAGAAGCTCTGAAAGAAGAAAACATTGGGTTTGAATCATTAAGGGGAATGGAAAAACAATTGGAAGTAAAAGCGGATGGAATTCGTTACTTCATGGATAGACTTTGGGTACCTCTACACGGAAATCTGAGAGATCTGGTAATGAGTGAGGCACATAAGTCTAAGTATTCTATACATCCTGGATCTGACAAGATGTACCATGCTTTGAAGGCACACTACTGGTGGCCTAACATGAAGGCGGATGTAGCTACATATGTGAGCAAGTGTCTGACCTGCTCAAAGGTAAAAGTGGAGTATCAGAAACCATCTGGACTATTACAACAATCCGAGATCCCTATGTGGAAGTGGGATCAGATATCAATGGATTTTATTACTAAGTTACCTCGAAGTTCTAGTGGTTGTGACACAATATGGGTTATCGTGGATAGATTAACAAAGTCTGCTCATTTCCTAGCGATAAAGGAAACAGACAAGATGGAGAAATTAACCCGACTCTATGTGAAGGAGATCGTTTCGAGGCATGGAGTACCGATCTCAATTATTTCTGACCACGATTCTCGTTTCACATCGCACTTCTGGCAATCGTTGCAGAAAGCTTTAGGTACGCGATTGGATATGAGTACTGCTTATCATCCATAGACTAATGGCCAAAGTGAGCATACTATACAGACTTTGGAGGACATGTTACGTGCTTGTGTGATTGACTTCGGGAATAACTGGGAAGTTCACCTACCATTGCTGGAATTTTCTTTCAACAACAGTTATCACACTAGCATAAAGGCGGCACCTTTTGAAGCGTTGTATGGGAGAAAATGTAGATCACTAGTTTGTCGGACTGAAATTGGTGACAGACAGCTAACGGGTCGTGAGTTAGTACACGAGACTACTGAGAAGATTGTACAAATAAGGAATCGTATGGCTGTAGCGCGCGACAGACAGAAAAGTTATGCTGATAAGCGACGGAAACCTCTAGTGTTTCAGATTGGTGATAAGGTCTTACTGAAGGTCTCACCATGGAAAGGTGTGATCCGGTTTGGTAAGCGAGGAAAGCTAAACCCAAGATACGTTGGACCATTTGAGATATTGGAAAGAATAGGTCCAGTGGCTTATCGACTAACCTTACCTGATTCATTGAGTGGAATCCACGATATATTCCACGTGTCAAATCTGAGGAAGGGTTTAACTGACGAAATAATGGTCATAAAGCTAGAAGAAGTGCAAGTGGATGAACAATTACGCTTCATTGAGGAACCCGTCGAGGTGATGGATCGTGAGGTGAAGACACTTAAGCAAAGCAAGATACCCATAGTCAAAGTTCATTGGAACTCAAGATGTGGAACAGAATTCACATGGGAACGTGAAGACCAAATGAAGCTTAAGTATCCTCAGCTGTTCGAAAAGACGATGTCAGCCGGTGAAGGTACTGATTTAAATTTCAGGACGAATTTTCTTTCAACATGAGGATGATGTGACAACTCACCCAAAACTCACTCGATTTCGATTACTTTATGCCAATCCAGTAGACAAGTGATGGAACACTCACCATGTAACGTAATTTTCGGAACAAAAATTCTTTCAACATGGGGATAATGTGACATACGGTAATTTTCCGTTACCAAACTCCGTTAGTTCCGTTAAGTCTTGCATACACGTGTCGTGAGCACACACTAGTTTTCGTTGAACGTTGATGACTTAATAATAATTAATAATGTTAAACTGATGATAATTTAACTCATGATGTGATTTTTAAGTTGTTCTTATGTGTTTATGTGATTTAAATATTAATTGTGAATTTTATCGCGTAACGTGGAAACGTGTGTGTTTAATCCGTATGTTTTGTATCTAGTAAAGTTAATGCATATGATTATTATTGTTAGTTTATATGCTTAATATTTTAAGTTTAAACCTTTTAAAAAGTAATTACAAGCTTAGTTCTAATAAAATACCAAACAATAGGGGTTTAAATGGTAAATGTGATTAATTAAGTAAAAAAAATAAAAACCCTAGCTCCCATATCATCCTCGGCCGTGAGTTCACCTTCAAACACACACACACTTTGGTTTTCATCAAGAACAAGCAATTCCATTCGATTTTGGACCGATTTCAAGCATCACAACAAGTTAGAATCATCAATTGCAAGCCATTACACGTTTAAAGGTTAGATTTTTACATGTTTTGATGGTTTTTCATTGTGGCCGAAACCCTGGTTCGAATATTGCAATTGAAGGTCGATTCTTGGTTGTTTGTTGATGTTATTATGTTAGTTAGGTTAGATTGATGCTAGTTAACGTCAATTATGCAAGAAAGCTTTGATTTTGATGTGTTGTTCATAGGTTACTAATAATATTTACTTTATTTGCATGAATGCTATGATTTGATGATGAATTGATGTTGTTAATGTGTTTATGATGATAATTGGGTGTTAGATTGATGATATGAATGCTAGAAATTCAAGAATGAATGTTGTAGTTCATATCTTACTAAAGATAGTAACTTTTGGCTATGAGGGTTGATGAATCTTGATAATTGGATGTTGTTGATCATGTCTAGATGTTATCATGTGCTTGAATTGGTACATTATTAATGAATTCATGAATATCTTGGGTGTTTGATAGATTTTGGGATGTGCTTTCCCAAAAGGGAAACTTTATTTGCACAAATTCTTGGATATGGGGATTTGAGTATGTTTGGGACATTAGGAGCATGCTAGTATGTTCATGAGTGATTTATAATGTGGTTGAATGTGATGTTTGGGTTGTATGAATGTTTAGTTGGTTAGTTATCTGATTTGGCCTGTTTGTGAGAATTCATGGTAATGGGTCGTATGGGTATGTTAGGACTATTGTTGGTTTGTAGTTGATCATGGTTGAATATCTTGGTTGATGTGAATTCTGTTGAATAGTATGTTGATGGTCATCATACACGCATGCGAATCTGAGGCCCCTACTTAGTACGATTGGCAGGATTTAGGGCGTGAAGTCGTGAGTGGCTTCACATGGCATGTTGTGCATGATTTGATTCTATGTATAATGCATTGGTTATGTTGAAGATATGTTGAGCATGATAATTGTTTGAGATTCGCATGACTTGTATGATATCTGGTTGTATGATGATCTAGGTAGTACATGTGGGTAATGAAGTGTCATATGTAATCAGTTTGTATGTTAATCTTGTGTGATGTACTATTATGCTTACTTGGATGGAATTTCACCAATAATGTCACCAACGGGTCAAACGGGTCAATTGGGTCAAATGTGTCTTGTCTTTCTAAAACCTTGAGTTCTTTGGTTTGTAGAGCACTTAGGGTTTCATTATGATTCTGTGTACACATACTTATGTACTCATGTGTTCTAGGTGACCTTTGAAGGTTGTCTTTCCACTCTTTCTTGTCAAGTTAAGCCTTAAGTAATTTCTTACGCGCATTAGGTGAGTTCATACTCTTTTACATACTCTCTTTTGGGAGAGATAGCATACTGGTTTTACAAACGCTTACTTTATATGAGTTGTGTATAGTATGATATAGTGCTGAATACCATGAAAGTCCTCACACTTTTGGATTGTTAATAATGATGATTAGAGGGAAATCTTGGGTAGTACTACTGGGTCTGACGAGCCCCACCTGTGCTACTCGAGGTCACACGGGTGGAATTCTGTCCTAACGAACATTGTCACGACCTGGTATGTCGTGGCAGGAGGCAACAAACGTAACACAGTCAGCTTCAATCGCGAAATCGCTATGATTATTACTATTTGTATATAGACTAGCTATCTATTACAATACACTTCTTATATTGTGCAACTGTTATTGATTTATGTTTAACGCAAACTCTTGAACTCACCAACCATTGTCTTGACTCTTTTAGTATGCAATTCTCATGTTGAGGTTACCATTGCCTACGAGCACATTAAACGGGTCAGCATCATGGTGTTATCAACATGTTATGAAACAATGTTTTTTGGGATTATGATTGTTTAAACTTTATGCTTTGGCTTTGCATAATGATTGGGAACGTTTGTTTGTGCATTTTAAATCATGTTACATTGTTTTGGGCTTTCTGTTTTATTTAATGCTTCCGCAGTATTTAAAGTTAAACCTTGATTTGAATGTTTGTGCATATAGAGTCGTTCTGAGTAACTGATGACTGAGATCCTGGTATGTCACACGCCTCGCGGTAAAACTCCGCACGTGAATTTTGAGGGTGTGACAGATTGGTATCAGAGCCATTGGTTATAGGGAACTAGGTTGCATACACACACTAGACTATAACAGTACAGTTGTTAGTTACTTGTCGCTTACTTCCTTACTGTATACTCATTTGCATACGCAACACGTACTTCGCAGCATGGCATCGTCATCCCGTGATTTGGGTAAAAGACCGGCGAGATCTGAGTCACCTCCCTACTTCTCCCGTACCTGATAGGGGATTTAACTGGCCCCGACATCCTTATCCTCCTGGCGAGATAGACTGGGATCAGCCTTTCATACCGCCTGAGCTCGATCCTCTGCGGAACTGGGATTTCTACCCCACCTACATACTTTGTATGGCTTATAGAGAGCGTGTACCACCTTGTACCTACAAATCCTTTATGGATTACAAGCCCCATACCTACAGCGGGACTGAAGGAGCTGTGGGACTCGGGAGATGGTTTGAGAAGACTGAATCTGTTTTTGTTAAGCGTAACTGTCTGCCAGCTGACCAAGTGAAGTTCGCGACTGGAACACTTGAAGGCGCAGTCATGGTGGAAGGCCCAGGTGCACATGTTGGGCCAGGATATTGCTAATGACTTACCTTGGGCTGAATTCAAAGCAATGATGATGGAGGCGTATTGCCCCCGTGATGAAGTATAGAAGTTTGAGATTGAGTTCTGGCAACTCAAAATGCAAGGCTTAGAGATTGAAGCCTACACGACCCGTACTCATGAGTTGGCCACACTATGCCCTGGAATGGTCAATGAAATGGACAAGAGAGTCGAGCATTACATACGTGGACTGGTGCCCGAAATTCAGAGTATGGTAATTGCTTCCAACCCCACTACCATACAGCAGGCTATCCAGACAGCCCACAGGCTGACTGACCAGGCAGTTGAGTAAGGACGGTTACCCAAACGGGGCGCGGTTGCTAGTGTGCCCAACAACAAACGAAAGTGGGAGAACATGAGTAACTGATGACTGAGATCCTGGTATGTCACGCGCCTCGCGGTAAAACCCCGCATGTGGATTTTGAGGGTGTGACATTAAATGAAGTCATTTGAGGGTAAAACGGTCTTTTTATACCTAAAACTTAATATTAAAACTAAAAAGAAAACTAAAATATATAAACAAATTAACCCCACACTCACACTCACATATCTCTCTCTGTTCTCTCTCTCTCACACACACATATAGACTCTCTCTCTCTCTCTCTAGCATCTCCGACGACATAAGGATGCATCTACGGCAATCACCACGACAACAACTCCTTAGCCTGAAGAAGCCTCACCACTCGCCAGCTCGCTGCATAAAGTAGTTGCACCACTCGTTGGCTCCCCGCCACTGAACAACACCATCACCTCTCCACTCGCCGACTCGCCACAACTTTTAACTAAACAGCACCATCACATCACCACTCGACGCCACCTCGTGCAGCTACAATGGTTTCACAACCCTACACTATTCATAGGAAAGTTCTCTTAATTACTAAATCTTTTCATCTTTATCTTTTTTGTGGCTCTTTGTGGAAATTGGTAGTAGTTATAGTGGCAAAGGTGGCGGCAAAGAAGACATGGTGAAGGATCTGGTGGCGTATCTGGTGGATCTGGGTTTGATGATGGTAGCCGGCGGTGGTTGTGCCTGATGGTATAGGGTGAGGAGTAGTAGAGTAGAAGCCAATCTATCATTAGTTGTTGTTAGATCTATTCTTTGGCGGCAATCAGAGGTGGCGACGGTCAGCAGTGGCGGCACCGACACTGTTGTGTGCTCCATGGCAACCAAGTGAGGGAGTTGGGTGAGGGAGAGGGAGACTATACGTAGTTTATGTTTTTTTAATTTATCTAATTAGATAGTAAAATAATCATATTGCCATCATGTCTAAGTCACATGACTAGATTTAACAGAGAAATTTAACGTCTGTTAATGGAAATGACGAAACGTGTAATGTTTTTTAAATGTAAAGGATGTTTACTGTAATTTCTTTAGTTTAAGGACGAAACCTGAAATTCGTTATAAAACTAAAGGACGAAAAGTGTAATATACTCTAAAAATATTATATTTTTGTTTTTATATATGTAAATATTAATGAAATTAATCTCTTTAAATAAACAAGTCGGCTCGCAAGCTGGCTCATCTCGGCTCGTATATAGATGAGCCAAAACCCAAGCTCAAATTTTGGGCAATTAAAGATTGATGATTCGGTTCACCCCGGCTTGTTTTTTAAGCTTGCCGAGCCTAAGCCCACCCTAGCTCAACTCGAATCGTTTACAGCCTTAGGCGGTTGTCCCCATCCTACCCCCTTTAGGATACACTAGGTCTGCCCATGTATATAATAATAGATCCAGTAATATATCATTAAGCTATGCAATTCAGCCCCAAAGCATTCAAAAATGGTAAAAGATAAGGATCTATAACTCTCCTTATGAAGAACACCAACAAAAACTAGAAATAGCCTTGTTTTCCATCAAGATCCAAGCATGTACATGTTTAGATTCAACCTTTAGCATTAGATCTCGATCATAATGTAGTTAAGATCATACTAGGCTTCGATTTGATTAAAAATTAGATAGAAATACTTGCCTTCAATCCTTTTACTCTTTCTTGTCCAACTGAGAACTTCCTCTCCCTCAATATCTAATTTAGAAAGCTTTCAGCACAAGAAAAGGGAAAGGGGGAGACCCTTTTCCTTTTATAGTCCTTTTTTGGGTAATAATATTTTACTAATGCTACATTTGGCCCTAAAACTTAAGTTAGAAGAATCAACATTTCCTATACCCGATTACTCCTTGTGCGTTCTCAATATATTACATGTGGTTTTCAATATGTGAAGACAGATGGAAAATGCAGAGAAACCAAAAGGTGGTAATGGGAGGTGGAAAAGGTATATATACATGAATTTAAAACTTTCACTATTGTACATAATGAAATTACTAAATTTAGAAAGTTTCAGGGACAAAATAGTACTTTTGCAAAGGTTATCACTAGCTATCGAAAGTTCAGAAAAGTAGGGACCAAAGTTCAGAAATGTAGTTCATTGGAAGTAGTCTTATACTGACTCATAATTTTTCAAAAGATATAAATTTTAAGAAATTTTACAAAAAGCAAAGGGCTTATAATCTTTGTATATATATCTATTAACAACAAATATAAAGATACAAGAAAAAAATTAAATTTTAAATTACTCCTAGTTCATCATCCAAATAGCAGCTATGAGGTATTTAAACCTTGCTTCATCTAATGCTTTTTTGTAGAGATCTAAATTTGTATGAACTTTGACTAACTAAAATAATAAAATAATATCAGATTTCAATTTATTTTGTCTTTGAGTGTCGTACCAGATTATTGGTAATCAAGATAAAACTATTATTGTCCATGTAAATTGGTGTGTTCATGAAGGTTACATGATAGTCTCTCATTAGGGTTTGTATTTGTAACACCTCCACACATAGCTTGATACAACTATGTACTCTTCTTTTATAATACAGGTAAAGACTTGTTTGCTTCTTACATTCCTAAGATAAGATTCTTCCTTAAAAATTAGGAAAATCCTGAAGTATATTTCTTTTTGATATTGAACCACCATATTCTCTATCATATGTGATGTGACACCCCACCTAGAACCCAGATGATCATGCACAATTGATACAACTTACAATGGAAGCAAATTGAGTTTACATTCAAACTTACAAAATTTTGAGTATAATATATTATTTATTTACAATTTCAAACAACTAGGAAATTTTAAGGCTTCGGGTTCCACTATCTCCACATTGTTTCTAGAGTTTTCTTGCTGATTATCTATGAAATGTATACTCAAAATGAATCAGCTATATGTTGGTAAGCTCATGTTATACAATTTACAAAAAAAACACAATATAATGACATGCATGCAAACATGGGCTGTTACATTTTGGGTTAGGGACAACACGTGCCAACCATGACCTTTTCACAACCACCAACAATGGGCTTGTCAAACCCCCCGGTCATCACATAGGTATGGTAGTGTCATGATGCATACGAGGAACCCTATTCTCTTTTCAACCATTTTGACATATCAGATTAAGCATTTAAGGATCCTAAAAACCCCTGCATATAATTACAAATTACTAGCAATCTTGTATATTACTAGTTTAGATAGAACGAGTATGCAATCACACTTTTATAAATAAACATGATAACTCACCTGGCAGTTGATAATAGTTGTCCTAGTTTGATCTGGTGATATCTCAAAGTTGTGATATAGTTCAAGTATTCCTAGGTTAGGTAATGGTACACTTAACTAGTTATTGTCATGGCTGGATATTGGTAAATGTTGCCTTTCTAAACATGGGTGATTAGTCCATGTCTAATAAAAACTAGGCTACCCAAGATCACACCCTAACAATAACCCTAACGCCTAAAAATAATAATACTACACTAATACTACTCCTAGTAATAATACTAAAATAAACAATAATTAACTTGACATAACTTAATTGAGAACATACTTCAAAACTATCTACAATGGGTTGATCAACCCGTGCTCCTACTCGAGCTCCAAAAACGACTATTAACAACACCCTGTGGGGTATTGAGTACTTGAGATTCTTTTTATAATCAAGCATTCTCAAGAAACGTATATTCTAAAGGTTTCTATATATAGAAGGGAAGTAGGCACCTCAAATCAATCTACTAAGCGATGTGGGATGGAGATTGAGCAACTAGCCTGGCTGCTTGCTTACTTTTAAAATTAATTCACGTACTTCATTTATTTTTCTCTCACAACTTTTATAATATAGCGTTCTATAAAATTTTGAATACGTCATTGGGATAAGCTCATATTTCTTTACGAGTCGACCTAAGTTTCATTAGAAATGGAGTAAGGTTGAATATAATATATTTTGTTACTACATGAGGTTTTCTTAAAACAATAAACTCCTATAGTCATATCTCATCATTCAAATGGCCATCTTACTCAATACTTACTCATCTTACTCGATACTTACTCTTACGACAACTTATGATAGAAAAACTTCATATTTCATGCATTTACAACTATTACCTTAAGCTTTCGGGTATTACATGGGACCTTTATGGTCCTACTTGAAATCTAATATAAAGATATGTGACAAACATAATATCAAACCTACTACTTGTTGAGTATATGAGAGAGCCAATGGTTACTCTATATTAATGTTCATCATCAACTTCCACTAAAGATCAAGGTTTAAAGATAATGATCTGGACATTGTAGTTTTTGGCAGCTTTTGCATCGGTAACTTGAAATCTTGCTAAAGTGTCTTTGAAATATGTGGATTAATTTATGAAGATTCCCTCCGCAGTTTGCTTCTCCTACAAAGCAAAACAGAATGTTATTTCTCCCTTTGAACACATTTCAAAATTTGATCTCATTTATCTTATAAAGTCTTTGCATAACTTCTCTTTTGTTACCTAAAAATGATAAAGACTTGTATCTATTTACCAGCATGAAGTTTGAAAGAGTCTCGTACTACTTCCTTGGAGCTTGATATAATCTATAAGGAGCTTTATCAATTTTGTACATATGGTTTGGAAATTTTGGATCTTCAAAATTAGGTGGTTGGTAATTGGTTAAAATTAATAAGGATCAAATATAATGATTGATATCAATGCATAATTGTAGTGGAATTACAATAAATAATGATCAAACACAATGAAATACAAATAAACTGCTTTGTATATTGATTGATTGACAATCAAAATACAATGGACATAGGGTTTTTGCTTTTACGAGTTAATGGTTGTAAGGGTTACAGAAAATGCAACAAACTTAACTATTTATAGCACTTATACAATGACCTATACGGTTTACTTAACTACCCTAACAAAATTACATAGGAAAATCTAAGTACAAAACTACATAATTGTATAAGCATTTCTTTTGTTCTTCAGTCGCATTTTTTTGTTCATCCGCATTAACTAATACGGATGACCAAAACCTTGACTTCATTTCTTCTACTTCTTTATTAGAATTTATGTTGTTCATCCGCATTTGTCATATGGAAATGGACAAATGTCTATTTGCATTTGTCTAAGTCATCCACGTTTGACAAATGCAGATATATAACACTTAAACAAAATCTTAATCTATATTCCTTTTTCTTCATCAGCATTAACTTCAACACTTGTAGATTTTTCAACCAGAACTACAATCCAATCACAACTTGAATTATCATGCATGATCCTTTCAGGGTCCGATAATACTCCCTCTAAGGTTTATGTAGACTATGTACTTTAAGAGTTTACAAGTGATGGAAGTTGTGAAGATTCTGGTGGATCTTCAGCTTTTGCTGGAGCTTGTTGTTATGAAGTTGATGTCGGTTTCAATGTTGGTGTAGGTACAAGTGCAGGTGCTAGTGTTGGTTAAGGATCTGTTGGGTATGGACTAATAGACGAATCTAGAATAGAGTTGATCACTATGGCAAACTCTCTAGCCTCTTTCATCCGACTAGTGTCAAGTGCTTGAATATTCATTTGCTTCATCCTCTGAACAGCTTCAATTGGGATCTGTCTCAAGGATTATGGTTCACACATAGCAACAGTAGACAGGCTATCTTTATGTATGACCAGATCAACATTTTCATTAATCTTTAGCTTTAACATGCTACCCAAGTTCAATAGAACTCTTTTTCTCTTCTTTGCTTCTCTCTTCCTATTGATCCAGTCATAAGCAATCTTCAGAGATTGGATGCACTTTTGGAAGAAAGTCTAATCACCTTCTCCTAATCTGCTTTCAAGGCTCCTGAAGTCCTTAGTGAACATATAATGAATATATGATTCATCTAGAAACAACACCTCATAGCCACCGAACAACCTGGCCCTTTTTGCCTTCCCTCCTCTTCTTTATGACTAAGTCATATGTTTCCTCATCATATCTGAAATTAAAGATTGGCATAGAGATGTGAGACCTAGATACTCTCTTCCTCTTTTACTCTTTAGTTGGAATTACTTTTCCTCTTAAAGTTACCAATTCTTTAACTTTCTTCTTCTTTTTCTTTTTAGCAAAAAGGGTTAAAGAATGAAATGTCACTTGTCATGAAGATTTCCTTCAAGGCATTGAAGTTGTTTGTTTTCTTAAACATCTTCAAGGTCTTCTCAAATTTATAACCCCTTACCATAGGTAAATGATTTATCAACTCCAAAATGGCTAACTCTTTCAAGTCATGAATCTTTAAGCAGTTGACTAAATCAGTGTACTTAGTGAGAACATTGTCTAAGCCTGATACCTCTTGACCATGAACATGTTCTAGTCTATATCATACTTCCAGGAAATGATTTTGACATTAGTTTTGCCCTTGGGAGCAAATACACCCTGTAATATCTCAGATGTGGTTAGACCCTCTTGAACTTGTAGCTGAGAAGGTTGTCTGAACCAATCATGACTCTTACTCAATAGAGATACTATTACATCATGATCATCCTTATAGAGTTACACTTGTTGAGAAGAGGTTCTTGTTCTTGGTTGTCTTTTGGTTACTTCTTCTTCAACCTCTTTCATTTTGTATGTCATCTCTTGAATATACTTAAGATTGAAGCCTGAAGAGATTTAGTCTTCATTGGACCTAACTTCCTCTTTTTAAATCCAATTATTCTTAAGTACTACTTCATTTTCCTATCTGTCATCATGTTGCGATTAGGAAATGAATATTGAGGTGATGGTGGACTTGTAGTAGGAGATGTAGCAGTAGTGGAAGATCCCACTTTCACTTTCTTTGTTTCTTCTGCTTTCTTTTGCTCATATTCTGTCTCAACTGTTGGATCTAGCAATCTCTCCACCTTTAATACTTCTTTAGTCATTACCTCATATGTCATACTAAAAACTTGGTTAGCATCATATCCTGGTTGATTAGGGACATGGCTTTAACCATATGATCATCAGATTAGGCTTTCTCAACCATCTCTTCAATAGTAGGTTCTATTCTTTGAAGACTTTCTTGAAATTCAGGTTCATCAAATATGCTATCCTCATGAGTATAACCTCCTTCAATTTTGCCTTTTTCTAGATTAATGATTTCTCTTTGAATAGCCAACTACTATGTTGCTTTATGATCTATAAATTAAGCAACAGAAGCAAGGCTTAGTTTATCTTCCCTCTTCATCTTTTTAGGCTTTTCAACAACTTCTTCAACAACTAGTCTCTTTCCCTTGGCTTTTTCAGCCAAGTACTTCCTCTTCCTTTAATAGTTCTAAAATTCAGATGAACCAAACAAAGTAGCTTCAGAGGAACCAGTAATCTTCTCATCCCTCTCTTCTTTATCCTTAGCTTTAAATTCCTCAGAGAGCTTTAAGATAGGTTCCTTTCCTTGAAGATGTACATCTCTCTCAAATATGATTGGCTTGGGAGGAACCAATATACACTATTCAGCTGGTGAGCTTGCTTCTTGGATAATCTCCAAAATATTTTCATCTATAAAGGAATCACCAGATGAATAGGCATCTACTTCATCTATCAATGAGTTCATGGAAGCCACTTGTTAAGATTGAGCAGAAGCAGGTGTAGAATAAGGAACCATAGTAAGACTTCCTTCTTCTACTGGATTCTATGATGTGCTTGGTTTCTCTTTTGGACCTTCCTTAGGCTAAAAATTCTTTTGCCTTTTAGGTGATCTCTCATCACCTCCTTCATCATCACTATCACTGTATATGTGAAAGATATCATCAAATTCATCTTTGCCAGACTGTTTCTTTTTATCTCTCTCATCTTCATCATCTTTATTTTCTTTCTTTGTGAATCCAAGGATCGCAACCAGGAATTATCAGTGTTAGATTGGTTTCAAATTAACGATCGTAGAATTATCATTAATTGTTGTTTAATTGATTAATAAATAAATATCGATGCCAGAGAAAATAAACGATATCAACAATATGCAAAGAATAATTATTTGAATCAAACGTAATTCATTAAAACCGATTAATGATTACAAAGAATCAAATAATCATTGCTAACAAAATTCTATGCTATGATTGTGTTTATGATTTTGGTTTGTTGATGTGACAGCTGCTAGGGTTTGTGTTGATCGTGCGAAAACAATGTGATGGTATGGTTTTCTCCGTTTATTTCTCGCTTTAATATGAAACCTAGGACTCATATTTATAGACAAGCGTGTTTCTGTTAAGGAAACAGCGAATCTCTTGGAGTCTGTGATTGACTTGATGACTTGTTGACTAGAAACACTTGAATTATTTACGTGTCTGGTTCTTCCGTAGTTACTTTGTTCTTCCGCAGCTACTTGGTCTTCCGCAGTTACTTTGTTCTTCCACATCTACTTTGTTCATGTGTAAATCAGTGAATACCCATATTCATCCGTAGAAGATCTTCTGATGAATGTCTTGTAAGAAAGATATCTACGGAAGAACAAAAATGTTTATCCGTAGATGTTTCTTAAACTTAGTCAATTTCAGAAATTGACCAAGTATAATGTTTGTACCTGTAATCATACACATAAATCAACGCACATATGGGTTAACCTATATATATACATAATGAATTACAAATATTCATTACATGTATTGATTAAAGTTCTAAGCCTATACAAAATGATCTAGACCTATTATTCCAAGATCCAACATTCTTCATCATGCTCTCTTCAAGTAGACCAATTCTTTGAGTTAGCTCTAATACTTTCTGTTCTAAGTCATCAATCCTTTCATTCTAGGCATTGATCATTCTATCTTGATCATCCATCATAATAGTTTGTATGGAAGCATTCACAACATGCTCATTAATCTCATCCTTCATCTTCTTAACTATATACTTCAACTCCTTGATTTGTTTATCTTTCAAGAAAAATTCATTAGTTCTATCAGCAATAGTCTTATCTTTTCTACTAATGATCGTATCCATCCTCCTTATCTTTAACTGAAGCTCAAAAATGAGCTCATCTCTGCTAGACTCACCAAAACCTTGTGTTTGAATTTGAGCTACTGATTCTAGTGATCCTTCAAATGGGATGTATTCAAAAGTCTATTGTCTGCCGGCAATTCTTGTTGCATTGGCATTTCATCCTTATTTGGAGATGATTCAGAATCACCAAAAGTACTAGTAGATTCACTAGTATTAATTGATTCAGAAGAAACAACATTTGACATGAATAGGTAAGATATGACAAGGAGATTCATGGAATGATGATGGAATGGGTGATGGTGCATGATTAGGTGAAGCAATGTGAGGATCACCACCTATATCACCTGGTGGTGACATTACTTCCTAAACCTTAGCAATGATCTCTTCTTCTTGAATAATTAGGAGATTGAGATTAATATTTTGTTAAACCTTAGCTATATCAGCTTTAGCTTCTTCACCAACAATCTCCTCAACTTGAAAAGCTCATTCAGCATGTTCATCAATCACATCATCTTATGCTTCATCTCCCTGGACACCTCCTTGTCCTATTTGCTCCAACATCCATGGCAGTAAAGGGAAGTAGCTTTTACTGTAATAACTTCTAAGATCCATCTTCTTTATGTACTTGTATGACTTGGCATTGTAGTATGACAGATTCATCAGAGGTCTAATGCCTACAATGTTAGGGAATGCCTAGCTGATGAGACACTAAATGAACCTCGGGTACATTAAAAACATCTGTCTCCTCCCTTCACTACATTAGATATCATGCCATTAAACACATAAGCAGACATGTTGAAAGGTCTATTAGTGCATAAAGCACATATAACAAAAGATGTGGTGATGGGGATGTCATTCCACATGGTATTTCTCTTGGACAAGCAGTGTTATAAAAAGTAGACTAGAAATCTCCACTAAAGATCCATCTAGCCTTTAAGAATCTGCTTTCCTTCAAATCCACCCTTATATCCTATATTAGCAAAGAAGGATAATATCTCATCTTCATTCAACTCATGAGGTTGTCAAGCATTATTACCAAACTGTAGACACTATCTTATAGTCTTTTTAGTAATGGTCGGCTCATGTTGTGCATCAATCCTTCTTATCAATCTAGGAACATCATCAACCATAGCTACTGTTACATCCGGTAATTTTCCGTTACCAAACTCTGTTAGTTCCGTTAGGTCTTGCATACACGTGTCGTGAGAATACACTAGTTGTCGTTGAACGTTTGTGACTTAAAAATAATTAACAATGGTTATTAGATAATAAATTGATTAATAATGTTGATTATTAATTTGTAGTTACGTGATTTGTGAATTTAAATATTATTTGTGAATTTTGCCTTGTAACGTGTCAACGTGTTATATTTATTTCATGTGTTTTGTAGCTAGTGAAAATTATACATAATAATTATTGTTGGTTAGTAATACTTATGTTTTGTAGTTAAAGTTGTTAAAAATGTTAAAAAGATTAAGTTTTTATAAAATATGATCAAGGAGGGATTAATTTGTAAAAACTACAAAACTTAAATTTGGTAAAAACCCAACCCTAGCCCCCTAACCGCCCATTATGGCCGAAACCATCCACACACACACCATTCTTTGAGATTTTGATCAAAAACATCAAGAAGTCATCAATTTTGATTGAGATTCAAGTGTTCAAGTTGTTATCAAGTGCTAATCATCATTTAAACACACCTAAAGGTAAGTATTTATCAAGATTTTCATGGTTTTTGATTATTGATGAACCCTAGTTTGAATTCCTTAGAAAAAGTTGAAATTGATGTTGTTTGATGATTGTATGATGTTAGTTGTATTGTATTGATGTTAGTTTACGTGGATTGTGCAAGAAATTCATGAAATTGAGTGGTTGTTCATACCTTACTATTAATAGTAACTTTTATGCATGAGATTGATGAATTATGATGAATTGATGATGTTAGTCATGTCTAGATGGTTTTTAGGACTTGATTAGGCATAAACTTGGTGAATTTACGAAAGAATTGGATGTTAGATTGGTTTTGGGTGTTACTTTCCCAAAAGGGAATCTTTATTTAAGTAGATCATTAGATATTGTTAGTTGAGCATGTTTATGATGTTAGGATCATGTTAGAATGTTTGTTGATGATGTCTAAGGTGGTAGATTGTGTTGTTTGGGTTGTATGAATACCTGATGCACAACTTTGGAAATTTAGGCTATTATAGAATATACATGATAATGGATGTTTTTAGGTGATTATGGAGCTATGTTGGGATTATGATGGAATCATGATGATGCATGATGTGTTAGTTAAAACTGTAATTGTGGAATTCTTGGGATTTATATGTGTTGTTTGATAAACCATGGTGTATGATGAGCTTTATAGAACTTAAGGGTTTGTAATGTGGCATACGTGAATAACTTGTGTGATAACCATGTATGATGGATTGCTATACTTGATCAAACAAGAACTTAACTTGACATGTAACCAACGGGTCAAACGGGTCAACTAGGTCTAATGAGTCTTGTTTTCCAAACCTTGGGTCAATGTGGTTATTGAGCACTTAGGGTTGTTAAGCTTTTATGTACACGTACTTATGTACTTGTGTGTTCTAGGTAACCTTTGAAGGGTTGTCTTTCCATTCATCATTAGCTTTTACAATCATTCGTTTGCACACCAGGTGACTTCAATGCCCTATTTTTACTTACTTCTCTTTTTGGGGGAGAAAGCATACTTGGTTTTAAAATGCTTTATTGTTATAACATGTGTTTGGTAAGACATAGTGGGTTATACCATAGAAAGCCGTCACACTTTTTGATCGTTAATTAAGGAATCTAGCGGGAAATTTTGGGTAGTACTACTGGGTCTGACAAGCCCTACCCGTGTGACCGGAAGTCAACAGGTGCAATATTGTCCTAAACAACTAACAGCGTCAAGAACTGGTATGTCATGGCGGGAGGCAAACAGACAAACGTAGTTAGCTTCGATTGTGAAATCACTATTGATCTTTACTAATGAAATTAGACTAGCTATCTATTTCAATGCACTTGTTTATATTTTATTAACGCTACTATTTACGATGATTACAAACTCTTGAACTCACCAACCATCGTGTTGACACTTTTCGCATGCTTTTCTCAGGTCGTTTCTAGCAGCTGCCCATAGGAGCACACACGTGTCAAGCATGCTTTGTTCAAACATTGTTTACTTTTAATTTAGCATTTACTTACGTATTTTGGTCTTGGCACGTGTTTTGCGCAGTTTACATATAGTACCTTGTGTTTGGGTTATTTCAAAATGCTTCCGCAAATATTTTAAAGTTTCAAACTCTGAATTGTTTTAAAGGTTGCATATAGTGTCGTTCTGAGTAACTAATGACTGGGATCCTGGTTCGTTCACTCGCCTCGCGGTGAAACCCCGCACGTGGATTTTGAGGGT
The DNA here is from genome assembly GCA_025506505.1 of Flaveria sonorensis. Taxonomy (NCBI): domain Eukaryota; kingdom Viridiplantae; phylum Streptophyta; class Magnoliopsida; order Asterales; family Asteraceae; genus Flaveria; species Flaveria sonorensis. Next base: position 18,491,118 of record CM046424.1, read on the forward strand.
GTGATAGCTACTTCTGCAGATCCCTGAAAATGATCTAACAAAGTTCTCATAGATAACAGGTCTCACAGTAATAGCATGGGCCACTTGGGCATTTTGAATAAATCTGATCATGTCTATGAGATTAGCAGCTTTAAGAACATTAGGGTCAAGAAAACCACTAACATTGTGGAGTTTAATCTAAGTTAGATTGGCATTATTTGCACAAAAGACACATGTATGAGATGATTTGATAATGATAATAAGTTTAAGATGATCATATTGAATTCAGATTGACTCGTGAAATTGAAAGTCAATCTTTGACTCATCAAAAGTCAAAATTATTGTTTTTAACCTACTGTTCTATTATGTGTATCGAAATCAGTATGATGATTATCACTTTCATTTGATTAGTCATGTTAATCTCTCATGTATAACTTATCATCATCTTTTAATCATTATTTTTATGACTAATTTCATCTTAACATGACTAAATTTCAATACCCTGTTCATTGGGTTTTCTTGGAATCTTTTCTTTTCATCCATGATATTAGCTTGTTATTGATCATCCTTTTTTGTTCTTAAACCCAGGGTACATCATTGACGTTCTTGAGTGTCGGTTAAGTTGAACATAGTCAAGTAATCACCTTAAAATCGATACTCCTATGGTAGATGATCGATATAAGATCTTAATGATGCTTGAAATCAGTATGAATCAAAGGTTTATGGCTGATTTTGAAGATGAAATGTCGAAGAACACTCGTCTCATTTTTAAGTTCACTCAAATTTGAAAATTATTAAATGATGTAGGGAGGTTGGTTTAAATAGGCGGATTGAGTTTTATATTAGAATTCATAAGTGTTAAAAACAAATGCAAATGTAAAATTTTAATTTTATAGAGTATACACACGCTCGCATTTGTCTAATGTTTATCGCATTAAAAAATGTGGATGAACAAATAATACATTCTCATTTGTTATAGTTGCTCGCATTAATTAATGTGGATGCATACTTGGTATTTGTCCTATTGTATACATTGACAAACACGATGTACATTGTACTACTCATATAAAAAAAATATGGTGAATAGTGCACTCGTATTTGTGTCGCTTATTATAACCCACATTAATTTATGCCCGCATTAGTCGAACGCGGCTGAACAATTCCTATTGAGTACTATGCTTCGTGTTAGTTCACTCATATTGACTAAGTCATTAACACTTAGAAACTTTTTAAGCTCAAAGCAAAGTAATACTGTTACTCGCATTGACACTATTTACCGTATTAACAAAATACGGTTGAAAAACAATTATCCGCATAAGTGTTTGGTCATTCGCATTTGGATAAAAACAGTGTTACTTGCATTTTTTTTATACTTGAGTTTATTTCAAAAATTGAATACCCGCATTGCTTAAATGCTTGGGTTACTTTCACCCACATTAACCAATGCTATTACCCGGGTTAAATTTTAAACTTGTCAAAATTTTAGTGATTCAGATAGATGATGATTGATGTGTTGTTTGCCTTGTTGCTGATATGTTAACTTTGACTTTTCTAATTCTGACTATGCTAATGTTATCAATTCTTAATTGGATTGATTTGTTCACCGGTGTGATACAAATTTTCCATTCTGACAGGTCTTCGGCATTTTGTGTATTGAAAACCTACATATACTAAAATACTATGATAATTTCATAACTTTAGCACACTAACACATTTGTTTCATATTTTTTATATTTTTAAATTTTTTAGAATAGATGAACAGCTGTACAAACATAAAATAAAATATTTTTGTAATTTTGATCAATTTGTAATATTTTTTAGATTTTTCATTTTTAATTAGTCCCTTTAAAGTTTATATCCATAATAGAAAAAAACAATAAAGATTTAAAAATTGAAAATGTTAATGACACCATCAATAATATAAAATATATTCGTAAAATATTTATGTATTTTTAATATTTTTCCTTACAAGTAATAGAATAATACCTTCTGCGAGTTCATGTCAGTCTAACCTTGAAAATGCAAATAGTGTTACAAATTAGACATAATCACACACATATTGATTGTAGGTATATTTGTACTTTTAAACTCATGCAATGGTTTATATTTTCTATATTTTGTGATATTTATCATGTTTTGATTTTGTTAATTATTCTCTTTGTACCTGACACTCAGAAACATACACAGATCAACCAACCGTATGAAATGTATGGTAGAAATGTTTCACAACTTACATGACCAGGTCATTTAGGTTATAAATCTCATTTTATTTAAAGTTAGGAGGATCCCAATCCTTAGTTACTAGCTTCATTTTTGGAGGTGATCCACCTTGGGATTTTTTTATTCATTCATTATGGAATGTAATCCAAGATAGACTTTAATGATCATCCACTTTGGGATGTGTCTATAATTGGAAAATATTTTTGGATCATGAACATCAGCACTTTGTGCCTTGTTTACTCCAGGTCTTTCCTCAACAAAATAAAGGAGAAACTAATATGGGTAAATGAGATTCATAATATATCATTACATGGTGTGTTTAGATAACTACACACACCTACTTGAAAATGTTAATACTTGCCCATACACTAAGATAATGGCTTCACAATGGAATGAGGATCTTTAGTTTGTCACAAAAGCATATATTTTCAATTCTAAGCTGAGCCTACTCACTCATCAAATAATGATTTAAGAAATGCATCGCTAATGATATACCAACTATAGTTATTATATCATTTCTCATGTGTAATTAGCATATTCTATGTTTTCTAAATTAAAGACACATTTTTGTAATTTTTCTTGATTTTTCTTCTTTTTTTTCCTTTTAATATTTCTAAGGAAATACATATTTTTTTATTTTGAATAATATTTCAATGTTTTTGGACTTTTAATATTTTGAAAAACAAGATGGGTCAATAAGAAAAGAAAGTGATAGATTATATTTATATTTTATTCTAGGTTAATCATGCCAATTGCTTTAACTAAGAATTCAAACCAGCTAGGTTTAAATGTTTAGTTAACAAATCTGCAAGTTGACTGTCTGTACGGACTTGAATCAACTTAATTAATCCTTTCTTAGCACACTCCCTTAAAAAGTGATATCTTATCTCAATGTGTTTAGTTTTTGAGTGCTATAATGGGTTGTTTGTTATAAACATGGCAGTTTTGTTGTCAATGTGGATTGGCGTATGCAAAAAGTTAAACCCATAATCAAGCATCCAGTTCCGGATAGAGAGTACTTGTGAGCAGCAAGCGGATGCTACAATGTATTTAGCCTCTACAATATAAACAAACACATTTGTCTGCTTCTTGCACTGCCACGACATAATTCTGAGACCAATGAATTGACAACCTCCAGAGGTGTACTTCCGATTAAAGTTTCATCCCCCATAGTCACTGTCGGTATAGGTATAAAGATTGAAGTCGCTTTCTTTTGGATATCATAGACTAAGGGTAGGTTTGACCTTTATCTAAATACTCTTTTGACAACATTGACATGTGACTCCTGGGATCAGCCTGATATCTTACACAAATACATACTTAAAACATGATGTCTGGTCTACTACTAGTGAGATACATAAGAAAGCCTATCATTGAACGATAATAGGCCCGATCAATGAATTTTCCATCTAGATCTAGTCCAATCTTCATCTTAGTATCTACCAGAGTTCTAATAGATTGACAGACTGCAAAATGGAACTTTTCCAGCATCTTGTCCACATATTTTGCCTGATTGATGAAGATTCTATGTATTTTTTTGTTTTACTTGGAACCCTAGAAAGAATGAAAGTTCCCTATAGCACTCATTTGCAATGTATGCAAGAGATCCTCAAACTTCTTGCATAGTTGCTTCTTTGTAGAACCAAAAATGATATCATACACGTAGATTTGCACTAGTAGTAGCTCATGCCCTTTCTTCTTTCTCAATAAAGTTTGGTGTATCTTTTCTATTTCATATTCATGTTCGAGTAGAAAATTATAATAATGTTTCCTACCACTTCCGGGGAGCTTGATGAAGACCATACAAGGCTTTGTCAAGCTTGTATACATGATAAGAGAAATTCGAGTCTTCAAAGCCTAGTGGGTGACAACATAGACTTGTTCTGAGATTTTTTATATAAATGGGCATACTTGACATCTATTTGGTACACATTGAACTTCATGGACGTAGTATAAGCAAGGAACAATCTAATGGCCACCAATCTAGCAATAGGTATATCCCTTCCTCTTGATGTAAACTTAGGCTATTAATTTTTCTTTGATTATGATGACAATGCCCCTATCATCAGTCTTATTTCTGTATAGTCACCTGGTTCAGATAAGATACTATCCTTCAAGAAGGTCAACCAGTTGCCATACTTCTTGTATTCTAAATTGAAGCAACTCTTCCTGCATTGCCTCTATCCAGCTATTATCTTCATGAGCTTCTTTGATGTTCTTTGGTAAAGTTTGACAGAGAAAGTAGGAGAGCAGACAAACATTTGCAACACTTGACTTGCTTTTAGTCACTCTTTCATCAGTATCACTAATTTTTGTTAGATACTATATGATCTTTATGGATCCTTGAAGTGGGAATGGTATCTACTTGTATGGATATATCAAGGTTGGAGATATTCAAGTTAGCTTGGAGTGAAGCATCTTATAGATTAAAGTGTGTGGGAGAGTCATGGAAATAACAATTAGCTTCCTCATGCTGAACATCTAAATCATAAGCACTTTGATAATTTTCTTCATTTGGATTCACCTTATTATCAACATATGTTGGATCAAGTCCATGTTGTTAAACTTCAGGTGATGTATCAGGTGAAGTAGTAGCCATTGAACTTGGGCCAGCCTCTGTGGATACACTGTTAATCTGTGTTGGTCTAACTGGATCAGCTTGTAATGAAACATCTGAAGTTGGCTTATTTGAAAATGTTGGTGGAATCATTAGAAAATCATTTGTAACTTTTTTAGATGCTTCAAATCTAGTGCTTTGCTAATTTTCTTCATTTGACATGTTAAATTGATTAAATGAGTGTGTAAGAAAGTTAATATCAAACAACCACTCAGGACCATTTGATGACTTTTTAAAGGAATGCTCATTGAACTCAACATTTATGGATTCATCAATTATATGTAATCAGGGATTTAACATTATAAATACTTTAGATACTAATGAATATCCCATAAAGAATCATTCATCTAATTTGGGAGCAAACTTTCACAAATGATCTCTGGTGTTTTAATATAGATATATGACTACCAAATTATTTAAAGAAAATAATAAAAGGTTTTCTATAAAATAACATTTCATAAGGTGTTATGTTTCTCTCTTTTACTATCAAGGTTCTATTATATACATAACAAGTTGTGTTAAGTACTTCTGCCCAATACATGATTGGCAGTTTAGCATCAGCTAACCTGGTCCTCACTGCTTTAATTAGTGTTATTTTTCTTATCTCAGCTACCCTATTTTGTTGAGGAGTTCTAGCAGCACTAAATTGATGAGCAATACCCTTGTTAGTACAAAATGAACCTAAATCATCATTTTTGAATACAATTCCATTATCACTTCTAATTTATTTTACTTTAAAATCACTTCTAAATGATTTTACTTTAAGTATTTTTCTTCCTTGGTGTTTTCAAGACAACCCATTCTTCAGAAATTTGAAATCCTTGTTTTAGCATGTAATAATGGGTGTTTGGGAAATGAGTAGAATATCTCTTGTTAAAGATTTATGACACACTCAGCAGGTTGAACTTTAGCTTGCTGTTTTCTTTTGATATTGTTGATTTTAACATTTGAGATGTTTTCATTAGTGTTTTGCCTTTAATGAATACGATGCTTCAGCTTTGCCTTTTGAGATAGATGAAACATATTATGAGTTGCTTAAATTCTTGTGAGATTTGGTTTTATTATCAGATCTGCTTTTAGCAGTTTGTTTCATCTTTGGCTTAGCATCCTTTTCATTGATGATACTTGCTTGAGTGAATTTCACAAAAGGTATAATAGACTTAATAGGGCTTTTAGGCTTTTGCACATAAACTTTCTTGTCTGGGAACTCTTTGATTTTAATAGGATGCCCCTTTTTTATCTTTTCAACATCAGTTTCCACATAAACATTAGTTTGTTTTGTGGATTTGTTGTTTGACAAAAAGTTTTAGATTTAGTTTCAAGAATTTTAATTTTAGTTAAATTGGATTTTGTTAGTGACATAGGCATGACAATGTAATTATTATTATAAGATGTGGGACAAGCCTTGTAGCCTATACCAGTCATATCCTTTGGTTCCTTTTCTGAATCTAGCAACTCTTGCAGCTTAGCTAATGAAAATCGTAACTTTTCAAGTTTTACTTCAGTGGCTGAGTGTTCAGTTTTTGACTTAGTTAACAAGTCCGTCAGATTTTAAACTTCATCCTCAAGAGTACACTTCTCACCATCTAGCTTTTCAATATCTGCAAACAAATATTTAATTTTAGTTTCAAAACTTCTTATCTCATGTTTTAACATTTTAGACTTAACATTCTCATCATTAACCATATTGGCCAATTTGTGATTATGTTCTCTATAGCCTTGCACCTCATTGATGCATTTTTTGCTTCATATATTAGCCTTTACGTCAACTGGCATTGGTGTTGGGAAGTCATTGATGTAAGCCATCAAGGCATGATTCAAATCTGTTGGCTTCACTTATTCAGTATATAGACTCCAATCACATACACCATCTTGTCTAATGACAAGAGCTTTTGAGGATGGTTGTGATGATGAGTAAGCTTGTTATGTAATGTAAGGTTGAGTCTGATGATATGATGGCTGACTACTTTGAGAAGACTAAGAGCTTTGGCTGCTTTGACTTGATGATTGGCCATATGATCTTCTAAAGAACTTGCTATTCTTGTTTCTAGGAGCATTGCATTGCCTAAAAAAAGTGACCATTCATACCACAGTTGTAACATTTAACCTTGGTTTGTCAAACCCAAGTTTGGTGTTCTCATTCATAGTCAGTTTCTTCTTTTTCCTAAAGAACCTTTTTGCTCTCACAACAATCATTGTCATTTGCCACTATTAATTCATCTCCTCTACATCATCAGGATCCATGTCCTTAAGGTCTTTCTAACTCATATGTGCAAAGGTTAGTCTTCCTCCTAAATAAGTTTTAAAGCTACCAACAAAGGCATTGTAGATGGTTTTTTGATCCTTCTTTACATGCTTAAATGAAGCAAATAAAGGACTTGAAGCTTAAGGTGTAGAGTATGGCATCTTGGTTGGATTTGAAGGACGAGAAGATACAAATGTTGTTGATCTTGAACTCTCAGGAGGTGCTACAATACCTTCTTCTTTTGTGATGAAGGCATTATCAACAAAGCGAGTTTTAGATGGACACTTGTAAGCCTCTATCACTTGTGAACCACCCAAATGTCTTGATTTTTATCAAGTTCAAGAGCCTCAACCTTTGCCACCAGTGTATCTAGACTGGTGCTATCTAGATGAAGTGTATTCTTCAGCATTGTCACACTTTGCTTCCAACTATCTGATAGTGATGAAGCATTTTCTTATTCAGCTTTTTTCATTGAAGGTGACATCCATGACCTCTAGATCATTCACCAACTATACAAATCTATGCACCTGCTTTGAAACAGATTCTCCTTAAATACGACATAATGTCTCATACTACTTCACCAGTTTGTCCTTGTTATCTTATAAACTTCATTGCTCCATTCACACATAATGTGCAAAGCATCCCATACTCCTTTTGTTGTGCTATATTTCTTAAGACTTTTTAGAGAATCCATTTTCAAGGCTTGAGAAATGATTGAGTATGCCTTCAGATTAATCGTGATCTTTTTATAATCTTCAAGATGAAGAACAAGATCAGGATCTTCAACGAGGATGCGTACTGTTCTGTACTAGTCAGCATCTAGAGTAGTTGGGATGTATGGACCTCTAAAGAAAGAGATCTAGTAATCTGCATTAAGACTAATCACATAATTCTTGAATCTTATTTTCCACTACTTAAACTCTAATTTGTGTCTTAGCATAGGTTGTGACATCCGTCACCAAAACAGGTACGTTGACTTTGGCATTGATTTGGATCTTGGCTTTTGATTTTGATTTTGTCATATTTGGGCTTGGTCTTAATGGATTGTTCATTACTTGGTCGACTTAAATTTTAGCTTATTGGGCCTATGTCTTGGTGTTGGGCCTAGAATTTCTATCATTAAGATGACCAATGGGCTTGTCATCGTATGAAACCCTGTGCATTGAGCCTAATCAAGAAATTTTCTGAAAGGTGAAACATGAAATTTACATCGAAACCCAACTAATCTTACATTCATGAGCTTTGCCTAAAGTCTATTAAATATACTTAATAGTCCGTCGGAATCGTATTATCGCATAGAATTCAAAAACGTAAAAACTAGTCGCCGGGTGGGTCGAGGCGAGATGGATTAGACGAGATGGGCCAAGGGCCCGAAGGCCCTTGTCCTTCCTTCAATTCAGCCGATAATTGGACAAAAGGGGGGATTCCCGTTGTTTTGCTCACTTTTGCAAATAGAGTTTTCTATTGAAAACCCTAGCCACCACAATACAAAATCTCTCTTTTTCTTCACCATCATCATCGAAAATCATCATCTTTGTGCCATCCATCTAGTTTTGCTATAATCAAAACATTCAAGGTCTCGTACTAAGCAAGATTCGTGTATTTTCGAACCTACGGTAAGTAAAAGTCGTTTCTTGATGATTTTAATCCTTGTTCTACTTGAATTTCAGAGATGTTCATCATCTAAATACAAAATATTCATCTAATCTTCTCATATTCTTTGTTTTGGGTATTAGATCGTGAATATCTAGGAGCTTCCATTGTCGATGTCTCTAATTGGTAAAAACCCTAATCCTTGGACTTGTATATTCTTCGAATCTATCAAATTTGGGTTGTAATCTTGGATGACCTGCTCTTAATCGACATCTTTGACTTATAAAACGTTTTGAAGTCATTGAATTTGTTTCTTGAAGGAATAGACGTGTTGAACGATCGAAACAACGAATTTACCAATTACCGTTGCAAACCGGGAGATTAGGAATCCAACAAACTGTTTGAGACTGAAAATTTAAATAAATATAAGTGTTTAATTAATTTTTTGGACAACTAGAACCTGGAATGAAATTTCATTATATATTCGGGTTGATAACGGGCAAATATTGGAGTTTGGGACGCAAAGGAACGAAACTAATGAACTGGACTGCTTGCTGTCAGAAAAATGGGTCATCTTGTACATGTCATATCTTGGTCAAAATACGCCCAATTCTGGCAAACTCTGGGTCTAAATTTAAGCCCTATGAGTCCTCTAACTAACCCAAGTGGTCTCGTGTCGTTTGGACATCTTTTGGTCCTTCTAGTGTAGCAAACAAAACTGAAGATCAAAACTGACGAATCTGGGCAGCAGATTAGGCTGTATTCTTCGAGTCATAACATCCTCATATTTTTTCAAATGGATATAATTCTTTTTCTAGAGTTTAATTAAAAGTCTCCTCTTTCAAATGATACCTTTTTCGCAACGATTCGTTATAGTTTCGATCTCCAAACAGCTTTTACAAGACTGATGCGCAATTGTGCTGAATTATCTTGGTAAACTTAAAATAAGAGTTGAAACTAAATAATCCAAATATAGACAAGTTTTGCGTATAAAAGTGGTTAAATGACTTTATAAAAGATTAAATTAATAAGATTGATAATGTAAAACCTTGATTAGCGTTAAGGGTTGGGTTAAAAGGATTACACCCATGTTGGTCATTTTATGCTATGGTAATCCCTTTTGTGTATTTTTCTTTTAGTGCTTGCTCTGCGAATTGTGGGATTTGGACTATATCATTTCAAGGTGAGTTTCACGGCCCCTTTTTAATATATTTTACATGGGGGAAAAGCATCCTCATGGTTTTGGACTATGCCGTGTCTTAAAAATTTTTTGGGGACATTGTATGTGGTTTGGGACATGGTGTGAGTCTAGATGTTCATTCATGAGTGTGTACTTGTTCTTGTGCTAGGACTTGTGCTTGTTCTTGTGGCCTGGATGTCATGGAGAGGTATTATTAGTACTAACGGTTTGACACCCCCACCCATGTTGTCGGTATACTAGTCTAGACCGACTTGGACGGGGCTTGCCCTTGGGTGAATAAAATCCGGATATGTTGGACTTGGACTTATATTGGACTTGGAATTATATTGGACTTGGAATTGTCTTGGACTTGGAATGGTCTTGGACTTGGATTGAATTGGGACTTGCGTTGGTATCTTGACTGCTATGTACTTCATTCACATACAATTTTCTGTACATGTTATACACAGCAAAACATTTATACTTTTAAACCTGTGAACTCACCAACGTATGTTGACTTTTTAGAGTATGTCTTTTCATGTAATGAGACTTAGGTGCTTGGCTGTGGACATTAGTCAAGACCGCTCCTCTGGGAGCAATAGACACTTCATGAGACGTTTGGACTTGTTTTGGACTTTTTTGTTTTGTTGAAGTGTAATTGTTGTATTTGTACTTGGGATTGTTTGATACTTTTGACGACTTTCCGAATGGAACTTTGGATTATTTATGCATTTATGGTATGATGTTTTGGAATTGACTGTACTTGACACGTGTTCCTATGTGTCGGGCGACGTCATGACCCATTTACGGAGAATACATTTAGTTATTCTCTTAAACCCCCAATGTGTTATGACGATCCCGTCCGTCGCAGCCTCGTGTTTCCGCTTCTAGCGAGGGTATGACATAGGTGGTTTAGGATTATGACCAAGTTCAATAGAACTTAGGGTATCCATGATTATGTTGCTTGGTTTTAACTTGGTTTTGATAAGATAAGATTTTTTTTAAACGTTAATGAATTGCTTTTAAAATGAATTTTAAGTCCAACTAGTCCTATCAGTGCAATAGTCAAAAATTCGTCCAAAATCCAATCAAATAGTTCGGCTCGGGAACTAATGTAGTAAACAATACTCGTATATAGGGAACCAATGTGGTAAACAATGACTTCACACTAATGCGATGAATACATATGTTCTAACAAGTGTGATGAACACTTCAATGAATCAGCAAATACGATGAATAGTGGAGTTCATGCAAATGCGATGAATAGTGCAATACTGAGTCAAATGCGATAAACAATGTTCAATTGAAATGCGATGAACATTTCTCAGTTTTGTTCTTTAATTTTTAATGAAATTAGTTGGAATTTGTTTCCCAAATTGAGTGTAGTGACCTTTGATCAGGAACCCTTTCTAATCTCCAATCATGATACTCACTTGTACTCTTGGTTTTGATGATTTTGTATGATTTTAATGGTGTCTCAGACAATCAAATAGTAAATATTCAATTCATGATAAATCTGAACTATAAATGATTAAATGATTGAGTATTTCACATTTGATTACAAAACAAATTTGTAGAACTCGCTGAATTGCAAATCAATCAGTAGATCGATCGGGAGTCAATAAAAAACAGTTTGTTTTTTATCAAATTCAAGAACCAAGGTTTTGATACCAATTGATTGGTCAAAATCATATTGACATCAATGCATAATTGTAACGAAATTACAATAAGCAAGGATCAGACACAATGAAATACTGATAAACTACTTTGTATATTGATTGATTGTTGGTCAAAATACAATGGAAATAGGGTTTTTGCTTTTCTATGTTTAGGGTTGTAAGGGTTACAGAAAGTGCAACAAAATTATCTTGGCATTTTGGTATGGCGTTTTGGAATTGACTGTACTTGACACGTGTTCCTATGTGTTGGGCGACCTCATGACCCATTTACGGAGAATACCTTTAGTTATTCTCTTAAACCCCCAATGTGTTATGACGATCCCGTCCGTCACATCCTCGTGTTTTCGCTTCAAGCGAGGGTGTGACAGATTGGTATCAGAGCCATTGGTTATAGAGAATTAGGTGGATTATTCTTCCTAGACTATAACCTAAGTACCCACATGTAGTATGCATCATAGGATTATGTGTGTACTATTATACATGTGAATGTTTTATGTGTATTATCTTTTGTGCTATGTTGCCTGCCTTATGTGTTATGTGTGATCTTCCTATTTAGAGAACTTTGGTCGTTGTATTATCTGTGCATACCTTGATAAAGCATTAGGTATGGATGTTCTCCTGTTATACGCTTGATTATTATTTGGTCCGGATTGATAAGTGCGGGTGTAAGGATTCTTTTAAAAGACTTTAGGCATTAAGCCAACCTTTATTATCTACGACTGCTAGGGTTAGCTATGTTGTATGAGGTCTTACTTACATCTTGTTACTTGAATATTAGGGGATGGATATGCTAGCTTACTTGACAACAACAGACAAGGGCCATGGTGTATTCGGGTCAGGTGGCAGCTTTATTGGATCTCGGACTATACTAAATGGACTCTTTTGACCGTCCCTTACCCAAGTGAATGCTTTCTCAATCGATTTTTCTGTACAACTTCGGTTACTTAACCTTCGGTTAGTGACCATATCCTTGATTCTCCAATCATAGATAACACTCTGTACTTAACAAGACATGTTAACTCTGGTAGGAGGAGCTAGTGATGACCATGCAATGCAAATTACCATTACGGGTGCACACGTAATTGCAATTTGCAGTGCATGCGAAATCTGGCAAACCTTTTCATGAGATAACAGTCATATTTAGTACGAATCTTCCATTTTATACACGGGACAATGGAGTTCCTGTTATTATGATAATCTATGGTGTGGAAACACCAATCCCATTTATCCTTGAACAAGTACAAATAGATCTGGAGCTTTCATGAGAATCATACTGGACCTTTTAGCCAAGTATCTATGAGATTTTTCTCTTGCTTTTGTTTCTGTGATCGTGGAAATTGACTACATGTTCAAAGTGTACTTGGTCTTTGAAGATTTGGAGTAGGGAAGTGAGACTCCTTGTACCTATGCTGCTTTGTTCAAACTGATCATAATACTTGTAGCATAGGTTGTCGAGAGATTCTAGCATTATACTTAACGGAGTAAATGGATTTCATGTAATCAGTTTAGACATCGTCCTTGGTATATTGTCGGTGTGGTGGGAACGCTGCGGGGAACCCTATACATAAACATCTTTGCTATGCTAGGGATGTGTTTGAAATGGGCTATGTGATGATCCGAGAGGATTAGAGATGGACATGGTGAGACTGATAAATTAGAAGAAAGTGGCACTGGAGGCAGGATTGGTTGTACGTGCACGATGTTCATGACGTGCAAGCCAAAAGAGTTCGACAGGAAGTTGGAGCAATAACTCTGACCCGTTGCATTGAGAAAACAGAAATGGATGTGGACATTAAGATCGGTGCTAATAATCAAAATGCAAAGAGTGTTATTCCGCCACTAGTGGGCAAAGCACTAACATGGCGGAATATCCAAGTTCAAGTACAAAGTAGAAAAGTTGTGATGGTCATGACTTTGGATGGGCTAAGCAGTAGTAACTGAGAGGTACTACATCATGGACAAGATGCAAAATATAGATCATTAGTTTTGGAATCAAGTAATGGTGGGATCAGGTCATGCCACCTATCCCTACCAATTCCATAAGTTGGCAAAGTGGTGCCATATTTGTTACACATAAATCAAAGTGGATGGAGAAGTACATCAGGGGGCTAGTTCTATAGTTCGTGGAATGATGGGTGATGCTGCACCCCCAACCATTTAGAGTGCAATCCTAAAGACATGTACCTTAGTTGATGAGATGGTTAATATTAGACACTCGAGAAAGCTAGTGAGACGTAGAAAAATGTTAGGGAATCGGGTGAGCTAGCTGGTGTTAAAGTGGACAAGAAGGACAAGTTCATGAAAGGATATGTTGTTGTCATACTGGCAATGAAGGGCTATGTTGGCACTTGTCCGGAGAGTAATAAGTGCAATCTGCACCACCCGACTATGATGTCATGACCTGTGTGGTTCAATTTCAAGCAATTGGAATGCTTAGCGAAGAGTTTTAAGGTATTTATGAACCCAGTTGTGCCGATTAATACGGTCGAGTCGGAAGGAGTTTGATGTTGACATTTTGAGAGCGGAAGCCAGGAACATTATCAAAATGCATATCCGTGGTTAAATAGGGCTCTAGGACAAACGATCAATTAAAAATAAAAAAAAATAAAATAAAATAAAATATAAAAAAAACAACACAAATTTGGCCTACAATTTGTGCAAACCCAGGGCAAGGCAAGATGGCAACCCTACTCATAGAAAGGCATTCAGGATTGATGTCAACGATGTCCAAGAGGATCCTTGCGTAGTGACTTTGACTTTTGTAATTAAGTTGGACTAAACCCCAGTCACGCGGAATGTGTGTTATTAATGGGCTAAAGATAGACTTGTAAACACTAGAGAGGTAATATGGGACTGTACTACGCTATTAGCAAATCATGCATTTAGAATACATTTTGTACGATTTGGGCACGAAAGTTTCAACATGGTCACGGGGATGGATTGATCGTCAAGGAATAGTGTTGAGATCAGCGGATGTGAGAAGTTTGCTGGCATACCGTTGTCAAACGGTGAGACACTTAACGTGTATGGTGAGAGATCAGGAGAGGACAACACGAAGATCTAGAGCATGAAGGTGAAGGAATAAGAGTTAGAAAATTCTAAGAAGTGTTCCCGAAGGATTTGTTATGATTGTCTACTTCACAACAGGTGGACCTTTGGATTGACCTGGTACACAAAACGATGTATGTTCCTAGGGCTTTCTATCTTTTAACACCCTTGGAGATGCAAGCTCTGTCTAGTCAACTTCAAGAGTGGTTCGGTAAGAGTTTTATACGACCCACTCAGTCACTATGGGGCGCTAGTGCTTTTTATCGAGAAGATGGATGAACCGTACAGGACGTTCATAGACTATCAAAAGTTGAATAAACTAACGGACAAGAACCGTTATCAATAGCAAGGATAAATGACTTATTCTATCAGCTTTAAGTATCGACGTACTTTTTGAATATTGATCTCCGCTTAGAAAACATCAACGTAGAGTACATGTGGATGAGATACCAAAGAAAACAATTAGAACTCGTTCTAGAGATTACGAGTTCCTAGTTATGAATATAGGGCTAACAATGGCACTTGCGGAGTTCATGGACATGATGAATTAGATCTGTATGCCATATCTGAATAAATTTGTCATAGTGTTTGTTGAGGACGTTCTGATTTATTTGAGGATGGGAGAATTCTGAGAAATGTACATATGTGGACAGTCTTGGAAATGTTGAAAAGGAGAAACTATATGCTAGATTCTACAAGTGTGTCATCTATAATGACCACAAGAGTTTTCAACATATCTTTCAAAAAAAAAGAACTGAACATGAGATAGAGATGCTGGATTGAATTGTTCAATGACTACACTGTGTAATCTAGTATAACCTGGAAAGGCGAATGTGGGTTCAAAAGTGATGAGTTGTAAGGAGCAAGTCAAACCCGTGTGATTACCTCATTGTCACTCAAGTCTAGTAAAATGAGGGGACTGAATATGGAGAATGAGGATTTAAGAGGTCTAAACAAATAGTTTGTACAAAAAGACGATGCAGGATTGTACTTTATTAAGCAAATTTAGGTTTCATTTATGGGGAATGTGCAAACATTAGTGTTGGATGAAGCACACAAGTTTAAGTATACTGTTCATCCTAATGCTAACAAGAGGTGGCATGATCGTAAGGACTTGTATTGGTTCTTAGAATGAAAAAGGACATAGCAGACTATGTGTGCAAGTGTTTGACTAGTTCAAATGTTAAAGTGAGGCATCGAAGGCAACCTAGCCTATTACAATAGTTTGAGATTCTAGATCGAAAGTGGAAAAACATGATTGCGGACAGACAAAAGGCAGTTCAAGATCATTAGAAATTTACGCTGACAATCAAAGGAACCCTTGCTTTAGGCACATGTTCTATGACGTTGGTTGATTTGATAATTAGATACGGTTGGTGACTGGTACACTATCAAGGTGTTAGTAGTGTGGTAGGTTACCTGTGGTACACCCTATATATAAACATTATTGATATCTTGAATGTGAAATCAGAATCCAGACTGGAATCTAGCTTTTGGTATTGGACAACAGTCATACTTTGGAGATATCAGTAAATAGGTTGTAAAACCTAAAATGCCAGCTCAAGAGACTTTGTTCTTATGGGCAGTTCACGAGCTGTGGTCTTGGAATGACATTGTTTATCTTGTCAAAAGGAGCAAATTGTCACCTAGATTTGCAAGTAAAATTAAGAATGCAGAACAGTTTTGGTCCTGTGATTTTTTGGATGGTCCTAGGAATTTGAGCGGACGGCGAATTTTAATTTGCCTATGTACTAGTTTGTATTATGGTTAAAGAAGTTAAAACTTTGTGCGGCAGTAGAAATCCTTATCGTAAAGACTAGATGGAACTCAAAGCGAGAACCTAAATCTTATCTTTATATGGAAAGTTTTATTGAGGGCTAAGTAGCCCCGCCTGTTAGCGGATGGCATTGCAGTTGATAACTCCAGTTGAATTTCGGGACGAAATTCTCTCAACTGGGGGATACTGTGACATCCGTCACCAAAACAGGTACGTTGACTTTGGCATTGATTTGGATCTTTACTTTTGACTTTGATTTTGTCATATTTGGGCTTGGTCTTAATGGATTGTTCATTACTTGGTCGACTCAAATTTTAGCTTATTGGGCCTATGTCTTGGTGTTGGGCCTAGGGTTTCTATCATTAAGATGACCATTTGGGCTTGTCATTGTTTGAAACCCTGTGCATTGAGCCTAATAAAGAAATTTTCTGAAAGGTGAAACATGAAATTTAAATCGAAACCCAACTAATCTTACATCCATGGGCTTTGTCTAAAGTGTATTAAATATACTTAATTCAATCTAAAAATTAAAAATTAAATGATTTATTTGGTATATAATAGTCCGTCGGAATCGTATTAACGCATAGAATTCAAAAACGTAAAAATTAGTCATCGCGCGGGTCGAGGCGAGACGGATTAGACGAGACGGGACAAGGGCCCGAAGGCCCTTGTCCTTCCTTCAATTCGGCCGATAATTGGACAAAAGGGGGGATTCCCCTTGTTTTGCCTCACTTTCGCAAATAGAGTTTTCTATTGAAAACTCTAGCCACCACAACACAAAATCTCTCTTGTTCTTCACCATCATCATTGAAAATCATCATCTTTGTGCCATTCATCGAATTTTGCTATAATCAAGACATTCAAGGTCTCGTACTAAGCAAGATTCGTGTATTTTCGAACCTACGGTAAGTAAAAGTCGTTTCTTGATGATTTTAATCCTTGTTCTACTTGAATTTCGAAGATGTTCATCATCTAAATACAAAATCTTCATCTAATCTTCTCATATTCTTTGTTTTGGGTATTAGATCACGAATATCTAGGAGCTTCGATTGTCGGAGTCTCTAATTGGTAAAAACCCTAATCCTTGGACTTGTATATTCTTCGAATCTATCAAATTTGGGTTGTAATCTCGGATGACCTGCTCTTAATCTACATCTTGGACTTATAAAACGTTTTGAAGTCATTGAATTTGTTTCTTGAAGGAATAGACGTGTTGAACGATCGAAACAACGAATTTACCAATTACCGTTGCAAACCGGGAGATTATGAATCCAACAAACTGTTTGAGACTGAAAATTTTAAGGCAATCTAAGTGTTTAATTAATGTTTTGGACAACTAGAACCTGGAATGAAATTTCATTATATATTCGGGTTGATAACGGGCAAATATTGGAGTTTGGGACGCAAAGGAACGAAACTAATGAACTGGACTGCTTGCTGTCAGAAAAATGGGTCATCTTGTACATGTCATATCTTGGTCAAAATACGCCCAATTCTGGCAAACTCTGGGTCTAAATTTAAGCCCTATGAGTCCTCTAACTAACCCAAGTGGTCTCGTGTCGTTTCGACATCTTTTGGTCCTTCTAGTGTAGCAAACAAAACTGAAGATCAAAACTGACGAATCTGGGCAGCAGATTAGGCTGTATTCTTCGAGTCATAACATCCTCATATTTTTTCAAATGGATATAATTCTTTTTCTAGAGTTTAATTAAAAGTCTCCTCTTTCAAATGATAATTTTTTCGCAACGATTCGTTATAGTTTCGATCTCCAAACAGGTTATACAAGACTGAGTTTCACGGTGAGTTTCACGGCCCCTTTTTAATATATTTTACATGGGGGAAAAGCATGCTCATGGTTTTGGACTATGCCGTGTCTTAAAAATTATTTGGGGACATTGTATGTGGTTTGGGACATGGTGTGAGTCTAGATGTTCATTCATGAGTGTGTACTTGTGCTTGTGCTAGGACTTGTGCTTGTTCTTGTGACCTGGATGTCATGGAGAGGTATTATTAGTACTAACAGTTTGACACCCCCACCCATGTTGTAGGTATACTAGTCTAGACCGACTTGGACGGGGCTTGCCCTTGGGTGAATAAAATCCGGATATGTTGGACTTGGACTTATATTGGACTTGGAATTATATTGGACTTGGAATTGTCTTGGACTTGGAATGGTCTTGGACTTGGATTGAATTGGGACTTGCGTTGGTATCTTGACTGCTATGTACTTCATTCACATACAATTTTCTGTACATGTTATACACAGCAAAACATTTATACTTTTAAACCTGTGAACTCACCAACGTATGTTGACTTTTAGAGTATGTCTTTTCATGTAATGAGACTTAGGTGCTTGGCTGTGGACATTAGTCAAGACCGCTCCTCTGGGAGCAATAGACACTTCATGAGACGTTTGGACTTGTTTTGGACTTTTTTGTTTTGTTGAAGTGTAATTGTTGTATTTGTACTTGGGATTGTTTGATACTTTTGACGACTTTCCGAATGGAACTTTGGATTATTTATGCATTTATGGTATGATGTTTTGGAATTGACTGTACTTGACACGTGTTCCTATGTGTCGGGCGACGTCATGACCCATTTACGGAGAATACATTTAGTTATTCTCTTAAACCCCCAATGTGTTATGACGATCCCGTCCGTCGCAGCCTCGTGTTTCCGCTTCTAGCGAGGGTATGACATAGGTGGTTTAGGATTATGACCAAGTTCAATAGAACTTAGGGTATCCATGATTATGTTGCTTGGTTTTAACTTGGTTTTGATAAGATAAGATTTTTTTTAAACGTTAATGAATTGCTTTTAAAATGAATTTTAAGTCCAACTAGTCCTATCAGTGCAATAGTCAAAAATTCGTCCAAAATCCAATCAAATAGTTCGGCTCGGGAACTAATGTAGTAAACAATACTCGTATATAGGGAACCAATGTGGTAAACAATGACTTCACACTAATGCGATGAATACATATGTTCTAACAAGTGTGATGAACACTTCAATGAATCAGCAAATACGATGAATAGTGGAGTTCATGCAAATGCGATGAATAGTGCAATACTGAGTCAAATGCGATAAACAATGTTCAATTGAAATGCGATGAACATTTCTCAGTTTTGTTCTTTAATTTTTAATGAAATTAGTTGGAATTTGTTTCCCAAATTGAGTGTAGTGACCTTTGATCAGGAACCCTTTCTAATCTCCAATCATGATACTCACTTGTACTCTTGGTTTTGATGATTTTGTATGATTTTAATGGTGTCTCAGACAATCAAATAGTAAATATTCAATTCATGATAAATCTGAACTATAAATGATTAAATGATTGAGTATTTCACATTTGATTACAAAACAAATTTGTAGAACTCGCTGAATTGCAAATCAATCAGTAGATCGATCGGGAGTCAATAAAAAACAGTTTGTTTTTTATCAAATTCAAGAACCAAGGTTTTGATACCAATTGATTGGTCAAAATCATATTGACATCAATGCATAATTGTAACGAAATTACAATAAGCAAGGATCAGACACAATGAAATACTAATAAACTACTTTGTATATTGATTGATTGTTGATCAAAATACAATGGAAATAGGGTTTTTGCTTTTCTATGTTTAGGGTTGTAAGGGTTACAGAAAGTGCAACAAAATTATCTATTTATAGGTCTTGTACAGTGACCTATACAATTTACGTGACTACCCTAACAAAATTACATAGGATAATCTAAGTACAAATTACATAATTGTATAACCATTTCTTTTGTTCTTCAGTCGTATTTGTTTTTGTTCATCTGCTTTAACTAATGCAGATGACTAAAACCTTGACCGCATAGTCATCCGCATTTGACAAATGCGGACACACAACACTTAGACAAAATCATCATAAATGTTCCTTTTTCTTCATCAGTATTAACTTACACACTTGTAGATTTTCCAACCAAAACAAGATTCCAATCACCACGTGAATTGGCATTTATGATCTTTTCAGGGTCCAACATTTGGCAAACATACACCTCTTTATCAATTTCTTTATGCAATAAATCAATTTCATATTCATTTGATATAGTTTGAAATTATTTGAGTCAACAAAGGGTGGAAAGATCTTTATTGCCTCAATGTTTACCACAGGGGCAAAAACTTCATCATAAACAATTCTATCTTCTTGTGTATACACTTACACCATAACTCTTGCTTTGTTCTTATCATAATCTCACTATCACCCTTCTTGTTTTGAAATAACCATTTAGTCTTGATTGTAGTATTCCCCCTTGAAAGTGCAAATAGTTTCTAAACTCTTTGCCTTTAAAACTACAGAAGCTCTTCTTGCATTACTTCCACACCAACTATTATCTCTCAAGACTTCTACCTTTCTTAGTACTATTTGAGACAAGAAGCATGGAAATAGATAAACTAGGTGTTCTTTAGTGATTCTTAATCTTGGAATAACTTAATGTTCTAAGAGAGATCAAGGTTTAAGAAGTTTAGATCATGAACTTCTGATGATGTTCCCGCTATAGTGATTTCCTCACCTTCGGCAAGTGATGATTGTTATTCATTTATAATAGCCCCATCTTCATTTTGGTAATCATCAGTATAAGATATGCGAAGTTTGTTTACATTATTAGTTTTACTTGTGGAAATGTCTAAATTGTTAGTCTGAGTTTCATCCTATTCAATAACTTGGTAGAGTGTAGTTTGTTGAGTAGATGTTGTTGGTGCACAGGTGGTCTTGGTATATCTATTCTATAGCCTATTGTATTACCTACTAAAGATTCTATCGAAGTATCTACTAAAGTTTCTAAAATAATCTCATTCAAAAGATTAAATGCATTAGTAAGTCCATTAAGATCAAACATCTAACCAGGGATGGTGCTTATTTTATTTGAGGTTTGTTCATTCTACATAAAATTTGTGGATTCCCCAATGGTATTATCCCCAATGTTGTATACACTATAGGCTTTGTCTAAGATGACTATCTAAGATGCTACCCATCTAATAATTTCTAAACAAATTTAGATAAATTATTTTTGGTATTGAGTAGGGAGCAAGGACATCTAATAAGTTTTAGAAACCTAATGCATGGTCTAAGTTTATGCCACATCTCATATGGATTTTTTCCATGTACATTGACTACCAATGCCCTGTCCTAAACAAGCTACTTGTGCTAATTACATTAGCCTAGAATGTTATAGGAAGTTTAGAATCAAATAACATGGTCCTTGAAGTCTCAATAAGTGCCATGTTCTTTTTGTAATACTATTTTATTAAGGGTTCTAGGTGCACTATATTATATAGCAATACCCTTAGATTCACAAAAATAAGTCAAGATTAAAGCTTTTGAACTCTATGCCTTGATCACACCCTATTATCTTGAACTTAAAATAAATCTTATGTTTCAACTTACAAAATGATTAAATTCATAATTTCAACTTTCATCTTTTGTTTCAAGAAAGAAAACTTAAGTGTATCTTTTAAAACATCAATGATTACCAAGCAATAAGGCTTTCTACCCGAACTCTTTACACCTATGGGACCAGATAGATTTGTATGAAGCTAATGTAACAAAGTTATGATAGAGTTCATCTCTTTAGCTTTGTGAAAAGACTTATGTTGCTTTCCTTTTAGGCAAGCAACATAATGGTCAGCATCAAATTAGCTCTTTGTTTGGTAAACCTTCAATGATATAATTTAAACTTTTTCATTTTGATGAGTTTTATGTGTAAGTAGTTTTCCATAACAACCATGAATCAAAAGTAGTAAAGATAGTAACAAAAGAAAATTGATTTTCCAATGAAGCCCGATAATTCGAAAGCACTAGCTTGTATAGGCGCTTAATGTCAAGTACATGAATGGAAACAAAAGGCAATAAAAGCTAATTGAAAATTTGAGAGTGAAACATCAACTAAGCATCTGGGCTAATATGGTTTCCCCAAGATCATGACCCACCAAAATGGGTAACTACTTTCACAACTTACCTTTTATCTTGCAATGCGAAAAGAGTGACTTGTCTTCCAGATCTGGGAAGTGGAGTTGGGTTAGCTGCACATCCAATTGAAACTAGATATGCTCCAACCCAACTTTTGGCACTTCTAATTGCACTATGCAACGGTAATTGTAAGGCCCCGTTCCCGGGAACCCCACAGTTGGTCAATCACAACCTCTTTTATATCAAAACATATTAAGATTTATTAAGTAAATAAAATATTGCAGCGGAATAATTCATCAAAAACCATTTCATGCTTTGATAAATACATTTGCCAAGTAATACATCGTCGTTCAAAAGATTACAAAATATCACTTAATTGTATTACAAAACAACATCATTATCGTGCATGAAATGGATGCCAGTCTTTGCCCGCCAAGTAGCTTCACCCTCGTGCCATCCTCAGCAACAAGCTACCTGCCAACTGAAAATGCATAAAAAGTCAAAGTTGCTGAGTGAGTTCTAGTTTTATAAGTAAAATACTTTACTTTGAATAAAAACATTTCCTTTACTTTCGTTCGTGATCACACATCATACGTACAACTTGATAATATCATTATTATCTTTCAACATTCTTTTCATTCATTTCGTACGTTTCAAACTTTCATTATTATCTTTCACTTTCATCTAGACCAATGTAAGGCCACGTTCCCGGAACGCTTACAGCTGGTCAATCATTGCACACAAAGCATAAAACATACACTAACTTTACTAAAAATTGCAGCGGAATTCTTTTAAACAAACCATTTCATATATATATATATAATTGCTTTTGCAAAATAATACATCATTGACAGATTACAAAATATTACTCGTTGCATTACATCACAACAACATTATAATTTAAACAACGGATGCCATCCATAAATGCCAAGTAGCGTGCCATCCTCAGCAACATTACCTGCCAACTGGAAACACATAAAAGTTAGTGTTGCTGAGTGAGTTCTAGTTTTATAAAAATAAAATACTTTTCTTTCATTTAAAACCATTCTTTCTTTACTTTCACATGTGATCATGCATCATACGTACACATAGATAATAATTTATTATTATCTTTCATCATCATTTGTTAACTTCCGTTCATTCATCATCGTACATCATCACTATCATTCGTTATCTTTCTTACCATACCTTACGTACATTCATTAACGTCCGATGACATGTACTGTACCCCGAACATTGTACACTCATCATTGTCATTCATCTTTCATTCCGGACCAGTGCCATGTGCTATACCCCGAACATTATGCATGAAGCTGGTTACTGGGCCTGAGGTCTATCATAGACCTCGAACATTATGCACGAAGCTGACTCCAATACCTAGGGCAAGCGGAAAGGGTCCCATACATATGGTCAATCACAAAGATTAGACCCCAGTGTGTATCCTTCCGGGGTAGCTAACCCGCACACAGTTAAGCTAACACCCTTCATTGGGTGTGAACCTCCATACATTGCTTACAAGACTTTTCATTACATCATTCATTCATTAATGCAAGCATTCTTTCATTCATTACGTTCCTCTTTTCATTATCTTCTGCTTTACTTTACATAATACTTTCCATTTACTTTCATATTCATACCACGTAAAGCCACGAAAATAATATACGTAATAAGGTACATAACATAAACATAACCATACCATACATAACATCATCATCACATCACATATGACATCATAAAGTCAACTTACATTACCCCCGGGAACATCCCAAGTCAAAGCCTACACTTTACATTTTCCCCAAAATTTCAGAAAATATTCTAAGGCATAGGCGCATGAGCACTATGCAGGAGCATGACCTTTCAGGCGCATGGGAACACAGGCGCATGGGGAAATTTTAGGCGCATGGGCACTATTTGGGAGCATGACCCAACACAGGCGCATGGGCAATATGCATGCGCATGAGTGCCTAGGCGCATGGGCAGTTTTAGGCGCATGGAACACTTAGTCAAATTCAGCCTATTCTAAGCGCTTGGATACTATTCGGGCGCATGGGTTTTGGGCGCATGGGGGACACTTAGGCAAATTCAACCGTTGGGCGCATGGGCCAAATCCAGGCGCATGGCCTAAATCCAGGCGTATGGGCAACCAACACACACTAATAACATCATAATCAGTCCCAAATCATCAATTCATCATGTTTTAACTTCGTTCTAGCATTCTAAGCATCATAACATGAACATAACTCAATCATAACATCATAAATAACCCAAATCATAACCCACCCACATTCACACATACACATACACATACATACGGGTACAAAACCCATTTTCGTAAAAACATACATACATGCATTTCCAGCCTCAAAATCAGTTAAAACATGTAAAAAGGGGGTTCTAGAACTCACCTTTGACAACCTTCGAGTATGACTTCTTCAACCCGTTTGCAAATTAGTTCAAACACCTAGAAACCCACCAAAAACACCCGAACACAACATACACACATAAGCATATAACCGAGGCATAGGCCGACCAAGAACAACTTAGAACCATGAATTCTTACCTTGAATTCGGTTTCTTGTTCTTCCTTCTTCAAAATCCGAACTCTGCTCTTTCTCTCTCTAGAAAATCCGAATGAAAAGTGGTGTGCAGATAGTGTGGGCGGCCATGCCACTTTTGTACCAACTTTTTATACTTTTTGTCCTTTTGACACATTTAACCCCTCAAATTGGGTTAGATTGTGTTTCTTCCTTTTTCTGCACATTTATTCTTTCTTTCTAGTCTTTTAAAATTTTCCGGGTGTTACAAGTCCACCCCCCTTATATAGGTTTCGTCCCCGAAACCTGTTATTCCTCAAACAAATGTGGGTAATGCTGCCTCATCTCTTCTTCAGTCTCCCACATAGACTCGGATCCCATCCTGTGCTTCCACTGTACACGCACAAGAGGAACCACTTTATTCCTTAACCATTTCTCCTTACGGTCAATGATTGCCACTGGTTGCTCCACATAGTTAAGCCTTTCATTAACTTCAATATCCCAAAGTGGTACAACCATATCTTCATCGGCTAAACACTTCCTCAGATGAGATACATGGAATGTCGGGTGAATTCCACTTAACTCATCGGGTAACTCTAACCTATAGGCCACCTCTCCTACTCGAGAAATAATTCGGAAAGGCCCTATGTATCTCGGGCTCAACTTGCCCCGCTTCCTGAACCGAATGATACCTTTCCAAGGTGAAACCTTTAACATAACTCTATCACCCACTTGGAACTCAATCGGCCTACGTCTCTTATCGGCATACGACTTCTGCCTATCTTTGGCTGCCTTCATAAAGGCTTTGATCTTTTCGAGCTTCTTAGTCGTAGCTTCAATCACCTCAATACTTCCCAACTCCATCTGACCAATATCACCCCAACAAAGGGGTGTTTTACATCTTCTACCGTATAGCATCTCATAAGGGGGCATACCAATGCTGGCATGATAACTGTTATTATATGAGAACTCAGCTAACGGTAAGTGGTCATCCCAACTTCCTCCGAAGTCAATGACGCATGCCTGAAGCATATCTTCTAGTGTCTGAATAGTCCTTTCCGACTGACTATCCGTCTGAGGATGATAAGCCGTACTAATGTGTAACCTCGTCCCCATAGCATCATGGAATTTCTTCCAAAATTTAGATGTAAACCAGGTGTCACGATCGGAAACAATAGACACCGGCACACCATGACGAGTTACAATCTCTTTGATGAATAGATCCGCTAATCTTTCAAAGGAGTACGTCTCGCGGATCGGTAGAAAGTGGGCACCCTTTGTTAAACGATCAACTATCACCCATATGGCATCACACCCTCTCACGGTACGCGGTAACTTCGTGATAAAGTCCATGGTTATATGCTCCCACTTCCACTCTGGTATATCCAACGGTTGGATCTTCCCGTACGGCTTCTGATGCTCAGCCTTCACTTGCAAGCAAGTAAGACACTTATTCACATACTTCGCTACATCGCGCTTCATACCCGGCCACTAATAATCTTTCTTCATATCTTGATACGTCTTCGTAGCACTGGGATGAATAGAGTATCGAGTCTTATGAGCTTTGTCCATGATCCTCCCATGTAAATCCCCGTAACGAGGGATCTACATCTGTCCGAATCGGGTTATAACACCAAGAGTGTTTTCACCCAACTCCGCAACCATACCTCTCATCCTTTCGAAGTTAAGACGATCTTCTTTCAATGCCTCGTCTTGAAACTCCTTGACCTACTTCATCACTTCAGAGGTCATAATCAACTGATAAGCCTTCACTCGAATCGGCTCGGGTATCTCCTTTCGGCTAAGGGCATCCACTACTACGTTGGCTTTGCCCGGATGGTAATGGATCTTGCAATCATAATCCTTTATGAGCTCCAACCATCGCCTCTACCTCATGTTCAGATCCTTTTGCTCAAAGATGTACTTCAAGCTCTTATGGTCAGTGAAGATCGTGCACTTTGTCCCATATAAGTAGTGCCTCCAAATCTTTAGTGCAAAGACCACATCTGCTAGTTCTAAGTCATGAGTAGGGTAATTAACCTCATGAACTTTCAACTGTCGGGATGCATAAGCTATAACCTTTCCTCGCTGCATTAACGCGCAACCCAACCCCGAGTAAGAAGCATCCGAATAGACCACTAAGTCCTCGCTTCCTTCGGGTAATGATAAAACTGGAGCTTGAGTCAACCTTGCCTTTAACTCTTCAAAAGCACTATCTCAAGCTTGACCCCATACAAATTTCACATCTTTGCGGGTCAACTTAGTCAATGGGGAAGCTATCTTAGAGAAGTCTTGAATGAATCTCCTTTAATATCCCGCCAACCCCAAGAAACTACGAACCTCGGAGGGCGTCTTTGGAGACTTCCATTGCATCACCGCATCCACCTTCACCGGGTCCACCATGATCCCTTCCAGATTCACCACATGACCCAAAAACTGAACGTCGCACAACCAGAACGCGCACTTGGAGAACTTGGCATACAACTTCTCCCTTCTCAACGTCTCCATCACCTCCCGAATGTGACCGACATGCTCCTCCTCACTCTTCGAATAAATCAAGATATCATCGATAAACACAATTACTGATTTATCCAACATCGACCGACACACTCTATTCATCAGGTACATAAAAATAGCAGGCGCGTTGGTCAAACCAAAAGACATAACGAGAAACTCGTAGTGTCCGTAACGCGTGCGAAAAGCTGTTTTAGGAATATCTTGCTCCTTCACCTTCAACTGATGGTAACCAAATCAAAGGTCTATCCTTGAGAACCAACTGGCACCTTGGAGCTGATCAAACAGGTCATCAATCCTCGACAATGGATACCGATTCTTCACCGTCAACTTGTTCAGCTCGCGGTAGTCTATGCTCATCCTTATACTACCGTCCTTCTTCTTCACAAATAAGACCGGAGCACCCCAAGGAGAGATACTCGGTCTAATGAACCCCTTATCAAGCAACTCCTGCAGTTGCTCCATCAATTCCTTCATCTCTATCGGAGCCAACTGAGACGGTGCCTTAGCAACAGGTTGAGCACCTGGTATCAAGTTAATCTGGAGCTCAATCTCATGGTCCGGTGGCACACCTGGTAAATCTTCTGGAAACACATCTGGGAACTCACACACAACCGGTACATCAGGCAGTTGTGGTGTTGACGTATCCACATCCTTCACGTAGGCCAAGTAGGCACTACATCCACGTCTCATGCACTTTCCCGCCAACGCCATCGAAATCACCTTCGGAATAGTCGTAACTCGATCACCGTAGATCGTCACCAAACTCCCATCGGGCGCTGTCAGTCGAATCATCTTCTTATGACATATGATATTCGCCTCGTAATCCGCCAACCAATCCATTCCTAGGACCATGTCAAATCCGCCCAAGGTCATCACGAACAGTCTAGCAGGAAATTTATGACCCTCTAATTCTATATCGCAGCCTTCTATCAGGTCAACAATCCTGGCAGACTTACCTATGGCAGTTTCTACATCGAACGGCTCATCAACACCTCTACTACTAACAGGCAACTTAGCATAGAAAGCAGCAGAAATAAAACTCTTACTAGCACTTAAATCGAATAACACTGAAGCAAGAGGTTGGTTTACTAGAAACGTACCTGACACAACATCGGGGTCCGTCCTAGCCTCCTCCTGAGTCATCATGAATGCTCTGGCACTCGCCCTCTGCCCTTCAGTCCTGGTCTTCTTCCCTGCCCTGGAACTCTCAGCCCTTGGCTTCTTGCATTCTCGACTCATGTGGCCCTCTCCACCATAGTTAAAACACCTTGCCACCTTGCACTCTCTTGCCATGTGGCCAGGCTTTCCAAACTTGAAGCACACATTCAATCCCCACCTACACTCCCCGGTGTGCTCCTTCCCACACTTGCCACACCTCTTCGACCCCACACCGGATGTGACCACATGCCAGTCACCCACCCTTGCATTCTTGTTGTTTGCCAGGGAACCACCCCGACCAAATCTCTTCCCATTCCTGTTTCGGTCACCACCGCCTTTCTTGCTCACCTCAGCCACCACCACTTCCCTCTCGTCGTATAGCCTTCCCGCCAGATCGACCACCGACCTGAACGTACTCGGACGGGAAACGACCTGATGTCTGCGGATATCTACCGGCAGACCTTGAATATACCTTTTAATCTTTGTGACACAGGCGTCACCTGATCTGGCACAGTCATGCCATCTCGTTAAACTTGGTGGTGTATTGCTAATGCATCATGGTTCCCGCCTCCAGCTGCAAGAACTCCTTCTCAACCTTGTCGAGCTCCCTATGAGGACAGAACTCCTCGATCACCAGCTTCTTCAACTCTGGCCACCTCATTCTTCTAATTGCCCTACTACCCTCGGTTTGGATTATATTGTCCCACCAGCACAGAGCCGAGTCCACAAATGAATGAGTGGCAAACTTCACCTTCTGATCCTCCCGGCACTCGCTGATATCAAGTACAGCTTCCATCTCTCTCACCCACAAGTGAGCAGCAGCAGCAGTGCCATTGCCATCGAAAATCGGGTGCTTGCATCTTTGAAATGCCCTATAGTTACAGTCTCGTGCTGCCTTCGGCACAGGCTCTTCTTCTTCTTCCTTATCAGTAGAGACAACCGCCTCAGTCCCCGGTTGCTCCCTTTCTCCCGAGGACCGGTTCCTCTCCTTCCTTTCCCCTTCTCTTACAGCCTTTATTACTTCGGTCACCACAGACGGTAAGATCATCTGCATGACCTGATAAACCTCCTCTACAACAGCCTCCTTCACCGAGGCCCTTAAGTTAGCACTCTCGTCACCGCCCTCCAGATGAGGGGTCTCGGGCTCTTCATGAGCCACCTCTTCAGCTCGAGGCCTTCCTCTTGTGACCCGCGGTCCAGCACCACGTCCACCACGACCTCCACCTCTAGAAGCCTTTGAAGATCTACCACCGGCCATCCTCTAACAAGCTATAAGATTCAAACACTAACATGGTCATTCAAGGTAATAGCTCAGTTTATGTCAAGTATAGTAAGTCCCTAATTACAGTGGCCAGTTATGATTAGCCACTTACTTTACTCCTCATACCCCAAGCATTTCCTATCCTGACTATATCAGTATCTAAATCTACTAAGAAGCACATAAATCACATAACATGCGCACATAATACTGGTTGACATTAAGAAAATACCTGATGGCACGCAGCTACTCGGACTGGCATCCCTTCCCCTTGTCCCATTCTCAGTTTAAGTTTAGGTTTCTTTTGAAAATTTTAACCCGTTTCACTTAAACTTTGGCTCTGATACCAACTTGTAAGGCCCCGTTCCCGGAACGCTTACAGCTGGTCAATCATTGCACACAAAGCATAAAACATACATTAACTTTACTAAAATATTGCAGTGGAATTCTTTTAAACAAACCATTTCATATATATATAATTGCTTTTGCAAAATAATACATCATTGACAGATTACAAAATATTACTCGTTGCATTACATCACAAAACCATTATAATTTAAACAACGGATGCCATCCAAAAATGCCAAGTAGCTGCCCCGTGCCATCCTCAGCAACATTACCTCCCAACTGGAAACACATAAAAGTCAGCGTTGCTGAGTGAGTTCTAGTTTTATAAAAATAAAATACTTTTCTTTCGTTTAAAACCATTCTTTCTTTACTTTCACATGTGATCATGCCTCATACGTACACATAGATAATAATTTATTATTATCTTTCATCATCATTTGTTAACTTCCGTTCATTCATCATTATACGTCATCACTATCATTCGTTATCTTTCTTACCGTACCTTACGTACATTCATTAACTTCCGATGACATGTACTATACCCCGAACATTGTGCCCGAAGCTGATCCTAGGGCTTGGGGCAAGTACACTCATCATTATCATTCATCTTTCATTCCGAACCAATGCCATGTGCTATACCCCAAACATTGTGCACGAAGCTGGTTACTAGGCCTGAGGTCTATCATAGACCTCGAACATTGTGTACGAAGCTGACTCCAGTACCTAGGGCAAGCGGCAAGGGTCCCATACATATGGTCAATCACAAAGATTAGACCCCAGGGTGCATCCTTCCAGGGTAGCTAACCCGCACATAGTTGAGCTAACACCCTTCATTGGGTGTGAACCTCCATACATTGCTTGCAAGACTTTTCATTACATCATTCATTCATTAATGCATGCATTCTTTCATTCATTACGTTCCTCTTTTCATTATCTTCCGCTTTACGTTACATAATACTTTCCATTTACTTTCATAATCATACCACGTAAAGCCATGGAAATAATATACTTAATAAGGAACATAACATAAACATAACCATACCATACATAACATCATCATCGCATCACATATGACATCATAAAGTCAACTTACATTATCCCCGGGAACATCCCAAGTCAAAGCCTACACTTTACATTTTCCCAAAAATTTTAGAAAATATTCTAAGGCATAGGCGCATGAGCACTATGCAGGCGCATGACCTTTCAGGCGCATGGGAACACAGGCACATGGGGAACTTTCAGGCGCATGGGAACTATTTGGGAGCATGACCCAACACTTAGTCTCCTGGGCAAATTTCTAGGTGCATGGGCATTATGCATGCGCATGAGTGCCTAGGCACATGGGCAGTTTTGGGCGCATGGAACACTTAGTCAAATTCAGCCTATTCTAGGCGTATGGATACTATTTGAGCGCATGGGTTTTGGGCGCATGGGGGACACTTAGGAAAATTCAACCGTTGGGCGTATGGGCCAAATCCAGGCGCATGGGCAACCAACACATACTAATAACATCATAATCAGTCCCAAATCATCAATTCATCATGTTCTAACTTAGTTCTAGCATTCTAAGCATCATAACATGAACATAACTCAATCATAACATCATAAATCACCCAAATCATAACCCACCCACATTCACACATACACATACATACGGGTACAAAACCCATTTTCGTAAAAACATACATACATGCATTTCCAGCCCCAAAATCAGTTAAAACGTGTAAAAAGGGGGTTCTAGAACTCACCTTTGACAACCTTCGAGTATGACTTCTTCAACCCGTTTGCAAATGAGTTCAAACACCTAGAAACCCACCAAAAACACACCCGAACACAACATACACACATAAGCATATAACCGAGGCATAGGCCGGCCAAGAACAACTTAAAACCAAGAATTCTTACCTTGAATTCGGTTTCTTGTTCTTCCTTTTTCAAAATCCGAACTCTACTCTTTCTCTCTCTAAAAAATCCGAATGAAAAGTGGTGTGCAGATAGTGTGGGCGGCCATGCCCACTTTTGTACCAACTTTTTATACTTTTTGTCCTTTTGACACATTTAACCCCTTAACTTGGGTTAAATTGTGTTTCTTCCTTTTTCTGCACATTTATTCTTTCTTTCTCGTCTTTTAAAATTTTTCGGGTGTTACAACCAATGTCATATGCTATACCCCAAACATTGTGCACGAAGCTGGTACTGGGCCGAAGTCTATAAATAGACCCCTAACATTGAGCACGAAGCTGACTCCAGTACCGGGGCAAGCGACAAGGGTCCCGTTTTGTACTTATTGGTCAATCACAAAGATTGACCCCTATGTGCATCCTCATGGGTTAGCTAAACCGCACACAGTTGAGCTAACAACCCCTCAATGAGTTGTGAACCTGCTTTCAGTTGCTTGCAAGACTTTACATTCTTTCATTATGTTCCACTTCGTAAACGATGTCTGTTGAAGCTCTTGGAAGATTAACATTTTGTCTTTATGTGTTTTTTGTCATAGTATAGGGACTTATTTTGTAAATATATGTCCCTTAGTTTCTTGATAGTATAAATAGGATATTTTATGTAGTGTACAGAGAAGAAAAAAATTGAGTCAGTCAAATTGAGTCAGTCAGTGAAACAGTTAGAACAGAACGAACTGTAACCCTTACACATTGTATCCTGTGCATTTGCTATCAATGAAATCTTAAATTTTTTGATGTAATTGCGTGTTTGATTACTTTGTGTTTGAATTGATCATTGCGCTATGATATCATCACAGATTCGATCCTTTTGAACCGATCAATTGGTATCGGAGCCTTCGGTTCAGTGATCAGAGCTTATCAACATTTTTGAGCTCTTTGAATCACTTGAAATCTATGATTGATTGTAATTTGATCGATTAATTGTTGTTTTCAGTTGTGTTTCATCCATAGAAACATGATTTGAATCACAATTTGGTGTGTAATTCGGTCAGATCTAAGGAATTAATCAAATTTGTCTACGAACTGTGTTCTTCAGTTTCGGACTTCAATTCAATCAGAAAACTGATTTGTAGTTGTTGTTTGATCAAATTGAAGATTGAGGATTGTTAATCGACCTAATTACTACCTAATTGGAAGTTTTTAGATCAATTGAACAAGTTTTGAATATTTTCATTAGATTTGAGTTCGTTGGAGAAGATGAATTAGGCGCATGTGGTGAAAATCTGCTGAAAATTGACCAAGTGTCTAGACGCATCACAACTGGTTGGGCGTTTTAGCACTGTGTAGGCGTTTTCAGTACAGGCATTTTACCACTATTGGGACGCATTGTGACTATTTGGTCACATTGAGACTTTGTTGAAACCAAGTAATTCTAGGCGCTTGAGAACTGTTTGGGCGTTTTTAACCCAGGCGTTTCATAACTGTGTGGGAGTTTGAAGACTATTTAGGCGCATCACCAGTTGGGCATTTTTAGAATTCATCTAAGGCATTCCCTTAGGCGTTGCTACCTCAAAGTCGGCATTTCAGAACTATTCAGGCACTTCACCACTGTTTTGGCGCTTGATAACTATTTAGGCGCTTGAGCACTCAGACTTATCAGTAAACAGTTAGAAATTTTTTCAAAAACTAAAATCCAAAAATATTTTCATTTCATAGTTTTATTTCAAAACATAAAAACAACAAAAACAAGTCATTTTCTTAAATTCAAAAATACAAAATGGTTAAGTCTGAAGATTCTGAGAACAGAGTTCCAAAGCTAAAAAACAGAGCTGATTTCAAGAACTGGTCTTTAAGGTTGAAGCATCATCTAAACTCTATTGATACTGACTTGTGGAAGTCAATAGAGAAAGGACCTTATATTCCAATCACGTCTGATGGTCCTGACAGAGGATTTGTTTATACAAAAGACTCTTAAGAACCATATCCTGAGGATGGTCTGCAAGGTGATGACTTAAGAAAAGTTAAAAATGACATCAAAGCTTATTCACCGATGTGTAAGGGATTACCATTGGAAGTCTTGAATAGACTTGATTGTTATCAAACTTTGAAGATCATTTGTGAAGGTGGTAAAGAGATACAAGATCTCAAAAAGCATAAACTCAAGAGGCATGGAGTTATTTGAGCATCTTTCTGAGGAAACAATTAATCAAATGATGAACAGATTTGTGCAACTAACTACTGAGATGTCAACTGCTGGTATCAAAAATGATCTCAAAAATCTAAATTACAGACTTCTCAATGCTCTTCCATCTTCATGGAAACAGACAGTCATTTTGTTAAAGCATACAGAAAAGTTTCCAATAGATCTGGATCTTTTGATGGCCAAGATTAAATAAGTTGAGATTGATGAGAGCTCCAGAAACAATGATAGAGCTGCTTCAATGTCTCAATATAACTATGTTGCATCTCCATCTAACACAGTGGAGAAAGCTTTTCTGGCAAAAGATGATAACGCACCAGAAGACGAGGGTGATTTGTTCATTGGAGCTGGTTTCTTTACAGATTCTTCTTACACAAGTGCTCCTGTTTATACAACTCAACCTCAAACTCAGTATCCTCCTAAAACTCAAACTCCTAAACCTCAAACTGAGACTTCATCTTCTAACTCTGTTAAAACTAACAAAGTTAAAGATGTTATTAATATCCTTTTACCGGATGATGAGTCAAAATCCGCTTTTACTGCTTTTATGGCAAGTTTTCATGCTTATCAAGGTAGTCATCTAACTCAATTAGATCTTGTTTTGTAGGATTTGTTTGAGATGGATCCTGATGATATGAAAGAGATGGACTTGAATTGGTAGATGGTAATGATTGCTTATAGAACTCAAAAACACTCATATGTTAACAAGAATTACAAGCCCAATGGAAACAAAATTGTTGGCTTTGACAAATCAAAGTCAAGGTGTTTCAACTGCAACAGTTATGGTCATTTCTCAAGAGAATGTAAAGCTCCTAGAAACCAAGGAGGAAATGGTCAAGCAGGTTCTAGCAGTCAAAGATATCATCAGCAGTCTCAGAAGACCTTTCAAAAGCCTTATCAAAGTCTTCCCATGCCAGAACTTAAAGATGAATCAAAATCATCTAAAGAGCCAAAGAAAGCTCTTGTTGTTAGCATCAAAGATGGCTATGACTGCAGTGCTTATGCTGAACAATTCACAGCAAATCTAACATCTAGTTTAGCTCTTGTTGCAGAAGCTCAAAATGAAGACTGGTCTGAAGAAAATGATCCAAAGGCTGATAGTGATTCAGAAAATGATGATGAAGATTATGATTAGAGTGACAAATCTAACCCAAAAAAGGATTCAGAAGAAATTGCACTCATGGCATAGTCTGAACAACCAAAGGTTGAGAATCCATCATCTGAGTCTGAGACTTCTTCTTCAAGTTATCCTAAAATTCCTATTGAAGTTAGAGAGAAAATGTGCACAAAAGCATGTTTTGATCAAGTTGAGCATTACAAGAAGAAGTAATGCACAACAAGCTGAAAAATGATCACAAAGTCTCTGATGAAAAGATCCTATCTCTACAAACCTCATGGAGCAAAACTCTAAAAGAACTTGAACTTGTTAAAAACAACTTGAGGAGATGACTAAAAATTTAGAAGAGGAAAAAATAGCTCATGCTGCAACTCAGGTGGATCTAGCTAAAGTTAAAAGTTCTAAAACTATTGTAGAACAGCTGGTAAGTGAGAGAAAAGACAAAAACAAAATAGGTCTAAGTTTTACACATGAACCAATGCCTGAATCTATCACAAACACTCTGCTAGAAAACTTTAACACACATGATCACACACCTGAAAACAAAGCTAAGCTAAAAGCCTTTCAAAACAAGAAAAAGATTTCTAAAAGTGATGAAGAGAAAACAAATATTAAGATATTTGAGGAACAAGATTCTGAAAAAAATTAAAAATGGTCATCCAGTAAAAGTTAAATCTTACGAACCACGACCAAAGAATAAGAAAATGTTTGTTCCCAAAGAGCATGTTGTTGAAGAAATCATTGTTATGAATGACAAACAAAACTCAAAGAACAAAGAGAAAGCAAAACTAGATGAAGTAACATCTAAAGATTCATTTTCTTACTGATTAAACAATCCAGATTTCATTAAATGGCAGAAAGAACAAAAAATAAAGAAAATGCAAAAGAGTCTTCTACTGAAGATGTTCAATCCCAAAGCAAACAAAGATCATCAAGATCAATAAATCAAAGAAGAAGAAGGAAAAATGCTAAATCCAAATCATCTCAAAATAAAAGTCAAAGCAATAAAACTCAAAGAACAAATCAAACTAATCAGTTTAAACTAGTAAAGTTTGTATCTGCGGGTACTTTTGACATGAACAAAATTCTAGAAATCAATTATAACATAAAGAACAAATCTAACTCTGATCTGAAAATAGGTTTAGGTCCTAAGTCTTCCACTGTCAACAAAAGGTTTGTATCTAAAGAGTCAAGAAATAGTGTTAATGAGCAACTATCAAAACTCAAATTTCAAAAGAACAAACTTTTAAATCAAAAACAATAGATTAACTTTTGAACTCCAAAATCAAAACAATGATCAAATGTGGCTTCCACGTCTAAAGTTAATCAACAGTTGTTTAAATTTCAACAAAGATACTGTGAAATATGTGATATGTACAATCATAAGACTGGAGAATGTTTCTTTAACATGTACTGTCATATTTGTGATAGGAAAAAACATTCATGAGCTAATTGTTATTTCAACAAATATTGTACCTATTGTGATGAAATAACTCACAAAACTGAGAATTGCTTCTTCAGAAAGAACTCGCCGAGGAATGGAAGTGTTAATCCAAAGTTAAGGAATGGATATGTCAATCCACAATTTCAAAGAAATCAAAGTGTTGGTTTTCAAAGATTGACAAAACAACCTTCCTTAGGCTTGAGATCTTTTCGAAGGAATAATTCTGAATATGATGATTCTTATGCTGTGAAAACAAAGAATTATAATCAAGAAAAATTCATTCCACGATCTGTGAGAATGAACAATGCAAAATTTGGTAATCAAACTTTTTCAAAAAATGTTTTTACTAATGGTTTTAATAACCTTAATGATGATCTTGAAAAACGCTATCATGCTTTGTAGATTAAACAAATCAAAGATAATAAAAATTTGTTAAAAACAGAATTGGTAAATTTAAACAGCAAAAGAAGCCTGATGTGAATACACTTTATTTTAAACAATTTACCATTGTTGATAAATTTGGCAAGCCCAAGACCATATCGGCTTGGGTTGATAACTCAAGTTAACTCTTTTTGAAATGCAAGTACGCCCGAGAAGACCTCTTAACACATGGTATGTTGATAGTGGGTGTAGCCAGCATATGATAGGCAACCATGCCTTGCTTCAAGAATTTAAGTTAAAAGATGGCACTCATGTTGCATTCGGAGGTGATGCATGTGGAAAAATAACAAGAGAAGGAACAGTGTCCAATGGGATTATTAGCTTTGATAAAGTCAACTATTGCTCACAGTCGAACTTTAATCTCTTAAGTGTTTCTCAAATTTGTGATCAAGATGTATAGAAGTTGGATATGTCTCAAGTAGATCCATCTACAGAAACAACATGCCTAATTGTTCAAGCATCAAATGTCAAAAGCCAGTTATGGCATAGACGTCTCGGGCATTCCAACTTTAAGAACATGAACAAGCTTGTAGCAGGAAATCATGTAGTAGGTCTTCCAACAAAGAAGTTTGCTACATCAGATTTATGCTCAGCATGTTTAAAAGGAAAGCAACACAGAGCGTCTTATAAGCCCAAGTTGATAAACTCAAATTCCAAGCCTCTCCTGATGTTACATATGGACCTGTTCTGACCGACAAATATGAAGAGTATTGAAAAGAAATCTTATTGTTTAGCTACCATTGATGACTTTACAAGATTTTTATGGGTTTTCTTTTTGCATGCTAAATCTGAAACAACTGAATTATTAAAAGAATTTATCATTAAAGTAGAAAATAAATTAGAACAAAAGGTGAAAATAATTAGAAGTGATAATGGAAAGGAATTTAAAAATGTTAATATTGATAGAATTTGTGCAGAAAAAGGAATTGCTCGTCAGTTCAGTGCTCCTAGAACTCCACAACAAAATGGAGTTGCTGAAAGGAAAAACAGAACTTTGATTGTGGCAGCATGTTCCATGTTAGCAGATGCAAATATTCTAATTACTTTTTGGGATGAAGCCATATCCACTGCATGTTTTGTGCAAAATTGTACATTACTTATGAAAGATAAACAGAAAACTCCTTGTGAGTTGATGTTTGACAGGAAACCTAATATAGATTTTCTTAAATCTTTTGGTTGTCTAGTTTGATTTTAAACTAAAGTGTCCAGCTAGGAAAATTTGATGCAAAATCTGATGAAGGATTTTTCGTTGGATATTCGTTTGGTTTCAAAAGCCTTAAGAGTTTATAACTCTAGGACAAATGTTATCCTTGAAACATTCAACGTTAAATTTATTGAATATTCTTTTCCATCGGTTGCAAATGGTCCAGCTTGGTTATTTGATTTAGATTCTTTGTCAAACTCTTTCAATTCTAACTTGTTTGAATCTACAGGTGAGAAGAAGAAACAAGAAGGAGATCTCGGTTCTTTCAGCGATGATTCTGATTCTGATGATATGATTACTCAAGCCCAGATTATCCATTTTTCACTTTTGTTAAAGATCTTATATTTTATTTTGAATCAAATGATCACCCTCAACAAGATCAAGAACATTCTGTTTCAGTAAATCCAAATGTTTCACAACCTATTCCTAATGATGGTCCTGAAATTGTACAACCTGAGTCCGGAACGTCATCAATTTCTGATGATGTAGTTGTTACTGATAATCTTGATTACTTTATCAACTCACCGACTCATGTTCCTAATTTCAATCCACATACTTCAAACTTATTGCATCAGCTTTCCGAATTGAACCAATCTAATCCGGATGTTTATGTTCAAGGAAATGAGATTCCAAAGTCTCGTATTCACAAGAACCATCCTACATCTCAGATTATCAGTCCATTGAATGTGAGAACGATGAGAAGTCAATCAGAACAAGCAAATCTTTGTTTATACTCATGTTTTCTTTCTCAAATTGTTCCTTCAAACATCACCGAAGCGTTAAAGGACAATGGTTGGATTGAGGCAATGCAAGAAGAATTATTGCAATTCCGCAAACAGGAAGTGTGGAAGTTTATGCATTTACCTGAAGGAGAAAATGCCATAGGCACAAAATGGTTGTTCCAAAACAAGTCAGATGATTGGGGAATTGTTGTTTGCAACAAAGCGAAATTCGTTGCACAAGGTTACACCCAAGAAGAAGGAATAGATTATGATGAAGTATTTGCTCCAGTTGCAAGATTTTAATCAATTCGTGTCTTCCTGTCTTTTGCATCATTTATGAAATTCAAGGTGTTTCAGATGGACGTTAAAGGTGCTTTCTTATATGGACCAATCATCGATGATGTGTATGTCAAGCAACCTCCAGGTTTCGAAGATTCAGAATATCCTCATTATGTGTACAAGCTTAGCAAAGCATTGTATGGTCTGCATCAAGCTCCTAGAATCTGTTATGAAACGTTATCACAACATTTGATCTAACATGGATACACACGAGGGAAAATCGATCCTACTTTGTTTATTAAGAAGGATGCTTGTTCAAGTGTAGGTTGATGATATCATATTTGGTTCTACAAGTCCAAAATTGTGTAAAGAATTTGAAGATATCATGAAGTTTCGTTTCCAAATAAGTTCTATGGGAGAAATTAACTTTTTCCTTTGTCTTCAAGTGAAGCAGTCTGCAGATGGAATTTTTATCAATCAAGAGAAATTCATTAAAAAAGTCGTGAAGAAATTTAAACTGCAAGAATGTCAATCCATCAGAACTCCAGCTGACGTAAATACCAAGATTAAACCTGATCTGAAAGGAAAATTAGTTGACCAAACTCTATACAGATCTATGATCGGATCTTTGATGTATCTTGTTGCATCTAGACCTGATATAAAGTATGCTTTTTGTGTCTGTGTCAGGTACCAATCTGACCCGAAGGAATCTCATCTAATCTCTATTAAATGAATATTCAGGTATCTCAAAGGAAAACCGGCTTTAGGGTTATGGTATCCTTATGAAGGAAACTTCGAGTTACATGGATATACAGATAGTGATTATGGGT
Source organism: Flaveria sonorensis (assembly GCA_025506505.1). Classification (NCBI taxonomy): domain Eukaryota; kingdom Viridiplantae; phylum Streptophyta; class Magnoliopsida; order Asterales; family Asteraceae; genus Flaveria; species Flaveria sonorensis. Next base: position 18,531,343 of record CM046424.1, read on the forward strand.
GATATTGCCAAGATCGTAAATCTATGACGGGTGGGTGTCAGTTTTTAGGTCCCAGATTAGTCTCGTGGCAATGTAAGAAACAAACAAATGTTGTTTCAACCGTAGAAGCTGAGTACATAGCTGCTTCAGCAGGATGTTCTTAAATCCTTTGGTTACAAAACCAACTGCTGGTACGGTTTAAATTTTCATAAAACTTCTATTTACATTGATAACACTGCTACTATGTTTATTATAGCTAATCCTGTCCAGCACTCAAAAACAAAACATATCGAAATTCAATATCATTTTCTCAGAGATAACTCTGAAAAAGGTTTAATCATTTTGATTCAAATCGCAACTGAAAAACAGTTGGCTGACCTATTTACAAAAGCCTTTTTACCAGGTCGATTTGAATATTTGGTCGAGTCAATTGGACTTATTAATCATGTTTAAAAACTGGTTTTGAGTTTAATTCAGTTGTCTGATTCATACAAAATGATAAGAACCCTCCCTTAGCTTAATCGTAAATATAGAGAAACTGTCAAAGTTAACTGCCTGATTGTATATATTGTATGTGCATGTTCAATAGAAAATTAAAAAGCTAATACATAAATAGAATATAGCAAAAGCATAAAAGAAAAATATAAAACAAAAAGCTACAAAAATAGAATTTTTTTGTTAGTTAATCTTTTAGGACTGAATCTGTCTTTGCAAATTGTGAGAAATGATAGATATATTAGTTCTGATCAGTTGCATACTTCACTCGCTACAAAAGTCTGACTGATCAGATACGATGTGCATGTAAGCTCATGCAATTATACTTGAAAAAGTAAATTCTTGTGATCAAACTAAATCAACCATGCATTCATGTTTGTCTATCTTTGTACTAATAAGTAGTGTTAACTTCTCAAATTGATTGTTTGTTAAGTCATAAACTCACACCCGGTGGTGATATGAATAACCATTAAGCTCTAATTATTTAAAGCATCTATTCACTTCTCTGTTATGAGTCATCATAGACCTGAGGTGATGAGATATCCTTTGTTGTAAGTCATTACAGACCTGGATATTCTCTCTTGATGCAAAAGATACCAATGTGCACAATCTGAACATGAGATCTGGTTATAAGTATATGTCAGGTTAACAAGTTGAGAAAAGTGATTTCTTGCATATCTTGACTAGGGTTGAACTCTCTAAGTCTAAGTATGACTTACATAATATCGTATCTAATCGTACCTTAATCAATCCAAGAATTGAAAAAGTAAGTGTGCTGAGTATCTTGCCAAAAGCACTCATTTTCTGTCCTTAGATCTCGTGTCTCCTTTGTTGCAGAAATGCTGACCTAGAACACACTTGATCAGGATTTAATCACTATCTACGACTATCCATCATTTTATTTTCTTTCAATGTGCTGATCTTAACTGATATGATCTTACTGCAAGCATGTGATTCTAATGTATATAGTAGATTTTTATTCTGCTTTATTTTTTAAATTTGCATGATTTTCTGTGTGCAGGCATGTTGATAATAATTAGTTTCCTCTTCTTGCAAAGTTAAAGAAACTTCTAAGTTTGTAAAACTAAATAATTGAATTTCAAAAAGTGGAAAATCAAAAATAAAGTGTTTTGGATGAAAAGATGAAGCTGCAATTTCAAGCATGTGTGTGTTTGATATGATGTAAAAATAAACCTGAAAAAGAATTCAAATTCAGTGGAAAAGCTTCTTGCAAACAAAATGAGACTATTTGTTTTGTAAAAGTTATATAGAGACTAAAATGACTGGAAATTATTTTTGAAAATAAAATAAAAATAAATGGTAAAAAAATAAAAAAAAAAATTGAAGTTTAAATGTCAAAAAATGTTAAAATTTGAGGGTCATTAATGTAAATTTTGAGTGATAATCAAAAAATTGACTACGTGTTGAAAAGATTGTGTGTGAACATTACTAATGTGTTTAAACAGTGTTCAGATGGATGGTGTGAAAATTTCAAGTGTCAAGACTCATGGAAGGGTTCTCATATGCCTGAATAGTACTCATAACTCTAAATCAAGAGTATGATGAATTTCAGAAAATTGTGCAAGTGTTAGGCGTTTCATTCTATGCTCATGCGCATAAACAGTTGTCATGTGTCTGAAAAATTGGTCAAGTGTTGGGCGTATCATCTATGCTCATGTGCCTAAACAATACCAGACTTCCAAGTGTTAGTCTCATGCACCTAAACAGTGCTAGAGCGTCTGAACAGTGCTCATGCGTCTCATCCAAATGTGCCTTCACAGTGCTCATACGCCTAAGCTCATGCATCTGAATTCAGTGAAAATTAGTCTCATGTGCCTTAACAGTGCTCATGCACCTAAGGATTTTTACACATATATATTCAACACTTGTGTAGTTTTCATTCACTCATTCACAAACTCAAACACTCTGATTCACTCACTCGAACACCCGATATACTAATTCACTTAACATTCGATTGTTAACAGTTAATCTTAGTGATATATAGGTATCACAAGAGAATTGATTGCTGAGGAGTCTTCACTCAAAGTTATCAAAGTTGTTGCTGATTCACCTATTCATGTGCCAGACGAAGGTGGAAGATCAACAAAAATGCTACAGTTCTTTCTGAGATCTTGTATGCTGAGCAGATCATAGAATCTTTAAAAGAAGTTCAAGTCTGCATTCAAGAACGCTTTAAGAGAGTTGGAACTCTAAAAGAGAAGCCCGTGTTCAATATCAAAGATGAACCAAAAGAGTTAATGTTGGACTGAAGACAATGTAAATCTTAGGGGGAGTATTGTTGAAGCTCTTGGAAGATTAACATTTTGTCTTTATGTGTTTTTTGTCATAGTATAGGGACTTATTTTGTAAATATATGTTCCTTAGTTTCTTGATAGTATAAATAGGATATTTTATGTAGTGTGCAGAGAAGAAAAAAATTAAGTCAGTCAAATTAAGTCAGTCAGTGAAACAGTTAGAACAGAACGAACTGTAACCCTTACACATTGTATCCTGTGCATTGGCTATCAATGAAATCTATGAATTTTTTGATGTAATTGCATGTGTTTGATTACTTTGTGTTTGAATTGATCATTGCATTATGATATCATCACAGATTCGATCCTTTTGAACCGATCAATGTCTTTCACTTTCGTTAAATAATACTTTACGTACAAGAACATTAACACACCACGTAAAGTAACGTAATAATACGTTATAAGGAACATCAATAACGGGCCACAAACATGCATAACATGAACAAACATAACCCACCAAAACATTCTAGAGCTCACTCATTAATTTTTATTTCCCCAAATTTTAGAAAATCCTAAGTCAGTTTAGGCACATGAGCACTATGTGGGTGCATGGGCACCATGCAGGCGCACGGACAGTTGGGCGCATGGGAACACTTAGGCGCATGGGAAAACTTAAGCGCATGGGTACTATGTAGGTGTATGAGTACTATGCAGGCGCATGGGTACTTGGGCCCATGGGAAAACTTGGGCGCATGGGCAGACACTTAGGAATATGGGTAAAAACTTAGGCATATGAGTACTATGCAGGCGCATGGGTACTTGGGCGCATGGGAAAACTTGGGCGCATGGGAAAACACTTAGGCGTATGAGTACTATGCAGGCGCATGGGCAAGTGTTAGGCGCATGGGCAAAAATGTTAGGCACATGGGAAGTTCACCTGTTCTAACTTATACTAATTTCAGTTCCCGATCATCATCCTAACGTATTCTTAGACCAAATCTAGCATATTAAGCGCTTAGAACAAGCATACAGCCACAATAATCAGTCAAGATCACAAACACACACACCCACATAAAACAAGGGGGTAACACATGGTTCAACACACTAGGAGTTGCAAAAATAATAATTTATATGTATTTCAGCCCCAAAATGAGTTAAAACAGAAAGCCGGGGATCTAGAACTCATCTACAGCAGCCTTCGAGTAAAACTCCTCCAAAGTCGAGAGTACTTGGAGTTCAAACACCTAAACACACCAAAAACACACAACCAAACACAGAGAAACACACAAGACTCGGTCCAAAAGCTGAGAATCCAGCTGAAACCGAACAAAACACACAAAAACTCACCTACAAGCCGATTCTTCTTCTTCTTCTCTCTAAATAGATGCAAACTCTGCTTTTCTTCTTTTCTGCAGTCGAAGCAGTTGGTGAGCAGGGGGAGTGGGCGGACATGCCCACCTTTTAAACATAATTATAATAAAGTTTGCCTCTTGCACAACTTTAACCCCTTAACTTGGGTTATTTCACCTTTCTTTCTTTATACTTCTCTTTTCTTTTCTTTTCTTTTCTTTTCTCTTTTTTTGTAATTTCCGGGTGTCACAAGTCCACCCCCCTTATATAGGTTTCGTCCCCGAAACCTGCCACTCCTCAAACAGTTGTGGATAATGTTGTCTCATCTCTTCCTCCGTCTTCCACATACACTCGGATCCCTTCCTGTGCCTCCACTGTACTCGCACCAGTGAAACCACTTTATTCCGTAATCTCTTCTCTTTTCGGTCAATGATTGCCGCCGGTTGCTCTACGTAATTGAGTCGTTCATCCACTTCAATGTCCTCCAGTGGTACAATCATATCTTCATCAGCTAGGCATTTTCTCAGATGATATACATAGAATGTTGGATGAATCCCACTTAACTCATCGGGTAGCTCCAACCTATAGACCACCTCTCCTACTCGAGCAATGATTCGGAATGGTTCTATATACCTCGGGCTCAGCTTACCCTACTTTTTGAACCGAATGATCCCCTTCCAAGGTGAAACCTTGAGCATAACTTTGTCATCCACCTTGAATTCAATCGGTCTACGCCTCTTGTCAGCATACGACTTTTGCCTATCTTTTGCCACCTTCATAAAGGCCTTGATCTTCTCCAACTTTTCAGTCGTAGCCTCGATCACTTCAACGCTCCCCATCTCCTTCTGTTCGATGTCACCCCAACATACGGGCGTTCTACACTTCCTATCGTATAGCATCTCATATGATGGCATGCCAATGTTGGCATGATAACTGTTGTTGTATGAGAATTCAGCTAACGGTAAGTGGTCATCCCAACTTCCTCCGAAATCAATGACGCATGCTCGGAGCATATCATCAAGCGTCTGTATAGTTCTCTCTGACTGACCATCCGTCTGAGGATGATAAGCCATACTGATGTGCGACCTCATCCCCATCGTGTCATGAAATCTATTCCAAAACTTAGATGTAAACCGAGTGTCACCGTCAGACATGATAGATACTGGTACACCAAGACGCGTCACAATCTCTTTGAAGAATAGTTCCGCCAACCTCTCAGATGAATATGTCTCGCGGATCGGTAAAAAGTGAGCACTCTTCGTCAAACGGTCAACTATCACCCATATAGCATCGTACCCCTTTACCGTATGTGGTAACTTCTTAATGAAGTCCATGGTGATGTGCTCCTATTTCTACCCGGGTATATCCAAAGGTTGGATCTTCCCGTATGGCTTCCGATGCTCAGCCTTCACTTGCAAGCAAGTAAGGCACTTGTTCACATACTTCGCTACATCGCGCTTCATACCCGGCTACCAGTAATCTTTCTCCGTATCATGATTCATATTTGTAGCACCGGGATGAATGGAGTATTGAGTCTTATGAGCTTCATCCATGATTTTCCCCCGTAGGTCTCCATAACGAGGGATCAACATCCCCCCAAAGCGGGTTCTAACTCCGAGAGTGTTTTCACCCAACTTCGTGACTAAACCTCTCATCCTTTCGGAGTTAAGGCGCTCTTCATTCAACACCTCATCTTGGAACCCCTTGACCTATGTCATCACATCAGAGGTCATCACCAACTAGTAAGCTTTCACCCGGATTGGCTCGGGACTCTCCTTTCGGCTAAAGGCATCCGCCACTACGTTGGCCTTGCCCGGATGGTAGTGGATCTCACAATCATAATTCTTGATCAACTCTAACCACCTCCTCTACCTTATATTGAGATCCTTTTAGTCAAAGAAATACTTCAAGCTCTTATGGTTAGTGAAGATAGTGCACTTTGTCCCGTACAAGTAGTGCCTCCATATCTTCAATGCAAAGACCACAACCGTTAGCTCTAAGTCATGAGTAGGGTAATTAGCCTTATGGATTTTCAAATGTTAGGACGCATAGGCTATTACTCTTCCCCATTGCATCAGCACACAACCCAACCCCGAATAAAAAGCATCCGAATAGACCACTAAGTCTTTGCTCCCCTCGAGCAACGTCAAAACAGGAGCCTGAGTCAATCTCATCTTCAGCTCTTCAAAAGCACTCTCTTGTTCTAAACCCCATGCAAACTTCACATCCTTGCAGGTCAGCTTGGTCAATGGTGAGGCTATCTTGGAAAAGTCTTCGATAATAGCCCACCAAACCTAAGAAACTGCGGATCTCGGATGGCGTTTTTGGAGACTTCCATTGTATCACCGCCTCAACCTTTACCGGGTCTACCATGATCCCTTCGGAATTTACCACATGACCCAAAAACTAAACCTCACGCAACCAGAAAGTGCACTTGGAGAACTTAGCATACAACTTCTCTCTTCTAAGTGTCTCAAATACCTCACGAATGTGACCGGCATGCTCTTCTTTGCTCTTTGAATAAATCAGGATATCATCGATAAACACAATCACTGATTTATCCAACATCAGCCGACACACCCGGTTCATCAAATCCATAAAGGCAGCTGGTGCGTTAGTTAGACCAAAAGACATAACGAAAAACTCGTAGTGTCCATAACAGGTGCAAAAAGCTGTTTTAGGTATATCCTGCTCCTTCACCTTCAACTGATGGTAACCAGATCGGAGATCTATCCTCGAGAACCAACTGGCACCTTGGAGCTGATCAAATAAGTCATCAATCCTCGGTAACGGATACCGTTCTTCACGGTCAACTTATTTAACTCACGGTAGTCGATGCACATCCTTATACTACCGTCCTTCTTCTTTACAAACAAGACTGGAGCACCCCAGCCAGAGATACTAGGTCGAATGAACCCTTTGTCCAAAAACTCTTGCAACTGAACCATCAGTTCCTTCATCTCAGACGGAGCCAATCGATACGGTGCCTTGGCAACAGGTTGAGCACCATGTATCAAGTCAATCTGGAACTCGATCTCGTGGTCCGGTGGCACACCTGGTAAATCTTCTGGGAACATGTGTGGAAAGTCACACACAACTGGTACATCGAACGTTGTGGTACTGACGCATCCACATCCTTCACGTAGGCCAGGTAGGCACTACATCCACGTTTCATGCACTTCTCTATCACCACCATCGAAATTACCTTCGGAACCGTAGTAACTCGATCACCATAGATCATCACGGAACTCCCATCAGGCGCAGTCAATTGGATCATCTTCTTGCGACACACAATATTTTCCTCATAGGCTGCTAACCAATCCATCCCTAGAACCATCGAATCTGCCTAGGGGCATCACGAATAATTTAGCAGAGAACCTATTGCCTTCCAACTCTATGTCACATTTCTCTATCAAATCAGAAATCCTGGTAGACATACCAATGGTAGTTTCTACATCGAATGGCTCATTAATCTTTCTACTCCTAACAGGCAACTTCGCACAGAAGGTAGCGGAAATAAAACTCTTACTAGCACCAGAATCAAATAGTACAGAGGCACAAGTTTGGTTTACTAGGAACATACCTGACACGACATTGCGGTCCACCCTAGCCTCCTCCCCCATCATCGTGAATGCTCTGGCTTTTGCTCTCTGCCCATCATTCTCGGTCCCCTTCTTTGCCCCAGAACTTTCAGCCCTCGGCTTCCTGCAATCTCTACTCATATGCCCAGCCTCGCCATAATTGTAGCACCTCGTCACCCGACAATCCCTTGCCATATGCCCTGCCTTCCTGCGTTTGAAATAGAGATTTGATCCCCACTTGCATTCCCCCGCATGCTCCTTCCCACACCTATTACACATCCTTGACCCAGTACCTGCTATCACCACCCTCTTATCATCCATTCTTGCCTTTTTTCTTTTGGGAGTGAAACCACCACTGCCAAATCTTTTCCCCTTCTAATTTCTGTCACCATCACCTTTCCTATTCACCTCCACTACCGCCACCTCTCTCTCATCATATAGTTTCCCGGCCAGATCAACCATCGACTTAAAAGTACTCAGCCAGGCGGACATCATGTGCCTACGGATATCCACTGGCAAACCCTGGATATACCTCTTGATCTTCCTTGACATCGGCGTCACTTGATCCAGCACCAGCCTTGCCATCTCATTGAACTTAGTAGTATACTATTGGTGTTTCATGGTTCCTTCTTCCAGCTGTAAGAACTCTCTCTTGACCTTATCAAGCTCCCTATGAGGACAAAATTCCTCAATCACCAACTTCTTCAGCTCACTCCACCTCATCCTCCCAATCGCCCTGCTACCCTCGGCCTGGACAATGTTGTCCCACCAGCATAAGGCCGAGTCCACAAATGAGTGGGTAGTAAACTTCACCTTCTGATCTTCTCGGCACTCACTGATATCGAGCACCGCCTCCTTCTCCCTCACCCATCGGTGAGCAGCAGCAGCATTACCATTCCCATTAAAAGTTAGGGGCTTGCATCTCCGGAATGCCCCATAACTACACCCCTTAACCGTTTCCATCACAGCTTCCTCCTCCTCATCATCACTGGAGACAACCATCTCAGTCTCTAGTTGCTCCCCTTCACTAAACCTATCTCCTCACCCCCTCTCCCAACGGTCCTCCTCCTCTCCTCCTTCTCTTTCTTTTCATCCTCCCTCACAGCACAAATAACCTCGGTCACCACAGACGGCAGGATCGTCTGCATGACCTGATGAACTTCCTCCACGACTGCCTCTTTCACAGAGGCTCTCAGATTAGCACTCTCATCACCGCCTTCCTGGTGATGTAGCTCAGGCTCTACAGGAGCCGTGTCAGAAGCCTTAGCCTTGTTCCCGGTGACACGTGGCCTAGCACCATGACCACTCTGTACACCACCTCGAGAAGCCTTCGAATATCAACCACCTGCCATCCTCGATACACTATAAGATTCAAACACCAACATGGTCATTCAGGGTAATAGCTTAGATTATGTCAAGGATAGTAAGTCCCTAATTACAATGGCCAGTTGTGATTAGCCACTTACTTTACTCTTCATCCCCCAAGCATTTTCTCTCCCGACTACATCAGTATCCAAATCTACTAAGAGCACATAAATCAGATAGCATGCGCACATAATATCGGTTAACCTCAAGAAAGTAAATTTCCTGATGGCTCGTATCCCTCCATTCGGTCCCATTCTCAGTTTAAGTTTAGGTTTTGAAAATATTTACCCATTTCTCTTAACCTTTGGTTCTGATACCAACTTGTAGGGCCCCGTTCCCAGGAACCCCACAGTTGGTCAATCACAACCTCTTTTATATCAAAACATATTAAGATTTATTAAGTAAATAAAATATTGCAGCAGAATAATTCATCAAAAACCATTTCATGCTTTAATAAATACATTTGCCAAGTAATACATCGTCGTTCAAAAGATTACAAAATATCACTTAGTTGTATTACAAAACAACATCATTATCGTGCATCAAATGGATGCCAGTCTTTGCCCGCCAAGTAGCTTCACCCTCGTGCCATCCTCAGCAACAAGCTACCCGCTAACTGAAAATCATAAAAAGTCAGTGTTGCTGAGTGAGTTCTAGTTTTATAAGTAAAATAGTTTACTTTGAATGAAAACATTTCCTTTACTTTTGTTCGTGATCACACATCATACGTACAACTTGATAATATCATTATTATCTTTCAACATTCTTTTCATTCATTTCGTACGTTTTGAACTTTCATTATTATCTTTCACTTTCATCTAGACCAATGTCATATGCTATACCCCAAACATTGTGCACGAAGCTGGTACTGGGCCGAAGTCTATAAATAGACCCCTAACATTGTGCACGAAGCTGACTCCGGTACCGGGGCAAGTGACAAGGGTGCCGTTTCGTACTTATTGGTCAATCACAAAGGTTGAACCTTGTGTGAATCCTCATGGGTTAGTTAAACCACACACAGTTGAGCTAACAACCCCTTAATGAGTTGTGAACCTCCTTTCAGTTGCTTGCAAGACTTTACATTCTTTCATTATGTTCCACTTCGTTAACGATGTCTTTCAATTTCATTATATAATACTTTACATACAAGAACATTAACACATCACGTAAAGTCATGTAATAATATGTAATAAGGAACATCAATAACGAGCCATAAACATGCATAACATGAACAAACATAACCCACCAAAACATTCCAGAGCTCAATCATTAATTTCTATTTCCCAATAATTCAGAAAATCCTAAGTTAGTTTAGGCGCATGAGCACTATGTGGGCGCATGGGCACTATGGAGGCGCACGGACAGTTGGGCGCATGGGAACACTTGGGCGCATGGGTACTATGTAGGCGCATGAGTACTATGAAGGCGCATGGGTACTTGGGCCCATGGGAAAACTTGGGCGCATGGGCAAACACTTAGGAATATGGGTAAAAACTTAGGCATATGAGTACTATGCAGGCGCATGGGTACTTGGGCGCATGGGAAAACACTTAGGCGTATGAGTACTATGTAGGCGCATGGGCAAGTGTTAGGCGCATGGGCAAAAATGTTAGGCACATGGGCAGTTCACCTGTTCTAACTTATACTAATTTCAGTTCCCGATCATCATCCTAACGTATTCTTAGACCAAATCTAGCATATTAAGCGCTTAGAACAAGCATACAGCCACAATAATCAGTCAAGATCACAAACACCCACACCCACATAAAACAGGGGGGTAACACACGATTCAACACACTAGGAGTTGAAAAAATAATAATTTATATTTTTTTCAGCCCCAAAACAAGTTAAAACAGAAAACCGGGGATCTAGAACTCATCTACAGCAGCCTTCGAGTAAAACTCCTCCAAACTCGAGAGTACTTGGAGTTCAAACACCTAAACACACCAAAAACACACAACCGAACACAAAGAAACACATAAGACTCGGTGCAAAAGCTAAGAATCCAGCTGAAACCAAACAAAACACACAAAAACTCACCTTCAAGCCGATTCTTCTTCTTCTTCTCTCTAAAAACCGATGGAAACTCTGCTTTTCTTCTTTTCTGCAGTCGAAGCAGTTGGTGAGCAGGGGGAGTGGGTGGCCATGCCCACTTTTTAAACGTAATTATAATAAAGTTTGCCTCTTGCACAACTTTAACCCCTTAAGTTGGATTATTTCACCTTTCTTTCTTTATACTTCTCTTTTCTTTTCTTTTCTTTTCTCTTTTTTTTGGTAAATTTCCGGGGGTTACAGTAGGAATGACATTCCAGGTTCGATACTCACTCTTAACATCTAGATATCCAGGTCTGTGTATATCCCTATTGTTTTGGAAGAACTCTATGATTCCTTTGAGGAGACATGGATGATCGGTGTAGAACCTTCAAGTATCTCTAGCGGTATCGGTGAAGATGTCATCTTTTTTATTACAATATTTTGAGCTAGGATAATACACTTTCGAGCAGTGTAATCCCAGAGTGGTTTTCTCCCATTTACAAAGAATAGCCCTTTTATGGTAGGTAAGGCTCACAAAACTATTTTGAACTTCAGTTGTTTAGACGCAAGTGTGTTCTTGGGAGAAGATTGACAAGGGGTGTTTTATGGGTGTCCCACAACACATGCATTCCACTCTCCATCGCTCATTGGGAAGTATTTAAGGGAGTTTGGTGCGGACATAGCCGAAAATCCATTTATGGATTCAAAAGTGTAACTTATGCTTATATAGTTCCTAATATTAGGGACACTTAGGTTATAGTCTAGGCTTGTTGTTTATTTTTGACCTAATTCTCTATAACTAAGGCTCTGAAATCAAGCTGCCACACTCTTGCCTAAAGCAAAAACACTAACGGCATGACAAAATTCAATCAAAACACAAGGATAAAGAGTGCTAAAGAAAATTACTTATTAAAACCGAATAGTTGATTACATCTAATTTTAGAAACTAATAAACTAAATAAACAAATAAGTATTCAAAGTCTAAGTATGTCCAACTAAAGCTTGTCCTTGAAACCTAGCATGTGCAAAATAACAAACTTAGTTTCTATTAGCTGAAAACATGCTAAAATATGTCAACTGAAAAGTCAGTGAGAACATAGGTTGAAGTATACATATAGTAAATAACGATGTACAAACCCACAAACAGTTTTCCAAGTACAAGTAATTAAACTATTATATATGAGTCCACAACCAACCCTAGTGGCGCTCGTGATTGTGTAATTAAACTATTATATACGGAATGCCCTCCCATCTAACCCCTGACACAAGAGGTCAGACTAATAGTTTGCTTGTGTAGTATCCAGTATTTAACCATCTAGCTCCTTTCAAGTCAAAAATGAATACATTAAATCAAATGGCGCACGTGATTGATTGGCATGCATCACCTCGAGTACCGAATGGCTTGTCATGCCAATAGATCTCTCCATGTACTCCCTTGGCTTCCCTGAAGTTAGTGGTTGTATAGATTTTATTAACTAGATGGACTTTATAGTAAAGAGTGTCATAGAATATAGCAACATGTATAATTAGTTTAGTTTTACCAGTATTAGAAAACTGGTCATTGAGTTTAAAAAAGACAAGTTTTGTTTTAGAATTTGAATTCCTAGTTTGATATAGAGAGCTTGTTTTAACCACAAAATACATAAGAAAAATGGGTTATAAACTCACATTGTAAAATAGGTGGGTTCATCTTGCAACTTGTAGTAACTTCAAGTGAGGATTGCCTTAAGTAGGTTATTTTAGTTAGTGTATTGTATTTGTGGATAGTTGAGGGCTTGTTATTGTAAAAAGTTCGAGAGTGGTTGTCGTATACTAGAGATGTCTTATCCAAGAGTAGCACATCCAATAAAAGGATTCCTAGAAAAGAGTTGTTGTATTTTCATCACTTTGGTACGTGTCTTTACTTAATCAAAACATTTTTATATAACCATATACCGAGTAAAAGGATTCTACATGTATACTAGACCAAGTCAAAGGTGTGATTGGTATGTTTAGAAAGTATAGGAAACAACTCTAAATATATGCCTAGCAAGGATGAGAATAAAGAAAGTGTATAGTAGAGGGGTTAGAATTAAAAATATGAGGAATTCTACTAGAATCGTGATTCAAAGTTAATAGATAATCATGAAGATCATCAAAGTTTAGATATTTTATTGTTTAAAACATGCTTATATTAATTATTTTATAATAAAAATCATTTCTTTAAATTATATTTACTAAAAGTATTCAGAGGTTGCGAAATTTCGGCTTTTGATAGATTTGGACAGATTCCCGGACTAAACTTGTGTGAGTTGTATGAGTGGTCAAATCAAAGAGTTAGAAGATGTGCTTTATTTTATTAGAAAGATAAAACTCTAAATGTAATTTGGAAAAATGAATCATCAAAAAATGATTTGTTATGAGGGAGATATGGTTGTGAGAGGTTGGCCCTACAAATTTGTCAAAATTCAAAAATTCAAGTTTGATATGTTTAAGCAAGGTTTTGATGTTTTCATGTGTATTTGATGTTTATCCATCTTACATCTATGATTACTATAAAAGCATGAAATTTAATCTTATATCCAAGCTAGTTATGATTGGATTTTTATAAATCAAAAACGAAAAGATATGAACACGAATAACACCAAAACTTACTTAATAGAGAAAGCTTCTTGGATTTTCAAGAAAGATGCTATGAGTTGAGATTTTATGCTATGGAAACTCTAGATTTAGAGTTTGGTATGAAAACTAATGAGAATAAGACCCCTATTTATAGTTAAAAAATTATAGTTTTAGGTTTCAATTTGTATTGGTTTATTTAATATTTTATCAATAAAAGTCATATCTTTTAGTAGAGCTAGGGGATGAAAGAAATTTTTATGATATTTTTATTGGACTCAACAAGTGAATTAAAGGATAATGCTTGCCATAATCAATCATAATGTGTTCAAGCATTCAAATAACCATTGACTAACATTCAAACATTATTAACATTCATATCAAACACTAATTAAGTTTAAATTTCTTTTTCAGGTCTGTAGATAAAAAAGAATTTTTGCTAAGTGTCCACAGCGGCTGAAGGTCTACCCACAGCGGATGAACAAGAAGGCACAGCGGATGAAGAATGAAGTCTAAGTGCTGACAACAGATGAACAATCACATACAGCGGATGACCAAGTCCCACAGCTGATGAACAGTCCACAGCGGATGTACATCCACAGCGGATGAACACTCCACAATGGACAACAACAAAGCATACACAAGTGTTTACAGCGGACAACATCCAAAGCACAGCAAACAAGTAGTTCAACTTTCACAGCGAATGGTCTGTTATCCACAGCGGACAGTTCATCATCCATAATGGATAGCTCATCATCCACAGCGGACAGCTTATTAGACTTAGGATTATATGTAATATGGTTTTACATAAGGGTATTTTTGTAACTGTACATAGATCTTTGTATAGGTTATAAATAGCAGTATACCTTAATCCTTTGTAAGCTTTTGAACAATCAATCAATCAAACAAAGCAGTTATTATCATTCATAGCATCCAAACAGACAATCATACACACACATAGATTTCATATCATTAATTATGGGTTTCCTTGCTATGATTATTGAGTATTGACTTAATAACAACTTGAAAAAGATCCTTGGGGGAATTCATTCATTTTGTTCTTGTTAAAGTACAAAACCCGAATTCCATCAGGTGGTATCAGAGCTTTGGTTCAAATCAATCAACTGATTTTTGATCCTTTCAATCAATACAGTGATCTATATGGTTCATTAGCTTCATATCATCCATTTTTAGCTGAAAATTGAAACAAAAACCCTCTTCTACGTCAAACATTCAACAAATGTTCAAAACATGAGTTAATCTTTTGTTTTAGTACATTTTAAAGAAGATTTGTGCTTTGTTGTTATTAAAGCTCTAAACATCATTCATACACTATTTTTCAAAACAGAATCATCATACAAACTCTAAAAACCTCATCTGTTCAACGGTTATTGATAAAACAATAATCGAGTACTGCTTTATCGAGTTTTCATCAAACAAACACTATTTTTAAACACATTAAATCATTTTGTTGTGTTTAAATCATCATCTTCGATTATCTTCAAACTTGAACCAGGTTTTTGATTATCTTCAAACAACAAATCAATTGTTGTTTTCATTGAAGATCATCACAACCGCAACATTACTATGATAAACCCTAGTTCTTCATTCATCAAAACATTCAAAATCGACGGTGTTTTTGTTGTTTTTCATTAAAAACTAAAGAAGAAACCATTTCTTCTTTTGAAATTTTGAGAAAGTCACTTTTTGATCCAAAAAGTAAACTTTTAAAAACATATTATTTGTTTTTAGGGTGACTTTATTGGCTGGCATCATTAAAAGGGTTTTAACTGATTTTGACCTTCCTTAAATAGAATATTCCCTTTATTCAATCGAGAATTAACTGTGACTTCACCTTGGACATTAATTAATTTGAAACTTAAATTAATTAATTTCTTTTATTCGGTAAAAACTTAAAAGTGACAAATTTAACAAACAAATCCAAGTGACCTTGGGATAAGTCAAATTTAGTATTAAGCTAAATTATCAAACAAAATTTGACTTAAACCGTTAAGTTTGAAAGTTTACAATCATGTCAGATGAAATTTCAGGTTCAATAGTGGTCTCAAACCACCTAGACTGAAAGACAAAGCTGACCATAAACAATGGAAAATAATGTTCAGGAATTGGATTATTTTCAAGACTCGGATTTGTGGACTTCCATAACCGAGGGACCATACGTACCTGTGACTCTAGGTCCAGATTATAACATTTAGAAACCAGTGAGTTTAAATAGTGTAAAAGGTCAAAACAGACATGAAAGCTTACAGCATTCTAGCAATGACTCTCCCGTTTGAGATATTGACTAGAGTTGAAAACTTCAAAACAGCACATGAACTGTGGAAGGTACTTCACATAATATGTGAAGGAAGTGATAAGATAAGGGAAATCAAGAAAGAAAATTTGAGGTATGAAACTTTCCACCATGCAAAGAGAATCAAGACCACAACAGCTTCATAGATTCGTACAGCTAGTAAATGAGATGATTGTTTATGGTCTCAAATACGAATCTATGGAGATCAACAAGAAAATGTTTCATACTCTTCAAGAGAGATGGACTCAATCAGTCTCTTTAATGAAAGCAACAATGGATCTAGAAGCATTATCATTAGATGCCCTAGTGGCTAAAGTAGAGACACTAGAATTAGATGAGAGGTCGAGAAACAACAGCACAGTTAGACATGTAGAATCATACAAATCCAAGGAGATACAAACAACAGACAGTGCATTCTTGACATGCACCGGTGAAGAAGAAGAGGAGGAATTTCTTGATTCTAGTGAAACTTCATTCTTTTCTCCTCTTTAATCACCATAAAACAAATAGAAGTCTAAAAAGACTGGTGTTCATGCTTCCAATGAAGCAACACCTCAGAGCAAACAACACCAACATGTTTCCAGCTCAAGCAAACAACATCATACAAAGACCCAAAACATACATAAGTTTAACAAACCCATGGATGCTCTCACAATCATTCTACAAAGTAAAGAGCAGAAGGCAGCCTTTACAACCTTCTCCACAAGTTTTGAAGCATACTTGGGTGCAAATCTCACACCATCATAAATCATCCAACAAGATTTGGATGAATTGCCACCAGACATGGTTGAAGAGATGGATCTTCAGTGGTCTATGGCAATGATTGCCTACATATCAAAGAGGTTTCTCCAAAGAAATAGGGGGTTGAATATGGACAAGAAAACAAAAATTGGTTTTGATAAAACCAAAGTAAGATGCTATAACTATCAGCTCTATAGTCACTTCTCAAAAGAATGTCAACAACCTAAGGCTGACAGAAACAACCAACAACCACAAACTTCAAGTGGTTATCATACAAACAGACAAGTTCCACCTCTTATTAGCATTCTATCTGTACTAATACCAGCACATATCACATAATAAAGCCCCAATCAACACTCCAAGTCCTCTGCAATGATAATCAAATAGTATGGTGAGTGTGACTGGAGTATGTACAAGGCAGAGATACAATCTCCTGACCATGCCCTCATGGCACATGTTGGGGATAAAATTGCTGAAATCCCAAAAGAGGTAAAGGAGAATCTTTGTTCTCAAGCATGCATTGATGAAGTCACAAGACACAGAGAGCATGCAGACCAACTTTCAAGGAAAGTTATTGAAACAAACATTTTGAATGACAGTTTATAATTAGAACAAAAACAATATGAGATCAAAATTCTTTCACTGAAAAATAATTTAGACAAACTATTGTCTAAAAAGCTAACACTAGCAGCTCAAGTTGAATAACACTCTAAATCTTTGACTCAGTCAAAAACACTACAAGCTGAAACTAAAGTGAAACTTCAAAAGTTTCAGGTGAGTAATAAGAAGTTTGAAGAACTTCTTGCTCAACAAAGGGCATTCAAAGACACTTCAAGTTTGGGATATAATAAGGTTAACCCACCTTATAATGATAACTATATCCCACTACTTGATTCAATGACAATAAGCATGGGGAATCACTTGACCCTCATGATACGACAGATGACTCTAAACCATCATCATCATCATCTAAATCATCATAACTATCAAAATCACCTCTGATAAAATTTGATAAAAGTCAAGCACCATCAAAACTAAATTCAACATATTTCTATCAAGGAGAAAACAATGAATTTGATGTACACATATTAGATGAAGATGATAAAGATTTACTATATGATGAGTCAGATCAACCAATTACTGAAACTATAAAAGTTTCAAGTGTGGTAGATTGAACACCAAAATAACCAAAGAAAAACAAGTATTTGATATCTTCTCAAGTGGAAGAAAGGCAGAGTCTTCCACTGTCTCTCCCATAAGACCAAACAAAGTGAAAGGAAAAGCCCCCATTCAGCCCAAACAACCAACTGTAACTTTTGACTCCATTAAAGTCAAAAGTTTTTAACAAAGTATTGCAAATTTGCCTTACTGTGAGTGGTGTAATCAATACACCCACAGCATAGAAAAGTGCAAATATAGTAAGTACTGCAAATACTATGATATGAATAATCATAGTACAGAACATGTCATTTTCACAACTACTATTCAATTTCTAAAAGAAACAATCATAGCACAGCCAATTGCTTTTTCAATAAGAAGAACATAAAGCAAAACAAACAAACTCAGGTTGAGAAATCAACTGAGAAAGAGATAGTTGTTCCTAACAAGAACAAGGGAGGAGTATCAAAACAAACTTCTCATACAAAAGTTGTTTTAAACTATGACAAAACTTTTTATGACAACTTTAAACAAATAGACAAAAGACATAAGTCTTAAAACAGACACCAATCTGACCTTAACACTCAAAGGAGGAGAGTTCAAAGCACTTCTGATAGAGCTAAAAACATACAAAGGAAGTCTAGTGTACCTAGAGTTTCAAAGCCAGCAGACAATGCTTATTTAGAAGAAATTTGTGTTATG
The DNA here is from genome assembly GCA_025506505.1 of Flaveria sonorensis. Taxonomy (NCBI): domain Eukaryota; kingdom Viridiplantae; phylum Streptophyta; class Magnoliopsida; order Asterales; family Asteraceae; genus Flaveria; species Flaveria sonorensis. The sequence continues at coordinate 18,549,915 of CM046424.1, forward strand.
GGAAAAGACGGAAAACCCAAGACCATCTTGGCTTGGGTTGCACCCTTTAATTAATTTCTTTGTCTTTGCGGGGACATCAAAGAAGGCCTGACAACATATGGTATGTTGACAGTGGATGCTCCCAACATATGACTGGCAATTGTTCCCTCCTTCGGGATTTCAAGAGCAAACATGGAGGAAACGTAGCATTTGGAGGTGATAAGACAGGAGGAAAGATAACTGGTGAAGGAACAGTATCCAATGGGTTGATCAGCTTTGAAAATGTCAACTACTGCTCTAACCTCCAGTTTAATCTTCTTAGTGTATCCCATATCTATGATAAAGGATATGCCACTCTCTTTGACTCCAACAATTGCAACATCCTCAAGATGGGTTTTCAAATACCTAAAGACTGTATCCTTTTGAAAACTCCCCGTCAAAACAACACATTCATTATTGATATGAATACAGTTTCAACATCACCCCCTGAAGCATCAGAAGATGTTTCTCAATTATGGCATAGACGATCGGGACACTCTAATTTTAACAGAATGAATAAATTAGTTAAAAGTGACTTAGTAATAGGTCTACCACAAAAAGCATTCTTCTGTACAGACCACTGCACTACATGTTTGAAATGCAAAACAATATAGAGTGTCTCATAAGTCTAAATTGGTAAACTCTAACCATACACCACTCAAATTGCTTTATATGGACCTTTTTGGCCCTACAAACATATTGAGCATAGGAAAAAAGAAATATTGTCTTGTAATAGTAGATGATTACTCCAGATTTACCTGGGTTTTCTTTCAATTACACAAGTCAGAAACAACAGAAATCATCAAATCATTTATCAATAAAATTGAAAATCAATTTGATCTTAAAGTCAAAACTTTAAGAAGTGATAATGGTACTAAATTTAAGAATGATATTATTTCTTACTTTTGTGCAGAGAAAGGAACAAGTCAACAATTTAGTGTGACTAGGACTCCTCAGCAGAATGGAGTTGCTGAATGGAAAAATAGAACATTAATAGAAGTTGCTAGATCTATGCTAGCTGACTCTTTATTGCCCATATCCTTTTGGGCTGAAGCCATCAACATAGCTTGCTACATAAAAAATAGAACATTAATAATTAAAGAACATAATATATGAATTAATGTTTAAAAGAAAGCCTTTTATTGGATTTCTTAAAGCATTTGGATGTTCGGTATCCATATTAAATACCAAAGAACATTTATCTAAGTTTGCTCCAAAAGTAGACGATGGATTCTTTGTTGGATACACTGGAAGTTGTAAACCATACAGAGTACACAATCTGATCACGAGTCAATAATTTAGTATTTAATTGATCTAAATGAACGATTTTACATCATGATTATGATGGAATAGTTCAAGTTGTTTGTGTTTTAATTTGTAGGTGTTTGGAGCTAAAGGAGGCTTATTTTGAAGAATAAGGAGCCAAACACGAAACTACAAGGGCTGAAGATGTAAATATCAAAAGTTACAAAAAGGCACAAATTTAGGTGTACCGACATATGATAAGCCGGGTATGGGCGTATAATACACCGGTCGGCGTATCAGCGGCTTATAAGTGGTCGTATTTGGAAAAAATAACAGAAAGTTGGGCGAAGGAATACTGATATGGGCATATGATATGCCCAGGGTTGGCGTATCATAAGCCGGTGGCTGAACTAACACCCGGATTTTGTGGATCTTCAAGTTATTTAAACACAATCCAACTATAATTCGAAGAAGAACTTTCCAAACTCAATTCTTAATGATTCCAAGCTGATTTATGGTGATCTCAAGCCTTCCCATTCATCCTAAATCATCATTGATCATCGTCAAATCAAGATTGAAGATCCGATGAAGATCATGAATGGCTAGTTCTTCTTTGATTGCTTTAGGGAGTACAATTTTTGTCAAGTGAGACAAGTGGTATGCTTTGATTAGGTTTTTGTATTGAACAATGAACTATTGAATTAAGCTTTATGTTTTGATTAACTTAAAAGGTTTACTTGTAAATAAAGTTGTTTGCTTGATTATCAGTTTTCAGTTTCCTTCCACCGTGAGCTCATTAAGAAAAGTAGATAACGTGATATCGGTAAATTGGAAGATTATGAACGAACGAATCTTAAAAGCTTGTTCCTTTGTTGTCACTTTAATCAAAAGCTGAAATCTTGAAATCATGTTCTTACAAACCCTAATTCAAAAGTACCAATTAATGATCTTGCAGAATTGGAAACCCGGAAGTGATTGTTTCTTATTATTTAATCAAATTCGTTATAAAGTTTGTTGCTTTTTGCAATTTTGTTCTTAATTTCATCCAAAGTTCCAATTTTTAATATTAAAGTTCATGTCTTTAAGTTAATTAAGTCATATTGTTAAACACTTTCCACATATTCCCTATGAAGACGACCTTACTTACCCTTACATAATAAAGGTAAGACCGATATATTAACTTTTTTTTGATCAAGTCTCAACAACCAGATCAAAGTGGCACCATTGCCGAGGAATTAGTATGCAAAGTGTTATTTTTTTTAAAAAAAATTAGTTTTCTTTTCTTTTCTGTTATTTTATTTTGTTTTTTAGGTGGTATACTAGGTATCTTATGTCTTGCATGTTACTATCAAATTGTTAAAACTCACCATGAATCGAGTTTATTATTCATGCACTGGTTACGGGAGTCCAGTTCACACACAAGATCATTGCCTTGAGTACTTGCAAAAGTGTGAAGATGCGAGAAGAAAATAATATTTATTAGATGTCTATTATGATGATGTACCACTTATCCGTACTACGAGGCATCTTCACCATACTATGAAGAATATTATCAGTCAGAGAAGAACTATAACTTTGGACAAGATTTGGATTGCAACTTTTATGAACCAAAGATGGCACAAGGCTCACGTTATCGGGAGACTTATAACGACTATCATCAAGAATACTCTCAGGTGACATACGAGGATCAGAATCAATGTCAATTTCCTAAACAAGAGAATGTTATCCAGAATGTTATGCCATTTCAAAATGATTTTCAATCTGAGAAGGAAAAAAGTATTGTTCAATTGGAGTTGATATTGCCCGAGATCGATAAGTTGTTATCACAACATCATCTTTCAGATCAGGAATGACTTTACTACTTAACTATCAAGCGTGACATATTATTACTGAAAATAGAATTAGAAGATTCCATCTTACCATTTGTAAAAGTTGAGAATGCGGCCATGAAGATTGCTAGCACACAAATTCCCTCGTTTGTTGAACAGCCATGTGAAGAACAAGTGGTGGTTGATAGTTATGATGATAATGTGGAAGAAGAGCCAATGCATCTTTTAAAGCAAGAAAAAGAATATGCAATCTCACTTAAAGACAACAATCTTTTAAAAAGTCAATGATTGATATAATCAATGTTTATCCTAAACCTCCTCCTGTACTTATAATACCAATGAACAAAGTTGTGGAAGAAGGTGTCAGGACAAAGATTAGGAAAGTGGGAATGCAAGATGTCATGCAATTTACTATAAAGTGGATATGCAACAATTTCTTTATTTACATGCCTATAATTGGAAAGCAATTATGGAACTGGTATGTCAATTATCGAGCATTTGTTAGAAACTCTCTAGGAAAATGTGCGCTTCGACCACCTTAGTGGTCTCGGGTAAGGTCTAGCTAAAGACCTAAAACTTAGCGCTAACGGGAGGAAACCCGCAAACTTTGTGGGTGCGTTCACTAGAAACCCTCATGAGACTACAACTCGTCAACTCGGGTCTATAAAGGGGTTTGAAGGCTTGTTGCATACGCTAAATGCAACCGTGTTTCCTACAAAAGTGAGTTTTAATTCTTCTATTAGTTTTTGTGTTTTTTTTGATAGTCAATCACGAGACGCAAGCACTCAAGTGTGGGGAGGCACAAGCCGGGTGATGAAGGTTCCGATAATGATTGCGATTAGCTCCATGTGTTCTTTCCACTACTTTGGTTTTGAACAATATTCTTTTCATGCTTTCGTTGATATTGATTGATAATATGTTAGGATATGGCATACTAGTCTCCCTTCATAATGAATTGTCATGTTAAGTAATAATAGGATTGAAATTAATAATCTACTCCCCTATGTTATGAAAATACCAATTGTGACTACCATATATTGAGGACAATGTATCTCAAGTGTGGGGATAAGGGAAGAATTGGAAAAATTAAACCTTTTTAAAAAAATAAATCTTCTAATAAGCTTATTGTGCATGATACCTAAAAAATTTTCATACATGGCTATATCACTTGTTTGTGCATGTATAGATCTCTTGGCATGGTTTTTTTAAAATTGTAGAAAATCACTCCCATCATGAGCTTTTATAAAATTAGGTAAAATTCTTAGGAGGCATAACAAACCGAATGGTAGATGACATATGTGCTTCACATTTTTAACCCTTTTCCACCATTTCCGTGAGAGTTTGAGCCTATTTCAGCAATTTATAGCATATGTTGATTTGCTTTATATTTTTTCATAATTAGGGAAACCATAATATGCATTTAAGTTAGAACTTGTGTAATTGATGATGTCAAGATCATGAACCAATATGTGTATAAATGTGATAAAACCTTAGCCTTTTTATGAAACCTTGGGTGATGAAGTCCAATCCATGACATACTTAGAAGTGTAGTTTCAGTAATATATGAAAAAAAGGGGAAAGGGAGAAAAAGCTAAATATGAGGTCAAAATGACCAAAATATGAAGCAACAAAAATAGTGTGCGAATTCATATTATTGCAATTAGCAGATCGAGATTAATAAATAATACATCTAGCATGTTTAGATTGGATTTCATTCGTCATTAGCCAATCTAAAAATCCTATTCTATCTCACCTTAAACCTTAGCCTAACATTACAACCCATGAAAGATCTCTTGATTTATGTGTTCTATTTTGTTAATTGATGGTGATATGATTAATATATGAGCTTATGATGAAAATGTACATTCTTGGTTTGAGAGTTCCAGATATACTAGTATATAATCACTTGTCCATAAAATAAACCAAGAGGAGTGTTTAGTTTGAGGAATGTGAATGCATGAATGTTTGAAACCAAAGGTGAAGTTATGCCAACTAAGATGATTCTAGTTTAAAACATGAATGATATTACAAGTTGGGTTGTGAATCTTACATGATAAAAGTTTAAAATTAAGTATGCCTTGGGACCTTAACTTATACAAAGTTGTGATAGTTTAGCATGTTTGATTGATTAAGGTAAAATGTTTCAAGCAAGTTTGTTTGAGGACAAAAGGTTAAGGGTGGGGATGTGATCACGAGTCAATAATTCTGTTTTTAATTAATCTAAATGCGCGATTTTACATCATGGATATGGTGGAATAGTTCAAGTTGTTTGTGTTTTAATTTGTAGGTGTTTGGAGCTAAAGGAGGCTTATTTTAGAGAATAAGGAGCCAAACATTGTAAGGCCCCGTTCCTGGAAACCCCACAGTTGGATTTGGACATCAAAAAGACAAGTTCTTGAACATCAAATTTCATTAAAATACTTAGAAGTGTCGTTTCAGTAATAGTTCAATAATAGTATAATTGGTTATGAATATATGAAAAAAAGGGGAAACGGAGAAAAAGCTAAATATGTGGTCAAAATGACCAAAATAGAAGCAACAAAAATAGTGTGCGAATTCATATTATTGCAATTAGCAAATCAAGATTAATAAATAAGACATCTAGCATGTTTAGATTGGATTTCATTCATCATTAGCCACTCTAAAATCCCTATTCTATCTCACCTTAAACCTTATCCTAACGTTACAACCCATGAAAGACCTCTTGATTTATGTGTTATATTGTGTTAATTCATGGTGATATGATTAATATATGAGCTTATGATGAAAATGTACATTCTTGGTTTGAGAGTTCCAGATATACTAGTATATAATCACTTGTCCATAAAATAAACCAAGAGGAGTGTTCAATGTGAGGAATGTGAATGCATGAATGTTTGAAACCAAAGGTGAAGTTATGCCAACTAAGATGATTCTAAGTTTAAAATATGAATGATATTACAAGTTGGGTTGTGAATCTTACATGATAAAAGTTTAAAATTAAGTATGCCTTGGGACCTTAACTTATACAAAGTTGTGATAGTTTAGCATGTTTGATTGATTAAGGTAAAATGTTGCAAGCAAGTTTGTTTGAGGACAAAAGGTTAAGGGTGGGGATGTGATCACGAGTCAATAATTGAGTGTTTAATTAATCTAAATGTGCGATTTTACATCATGGATATGGTGGAATAGTTCAAGTTGTTTGTGTTTTAATTTGTAGGTGTTTGGTGCTAAAGGAGGCTTATTTTAGAGAATAAGGAGCCAAACATTGTAAGGCCCCATTCCGGGAAACCCCACAGTTGGATTTGGACATCAAAAACACAAGTTTTTGAACATCAAATTTCATTAAAATACGCAGCGGAACACACAAAAATTTCTATCGTTTAACATTTACATCAAAAGATCACTTTAGCTATCTATCTAAAGCTCTATGCTGGGATGCCAGTCTCGAACATGTGCCTGATAGCTCTCTCCCATCCATACCAAGCTCACCCCCAAAAATGTATAGCATACCTGTCAATCTAATATGCATACAAAAGTCAGCGATGCTGAGTGAGCTCTAGGTTTACTATAACAAAACTCTGACATAATCATACACCTTATCATCTTCAACATTTCATAAAACATTAACTGTACACATCAACTTACCGAACTCATTCGATAATTGTACTTTAACTTTTACTTTACCATCCACCTTACCGTTACATTACCCACATATTACTTTACTTTTCTTTACTTTACACTTTACCATTACGTTACCCATATGTTACTTTACCATTCACTTTACATTACGTTATCATTTGAACTTAGCACGAAGCTTAGTTCCTATCGGGTGAGAATGCACAAAGCATGTCTCCTATCAATTTGAGCACACCAAAGTGTAGCTCGTGTCCTGAGAATGCGCGAGGCATATCTCCTATCATTTGAGCACACCGAAGTGTAACTCCTATCAGGTGAGAATGCACGAAGCATATCTCCTATCAGTTGAGCACACCGATGTGTAACTCCTATCGGGTGAGAATGCACGAAGCATATCTCCTATCAGTTGAGCACACCAAAGTGTAACTCCTATCGGGTGAGAATGCACGAAGCATATCTCCTATCAGTTGAGCACACCGAAGTGTAACTCCTATAGGATGAGAATGCACGAAGCATATCTCCTATCAGTTGAGCACACTGAAGTGTAACTCCTATCGGGTGAGAATGCATGAAGCATATCTCCTATCAGTTGAGCACACCAAAGTGTAACTCCTATCGGGTGAGAATGAACGAAGCATATCTCCTATCAGTTGAGCACACCGAAGTGTAACTCCTATCAAGTGCTTGCAAGACTTCTTTAGCACTTTAACGTTTTCATAGCTATGCTATACAGGGTAACAGGGTAACTATTCTTTCGCGTTTCAACTGTGAATTAACATCGTTCTTTAGCCTATAACTATAATGATATATATAATATATCTACATACGTACTTTAATTCCTTAGTATTAAGTTCATCATTAAGTCATTATTAACGCACATTTACGGGGTAACATAACACGTAACGGCCAAAAGTTTTCACGCGAGAACCCACATTCGCGCGAGATCTTCTCTTTCGCTCGAGAACTTCATCATTCGCACGAGAACTTTCAAAAGATAACCGTTAGCCGCGAAAACTATTTTTCGATCGAGGACTCGCTTTTCGCGCGATGACTTTTCTGCTGTACCCAACTTGCTCCCCAAGTTATCGCTCCTTTAGCCCCTTTTTCACCCAAAACATGCTATAACAGTTATAAACATCATTCATTTACAAAACATTCGTTTAAGTATGCATATTAGCCCCAAAACATGATAAAACACGTAAAAGAGGGGTCTAGAACTCACCTAATGATATCCTTGCACACGAACACCACAAAACCAAGAGTGTTTTGAGCCAAAAGCTACATAATCATTGTGCAATATCATTACATATGGTTCATACATGCCTAAATACATCAAATATCGACGAATACATACCTTAGACACCACCTAGCACCAACTTCTCTTTTCATAAGAACAACAGTAGGACTTTTTGCATGAAGTAGAGAAGATTGGTGAAATGCACCAAAACCAAAGCAAGCCACACCTGCAAGAAATAAATGTATTCCAAAGATCACACGAGAACCGCTCCACACGAGAACTTGCTGACTAGCATGAGAACTCCACCTCTCGCACGAGAACTTCTCTCTTCATTCAAAAAAGATTTCGGGGCATTAGAAACATGAAACTACAAGGACTGAAGATGTAAATATCACAAGTTACAAAAAGGCACAACTTTAGGTGTACCGGCGTATGATACGCCAGGTATGGGCATATAATACGCCGGTTGGTGTATGGGTGGCGTATCAGTGGGCATATTTGGAAAAAATAACAGAAAGATTGGCGTAGGAATAGTGATATGGGCATATGATACGCCCAGGGTCGGCGTATCATACGCCGGTGGCTGAACTAACACCCGGATTTTGTGGATCTCAAGTTACATAAACACAATCCAACCCTAATTTTAAAAAAACTTTCCAAGCTCAATTCTTGACAATTCCAAGCTGATTTGTGGTGATCTCAAGCCTTCCCATTCATCCTAAATCATCATTGATCATCATTAATAAAGATTGAAGATCCGATGAAGATCATGAGTGGCTAGTTCTTCTTTGATTGCTTTCGGGATTACAATTCTTGTCAAGTGAGACAAGTGGTATGCTTTGATTAGGTTTTTGTATTGAAAAATGAACTATTTAATTAAGCTTTATGTTTTGATTAACTTAAAACGTTTACTTGTAAATAAAGTTGTTTGCTTGATTATCAATTTTTGGTTTCCTTGCATCGTGAGCTCATTATGAAAAGTAGATAACGTGATATAGGTAAATTGGAACATTGTGAATGAATGAATCTTAAAAGCTTGTTCCTTTGTTGTCACTTTAATCAAAAGCTGAAATCTCGAAATCACGTTCTTACAAACCCTAATTAAAAAGTACCAATTGCTGATCTTGTAGAATTGGAAACCCGAAAGTGATTGTTTCTCATTATTTAATCAAATTCATTATAAAGTTTGTTGCTTTTTGCAATTTTGTTCTTAATTTCATCCAATGTTCCAATTTTCAATATTAAAGTTTGTGGCTTGAAGTTAACTGAGTCATATTGTTAAACACTTTCCACATATTTTCTGTGGAGACGACCATACTTACCCTTAACAATAAAGGTAGCTACGACCGATATATTAACTTGTTTTTGATCGAGTCTCGACAACCAGATCACAATCCAAGACTGAACATAGTAGAAGAATCAACTGATGTTGTTTTTAATGAACATTCTTTCACTAAGAAAGTCATTGGATTTGAGTACCAAGGATGACATTGAATATCGTATGGTTCCTCCAACAAACACTGGTGTTCCATTAGTTGCTGATCCTCTAAGGAGAACAAACATTACTCCTTCAAGTACAATAGTTACAACTCCTCAAGATCAAACAAACACTTCACGAGGAACATCAACAAACACTCCATCATCATCAACTCCAGTGACCAATCAACCATAGGCTTCAGTTGACCCTTAACCAAGCAAACAAACAAGGTCACATCATCCACACACAGCTGAAGAAGATTATGACTACCATTCACTACCAGACACCCATCATGATGATGAAATCTTAGATTGCTTTCATTATTCACCACAAACATTTCATGAGCCTTCACAGCTATATAATCCCATAACATCAAATACCCTTGCTCACCCATCAACACCTGACCAAACAATCACTAATCTTGATTCAACTATCCCTGTTGACTAGATTGAAACAACAAGAGCTCACAAATATCATCCATTAGAGAATATCATTGATGATCTTAATGTAAGATTCATACGCAGTCAATCTGATAAAGCAAGCATTTGTCTGTCTTCTTACTTTCTATATCTCACTATACCCAAAAACATCATAAAAGCACTCAAAGACAACAGTTGGATAGAAGCCATCAGGAGGAACTACAACAATTTAGGAAGCAAGAGGTGTGGTAGTTAGTTGACCTACCAGAAGGTCAATATGCCATTGGCATAAGATGGCTATTTAGAAACAAAGCAGGTGACAGGGGGTTGTCATTAGAAACAAAGCAAGGCTTATTACCCAGGGTTACACTCAAGAGAAAGGCATTGATTATGAGGATGTCTTTGCTTCGGTAGCTAGATTAGAAGCTATCTGAGTATTTCTTGCTTATGCCTCATCAAAGAACTCCACTGTCTTCCAAATCGATGTGAAATGTGCATTCCTATATGGAAAGATAGATGAAGAGGTATATGTTACTCAACCACTAGGGTTTGAAGACCCAAACTTCCCTCACAAAATCTACAAGTTAGATAAAGCTCTATATGGTCTTCATCAGGCACCTAGAAAGTGGTATGAAACTTTATCAAAGTTTCTACTATAGAATGGTTATACCAGAGGGAAGATTGACCAAACATTATTCTTGAAGAGAAAAGGACAAGACTTTCTAGTTATACAAGTCTATTTGGATGACATCATATTTAGCACCACTAACATACAGCTTTGTAGAGAGTTTGAAGCTCTTATGCAATCAAAATTCCAAATGAGCTCAATGGGAGAACTTACCTTCTTCCTTGGACTTCAAGTTCAATAATCAACTGAAGGAATTTTTATCAATCAAAGCAAATATATGAATCAGATCTTGAAGAAATACAACATGACTAATTGCACATCAAGCCAAACACCATTTACAACTGAATTGAAGTTTGGCCTAGATCCAGAAGGAAAATCAGTTGATCAGAAGCTTTACCGATCCATGATAGGCTCCCTGATGTACCTTACAGCAAGTAGATCAGACATCATGTATGCAGTATGCATATGTGCAAGATACCAAGCAGATCCAAAAGAATCACACATCAATGCTATAAAGAGAATTTTTAGATACTTGAAAGGCAAACTAGCACTTGGCCTAGGTATCATAAAGATGGAGATTTCTCTTTATTTGCATACACTGATAGTGATTATGGTGGATGCAACAACAACAGAAAATCCACGACAAGAGGATGTCAGTTTCTTGGATCAAGATTGATCTCCTGGCAATGCAAAAAACAAACAAATGTGTCTGTCTCAACAACTGAGGAAGAGTATATTGCTTCTTCTGCATGTTGTTCTCTAAGTGCTTTGGATTCAAAACCAAATGCTTTACTATCGCTTTAACTTTTTTTAAAACACCCATACACATAGACAATTCTGCTGCCATGTTCATCACTGACAATCCTGTTCAACATTCAAAAACAAACATATAGATATCAGATATTATTTTCTGAGAGATTGCTCAGAAAAAGGTCTGATTAAGTTGATCAAGGTTCATACAGACAATCAATTGGCTGACCTATTTACAAAACCATTTGCAAGATTTGAATTTCTGGTTCACTCGCTTGGCATGATCAACTATGAACCAAACAAGTAATGTTTTCCAAAACATTAAAATCATACAAGCTTGATTTTGTTATAGTCCAAGTTTGTCATCAAACATTTCTCTTTTAAAAATCAAGACATCCAACAAACATTCATGTTTTTAGAATAACAAACAAGTTTGAATCACACATGACCATTCATGAGAAATGATAGTACACAAGATTACTTCTTCACTTGAGTCATTTTCCACCAATAAAGACTAACAATACCTTGTTTGATATGTGGTGTTAGATCATATGAGGCTGGTGCAACCAAAACAACACTTAGAAGAATTTTGAAGTGCTAAATGAAGTGGTCTTCCAAAGACAAAGCTGCTCTTCCAAAGCTAGGTCAAAGATCTTCCAAAGACAAAGCTGCTCTTCTGAAGCTAAGTCAAAGATCTTCCAAAGCTCAAAGTATGAAGAACTTCCAAAGGAAGAACTCAGTCTTTCGAGACCAAGTTGTTCTCCTTCCGAAGTATACAACTTAGAAGATCCAAAGACTAATTCTTCCGAAGAATAAAGTCCTGAAGACTTGCAAAAGTTTGAAAGACGTTGTTTCTTCTGAAGCCAAAATGTTCTCGTAAGAAGTTATTTCTTCCAAAGCCAAAATGACCTCGAAAGAATTTATTCTTCCGAAGCCATTTACCTTTGGAAGAACCAACTATGAACCAGTGGACATAAGTATGGTCTGCCTGACAGTCCACTGCAACTCTAATATACTACATGGCGCTTTCCCACACCCATGTAGTTGCCATACTTTAATCAACTGTTCACCATTCTCAACTTAGTACAGTTGCTATTCTTAGTTGGTGACAAAAGGTAAGTCATGGACCTGTCATGACTACCTAATCTAGGATATTATTACTTTATCTTAGATGCTTTACTACTAGTAGTGTAGTATTTGTCTAGTTGTAAATTCCAGCTGGTTTTCCAGGTATAACCGGTTGTAGATAATAGTATATATAGTTTCTCCATATAACTTAGTAACCATGCTTGTAAGAGTCTTATAATACTAAGTTGAGAAGTAATATATACAAGTATCTTGAAAAACCATTCTTGTGTTCTTGTGCTTTCATTAACTTATTATATTACTTGTGAACTTAGTAGAGATTCTGCTTTATAAACCCAAGTGATATTAAGTGAGTTTGTGAGAATATCTTGTGTTGTGAGACAAACACCGATCCTGCATGTGATTAGGATCAGCATCGGACACCTAACATCACATACAACAGTGAAGAACTAAATTCTCATAATTGTATGGTAAGCAACATACATCTTGGTTTATGATAAGTATTGGTCTATCCAATATGGATTTCTTGTAAAGTAACTCATATACACCAAGAAAAATAGTTTTTAAATTGCTCAATCATACAAGTGTCTCCTATGTAATGACTATCATAGAGCTAAAGTACACTAAGGCATTCTTTGTTGTGCTAAGCACAGACCTGAATGACATACTTCATGATCCAAAAGGATTCCCAGCGAGGAACACATCCATCTTGGATGAACAATCAATAAAGTCTTTTAGATTACATTCCTTGTGAATGTATCAAAAGAATCCCAAAGAGGATCACCTTCCAAATTGAAGTGCAAAAGAATCCCAATATGGATCAAACAATAAGGATCAAATTGAGCATTTATACTCCTAAATAGCTAGGTCATAAGTATTGAATGTGCTTTCTAGCATATCTTAAGGAGGGTTGATCTTAACATACAATCAGGTGTGTGGTACATACAATTCATCTAAATATACCAAAACATGATAATCACTCACTATTTTAATCAATTATTAATATCATGCATGAGTTTAAGTGGATCATAATATCTGCAATCAACATTGTATTAGTCTATGTCTATTCTCAATATCATCAAATTAACTCATTGAGGATTTAAGACTAGTATGATCTCACGTCATGTGATAATGATTCATGTCCAAGCATGCAAATCATCCATTTCTTAGTTAGACAAAGTGTTAACTTTCTAAAAGTTTATCATGCAAACAAACAAATTGGACGTTGATAATTTCCATCCCAAAATTTCAAACTTTTGTCAATTTATAAAGATTTTTATAAATATGCAAAAATTTAGGGGGAGAAAAATGAAGATGGAAATATCAAATGCAACAGAATATGTGCATCATCATACATTCTTAAAATTTAGGATTTTAAAATTTTGAGTTTTTAAACTAAGGAAAACAGCCAAGTCAAGCGAGCACTCAAAAATAGCAGTTTGACACATATACATGCACATTGATGCTTGTGAGTGATTTCTAATCATCCATATATTAATCATGTTTTAATTATAGAATTCTAACAAACATTCAAATTTTGAAAAGATTTCACAAATTTTCAAGCAAAAACAGAAAACCAAGTGTTCACAGTGTATGTATTAAGTTATATAGCTGATGCGTAAAATTTTCAAAACAAAGAAAATTTTAAAAATTTTCTCAACTGTAGACACAACAGACATTCAAAAGTACATCTGCTGTACCTATAGTTAACCATTAAACATTCAAAATACACCAAGTGTATATAGTGGACAAACAATAATGCATCCGCAATGCATCAATCATCATAAAAGTGTTCACAGCGCATGTACATGGGTAAGCATACACTGTACATAGCGTATGAAAAATTAGTCATCCGCTATGAACAACCAAAACAATCAATCAAGTGTGCACAGCTCATGAACAAATGTTCATCCGCTTTGTGCATAGTGTACAACTCACAGCGTATGATTTTTAGTCATGAGTTGTAAATTTTTATTACACACAAGTGTACACAGTGCATGACCAAATGGTCATCCATTATGAACATAGAAAATCATTCAAGGGTCCACATCATACAACTTAAAAATCATACAGTGGACACACTATTCACACAGCGTATTTTTTAATCACAGCGTATGACTTAAAATTAATTTTTAAGTTTAACCTCTTTACATAACTGTAACACCCAAAATCTCGGTCAAAATAAAAAGGAAAAAAAAGCATTTTGAAGAAAATAAAAAGAAGGCAAAGTTGAGGGGTGCTTTGTGTAAATAGTACCAAAACGTCAAAAATGCACTTTATATGGGCATGGCCGCCCATATCATCTTGTTGCTGCTGTTGTTCGACCGAAAACAAGAAGAACTGAAATCCTCATTTCTCTTGGTCGAATTGTGAAGAAGAATCTTCGAGGTTAGTAGTTTTTTTGTGATTAATTGGTTCGGTTTTGTTGGGGTTTCATCCTTAATAGGTTCGGTTTTTTGTTTATGTGTTCTTGGTGTTTGGGTGTTTGTTTTGGCTTGTTCCAGGTGTTTGAACTCTTGTGCATGCAAGTTGGGAGGAGATTCACTTGTTTGCTGCTATAGGTGAGTTCTAGGACCCCAATTCTATGTTTTTAAACTTCTTTGGTGCTGAAATTGCATTTAAAATGTTTTACAACCGTCATGAAGGGTAACCGTGTGTATATGTGTATGAATTTCTGTGTTTTATGAGGTTGTAAGCTTGCTCTATGAGTTTAGCATGATAGATCTATGTTAAGAATGTATGGGAATGAGGTTTTAGAACTGGTTACAGCATAAGTCTCATTTACAGGTCTGATGGTTCATCCGCATTTACACTGTGATAATTGCCTAATTGATGTGTTCACCCGCATTTGCAAGTTGTTCATCCGCATTTGCAGGTTGTTCACCCGCATTAGTTTTGTTCACCCACATTTGTTCTCATTCATCCGCATTTGCAGGTTGTTCACCCGCATTAGTTTTGTTAACCTGCATTTGTTCTCATTCATTCGCATTTGCAAGTTGTTCACCCGCATTAGTTTTGTTCACCCGCATTTCTTCGCATTCATCCACATTTGCAGGTATTTCACCCGCATTAATTTTTTTCAGCCGTATTTGTTCTCATTCATCCGCATTTGCAGGTTGTTCACCCGCATTAGTTTTGTTCAACCACATTTGTTCTTGTTCATCCGCATTTTCAGGTTGTTCACCCGCATTTGATCTCATTCATCCGTATTTCTTTTAGACTTAAGAAATTTTCTGGAATTTTGGAAGATTAAAAATTAGGATTTGACAATGGTTGACTTGATGCTTGTATCTGATTATCTGATGCATGTTGTGGGCTGCCCTTATGTGCCTATTATGATATTATTATGTGACTTTATATGGTTTGCTTATAATCATAAAGTATTTTTATTAATCAAGTGAAAGATTAATGCTAATGAAAAGTGGAACATAAGGAAAGTAAGAAACTCTTGCAAGCAAATTCAGAATGAGGTTCACAATCGTTAGGTTGTTAGCTCAACTGTGTATGGCTTAGCTAACCCCAGAGGATACACACAGGGTCAATCTTTAAGATTGAGGGGACCATTGTTACTGCCCCGGTACCGGAGTCAGCATTAGTGCACCACGGATGGGGTCTATTTATAGACCTCAAGCCCAGTACAAGGTTTATGCGCATTATATGGGGGGGTATAGCACTTTGGTCCATATCGATAGTGAAAAGATTAAAAAGGGTAAAAGGTTCAAGTGAACGGCCACGGAAATGGTGAAGAAAGTTAATAATGATGATAATGAATATTAATTGAATGTATGTATGATGCATGAACATGTATGAAAGATTTGTAAAGTATTTTAAAGGGTATTTTCCTATATTAAGCTTACCAGGTATTTTCTAATGATTTTAAAAACTAGAATTCACTCAGCAAAGCTGACTTTTATGCATTTTCAGTTGGCAGGTAATATTGTTGAGGATGGCACTCGGGGAGGCTACTCGTCGGGACAACGCTGACATCCATTCATGAATATAACATTGTTGTTTTGTAATGCAAACTAATGATCTTTTGTAACTATTAACAAATATGTATTGTTTAGCAACAGTGGTTATAAACTAATGAATGGCTTTTGTTATTTAAGTTCCGCTGCAATATTTGATAAATTATGAAATGTTTTATAAATTTTGCTGTGAATGCCCAACTGTGAGGTCTCCGGAGACGGGGCCTTACAAGTTGGTATCAGCCAAAGTTTAAGAGAAATGGTAAATATTTTCAAAAACCTAAACTTAAACTGAAAATGGGACCGAATGGAGGGATGCCAGCCCGAATAGCTACGTGCCATCAGGTATTTCTTTTCATTATGATAACCGGTATTATGTGCGCATGCTATTTGATTTATGTGCTTTAGTAGATTTGAATACTGATGTAGTCAGGATAGGAAATGCTCGGGGAACGAAGAGTAAAGTAAGTGGCTAATCACAACTGGCCACTGTAATTAGGGACTTACTATACTTAACGTTAACTGAGCTATTACCTTGAATGACCGTGTGAGTGTTTGAATCTTATAGTGTTAGAGGATGGCTGGAGGTAGATCATCCAAGGCCTCTAGAGGTAGAGTACGGGGTGGTCATGCTGGTAGACCCTAGGCCGCAAAGAACAAGACGAGAACTGCAGAGACGGCTCCTGCTGAGCCTAAGCTTCATCACCTGGAGGGAGTGGATGAGAGTGCCAATTTGAGGGCCTCAGTGAAAGAGGCAGTGGTGGAGGAGGTTCAACAAGTCATACAGACAATCCTACCGTCTGTCGTGACTGAGGTGATCCGGGCCGTAAGAAAGGATGAGAGGAAAGAAAATGAGGAAGAGAGAAGGGATGCTGCTGGAGAAGGGAGAATGAGGGAGATCATGATTATGAGGAGGAGATGAATGTTGAAAGGGGAGCCTCCAGTGATGAAGAAGATGTAGAGGTGTGGGAAACTGTGAGGGGATGCAGCTACGGGGCATTCCAACGGTGTAAACCCCCTACTTTTGATGGCAACGGTAACGCTGCTACTGCCCACCGCTAGGTTAGAGAGATGGAGGAAGTGTTGGATATTAGTGAGTGCTGGGAGGATCAAAAGGTGAAATTTGTCACTCACTCATTTATTGACTCGGCTCTGTGTTGGTGGGACAATATTGTCCAAGCCGAGGGCAGCAGGGCCATCGGAAGGATGAGATGGGGAGATTTGAAGAAGTTGGTTGTTGAGGAATTCTGTCCTCACAGGGAACTAGACAAGATAGAGAGAGAGTTCTTATAGCTTGAGGCGGGAACCATGACCCACCAGCAATACACCACCAAGTTTAATGAAATGGCGAGGCTGGTGCCGGATCAGGTGACGCCAGTGTCGAGGAAGATTAAGAGGTATGTGTAGGGATTGCCAGCTGATATCCGCAGGAACTTGATTGTTGCCCGACCAAGCACTTTTAGGTCGGTAGTGGATCTGGCTGGGAGACTTTATGATAAGAGAGAGGTGATGGTGGTTGAGGTGAAGAAGACAGGTGGTGGTGACAAGAACTGGAGTGGGAAGAGGTTTGGGCATGGTGGTTTCACCCCAAATAGCAAGAGGCCGAGGATGGATGACCGCCGGGTTGTTGCTGCAAGCTCAGGGTTGAAGCGGTGTGACAAGTGTGGGAAGGAACATAAGGGGGAATGTCGTTTGGGATCGAATATTTGCTTCAGATGTAGGAAGCCCGGTCATATGGCAAAAGATTGTGGAGTGTCGAGGTGCTTCCATTGTGGCGGGACAGGCCACAGAAGCCACGAGTGCCGGAAGCCGAGGGCCGAGAGCTCTGGGGGCAAGAAGGTGGCTGAAGAAGGGGGACAGAGGGCAAGTGCTAGAGCCTTCACAATGACACGAGAGGAGGCCAGGGTGGATCCCGATGTCGTGTCGGGTATGTTTCTAGTAAACCAAACTTGTGCCTCTGTATTATTTGATTCTAGTGCTAGTAGGAGTTTTGTATCTGCTACTTTCTGTACTAAGGTACCTGTTATTAGTAGGAGCATCGATGAACCTTTTGACGTAGAAACTGCCATTGGTAAGTCTACCAGAATTTCTTATATGATTGAGGATTGTGGTATAGAGTTAGAAGGCTATAGGTTCTCTGCTAAACTATTTGTGATGCCCCTAGGCGGATTTGATGTAGTACTAGGGATGGATTGGTTAGCATCCTATGAGGCGAACATCATGTGTTGGAAGAAGATGATTTGGTTAGTTGCACCCGATAGGAGTTCAGTGACAGTTTATGGTGATTGCGTCGCTACGGTTCCGAAGGTGATTTCGATGGTAGTGGCAGAGAAGTGTATAAGGCGCGGATGTAATGCCTACTTGGCATACGTAAAGGATGTCGATGCGTCGATACCGCAAGGGTCCGATGTGCCTATAGTGAGCGACTTCCCGAACGTGTTCCCAGAAGATTTGCCAGGTGTGCCACCTAACCGTGAGATCGAGTTTCAGATTGACTTGATTCCCGGTGCACAACCAGTTGCCAAAGCACCGTATCGGTTAGATCCGTCCGAGATTAAAGAACTGATGGAGCAGCTACAGGAACTAATGGATAAGGGGTTTATTAGATAGAGTATCTCTCCTTGGGGTGCTCCGGTATTATTCGTAAAGAAGAAAGACGGTAGTATGAGAATGTGTATAGACTACCGAGAGTTGAACAAGTTGACAGTAAAGAACCGATACCCCTTATCAAGAATTGATGACCTATTCGATCAGCTTCAGGGTGCCAGTTGATTTCTAAGGATAGATCTTCGATCTGGCTACCATCAGCTGAAGGTAAAGGAACAAGATATCCCGAAGACAGCGTTCCGCACGCGTTATGGACATTACGAGTTTCTCGTTATGTCATTCGGTTTAACTAACGCGCCAGCTGCCTTTATGGATCTGATGAACCGAGTGTGTCGGCCGATGTTAGATAAATCAATGATTGTGTTTATTGATGATATTTTGATTTATTCGAAGAACAAAGAAGAACATGCCGGCCACATACGTGAAGTGTTGGAGACACTTAGAAAGGAGAAGTTGTATACTAAATTCTCTAAGTGTGCTTTTTGGTTGCGGGAAGTTCAGTTTCTGGGTCATGTGGTGAATACCGAAGGAATTATGGTGGACCCGGCAAAGGTTGAGGCAGTGATGCAATGGAAGTCACCGAAGGAATTATGGTGGACCCGACTAAGTTGACCCGCAAGGATGTGAAGTTCTTGTGGGGTCGGGAACAAGAGGATGCTTTTGAGGAGTTAAAGGCAAGATTAACTCAAGATCCTGTCTTAACATTGTCCGAAGGAAGTGAAGACTTAGTGGCGTATTTAGATGCATCCTATTCGGGACTGGGTTGCGTGCTAATGCAACATGGACGAGTGATAGCTTACGCGTCCCGAAAGTTAAAGACCCACGAAGTTAATTACCCCACTCATGATTTAGAATTGGCTGCGGTGGTCTTTGCGTTGAAGATTTGGAGGCACTATTTATACGGGACCAAGTGCACAATCTTCACGGATCACAAGAGCTTGAAATACTTCTTTGAGCAGAAAGATCTCAACATGAGGCAGAGAAGGTGGTTAGAGTTGATCAAAGACTATGATTGCGAGATCCATTACCACCCGAGCAAGGCCAACGTAGTGGCCGATGCCCTTAGCCGGAAGGAGAGACCCGAACCGATTCGGGTAAAGGCGTATCAGTTGGTGATGACCTCAGATGTGATAACGCAAGTTAAAGAGTTTCAAAATGAGGTGTTAAAAGAAGATCGCCTCAACTTTGAAGGGATGAGAGGTTTAGTCACAGAATTGGGAGAGAATACCCACGGGGTAAAAACCCGCTTTAGACGGATGTGGATTCCTCGATATGGGGATCTACGTGGGCGCATTATGGAGGAAGCTCATAAGACTCGATACTCCATTCATCCCGGTGCTACCAAGATGTATCAAGACATGAAGAAAGATTACCGGTGGCCGGGTATGAAACGTAATGTGGTGGAGTACGTGAGTAAGTGTCTTACTTGCCTGCAAGTGAAGGCAGAACATCAAAAACCATACGGGAAGATCCAACCATTGGATATAACCGAGTGGAATTGGGAGCACATCACCATGGACTTCATCACGAAGCTACCCCGTACTGCAAGGGGGTATGATACCATTTGGGTGATAGTCGACTGCTTGACGAAGAGTGCTCACTTCCTATCGATCCGCGAGACGTATTCATCTGAGAGATTGGCGGATCTATTCATCAAAGAGATTGTATCCCGTCATGGCATGCCGGTGTCTATTGTGTCAGATCGCGACACCCGATTTACGTCTAAGTTCTGGAAGAGGTTTCATGATGCCATGGGGAAGAGGCTACACATCAGCACAGCTTATCAACCTCAGACAGATGGTCAGTCTGAGCGGACGATTCAGACACTGGAGGATATGCTTCGAGCATGTGTGATCGACTTCGGAGGGAGTTGGGACGATCACCTACCGTTAGCAGAGTTTTCATACAACAACAGTTATCATGCCAGCATTGGCATGCCACCATACGAGATGTTGTACAGTAGGAGCTATAGAACACCCATGTGTTAGGGAGACATTGGGCAGAAAGAATTGGGAAGCATCGAAGTGATCGAGGCTACGACTGAGAAGCTGGAAAAGATCAAAGCCTTTATGAAGGCAGCCAAAGATAGGCAAAAGTCATATGCTGATAAGAGGCGTAGACCCATCGAGTTCAACGTGGATGATAAAGTCATGTTAAAGGTCTCGCCTTGGAAAGGAATCATCCGGTTCCGGAAGAGGGGCAAGCTGAGCCCGAGATACATAGGACCTTTCCGAATCGTTGCATGAGTAGGGGAGGTAGCCTATCGATTAGAATTGCCTAAGGAGTTAAGTGGAATTCATCCAACATTCCATGTATCTCATCTGAGAAGGTGCCTAGCCAACGAAAACATGATTTTACCACTGGAAGATATCGAAGTGGATGAACGACTTAACTATATAGAGCAACCAGTGGCAATCGTCGATCGAAAGGAGAAGAGGTTGAGGAATAAAGTGGTTCCACTTGTGCGGGTGCAGTGGAAACACCGGAAGGGTTCTAAGTCTACGTGGGAGACTAAAGAAGAGATGAGACAGCATTACCCATAGTTATTCGAAGAGTGACAGGTTTCGGGGATGAAACCTCTTTAAGGGGGGTAGACTTGTAACACCCGAAACCTCGATCAAAATAAAAAGGAAAGAAAAGTTGTGGGGTGCTTTATGTAAATAGTACCAAAAAGTCAAAAGTACACTTTATATGGGCATGACCACCCATATCATCTTGCTGCTGCTGTTGTTCGACCGAAAACAAGAAGAACTGAAATCCTTATTTCTCTCGGTCGAATTGTGAAGAAGAATCTTCAAGGTTAGTAGTTTTTTTTGTGATTAATTGGTTCGGTTTTGTTTGGGTTTCATCCTTAAAACCGATTTTTATGTGTTGTGTTTGGGTGTTTGTTTTGGCTTGTTCTAGGTGTTTGAACTCTTATGCACGGAAGTTGGGAGGAGATTCACTTGTTTGCTGCAATAGGTGAGTTCTCCCCTGATTCTATGTTTTTAAACTTCTTTAGGGCTGAAAATGCATTTAAAATGTTTTACAACCGTCATGAAGGGTAACCGTGTGTATATGTGTATGAATTTCTGTGTTTTATGAGGTTCTAAGCTTGCTCTAAGAGTTTAGCATGATAGATCTATGTTAAGAATATATGAGAATAAGGTTTTAGAACTGGTTATAGCATAAGTCTCATTTACAGGTCTGATGGTTCATCCGCATTTACACTGTGATAATTGCCTAAGTGATGTGTTCACCCGCATTTGCAAGTTGTTCATCCGCATTTGCAGGTTGTTCACCCGCATTAGTTTTGTTCACCCGCATTTGTTCTCATTCATCCGCATTTGCATGTTGTTCACCCGCATTAGTTTTGTTCACCCGCATTTGTTCTCATTCATCCGCATTTGCAGGTTGTTCACCCGCATTAGTTTTGTTCACCCGCATTTGTTCTCATTCATCCACATTTGCAGGTTGTTCACCCGCATTAGTTTTGTTCACCCGCATTTGATCTCATTCATCCGCATTTCTTTTAGACTTATGAAATTTTCTGGAATTTCGGAAGATCAAAAATTAGGGTTTGACCATTGTTGACTTGATGCTTGTATCTGATTATCTGATGCATGTTGTGGGTTGCCCTTATGTGCCTATTATGATATTATTATGTAACTTTATATGATTTGCTTATGATCATAAAGTATTATTATTAATCAAGTGAAAAATTAATGCTAATGAAAAGTGGAACATAAGGAAAGTAAGAAAGTCTTGCAAGCAAATTCACAATGAGGTTCACAACTGTTAGGTTGTTGGCTCAACTGTGTGTGGTTTAGCTAACCCCAGAGGATACACACAGGGTCAATCTTTAAGATTGAGGGGACCATTGTTGCTGCCCCGGTACTGGAGTCAAGGGTCTATTTATAGACCTCAGGCCAGTACCAGGTTTATGCGCATTATATGGGGGGTATAGCACTTTGGTCCATATCGACAACAAAAAGATTAAAAAGGGTAAAAGGTTCAAGTGAACGGCCATGGAAATGGTGAAGAAAGTTAATAATGATGATAATGAATATTAATTGAATGTATGTATGATGCATGAACACGTATGAAAGATTTATAAAGTATTTTAAAGGGTATTTTCCTATATTAAGCTTACCAGGTATTTTCTAATGATTTTTAAAACTAGAATTCACTCAGCAAAGCTGACTTTTATGCATTTTCAGTTGGCAGGTAATATTGCCGAGGATGGCACTCGGGGAGGGTACTCGTCGGGACAAGGCTGACATCCATTTATGAATATAACATTGTTGTTTTGTAATGCAAACTAATGATCTTTTGTAACTATTAACAAATATGTATTGTTTAGCAACAGTGGTTATAAACTAATGAATGGCTTTTGTTATTTAAGTTCCGCTGTAATGTTTGATAAATTATGAAATGTTTTAAATTGTGCTGTGAATGCCCAACTATGAGGTCTCTGGAGACGGGGCCTTATAATAACATACATTCACACTGTATACATAGTGGACATTTGTTTTGTTTATATATAGTTCAACACTTTTGATTTTCACATTCATCACGAGTGTGCGAGGAAAAAATCAAAATTCTAAATGTTGCTACAGTACGAATACCCACTAATCATCCTAAAATTGATATATGTTTGATTTCATCACTGACGTTCAATCAAATAGGTATAACAACATTTTTCTAATCATCAAACAATCATCAAAACACTCAGTTTTTTGATTTTGATTCAAACATTGTAAAGCCCTAAGTCGAATCATGAACCGTAACCTAAACTAAAATCATTTGATGATATAAATGAAATTAAACATTGAATATATGTTAGATGATGATAGTAGCATGTAATAGGACTGTTGATTTGAAGAATTTTGATTTGATGTTCATCGGTCAATGAACAGTCAACATGTTCATGTTAAAATTATTTTCAAAAACTAACTGATAGATCTTTGAAATGTTGAAAATGATTTGAAATGTGATATAACTTAGTAAACATGTTCAAATATCATTAACAAACATGAGATGAAAGTTAATTTGACATGATATTAAACACAACAATATTCAATGCATACACATTCAATGTGCATTAAATGAACTATTATAACTTTAAAAGCCAACCGAAATTTATTGAACAAGTTGTTATGAGATATAATCATTGTATGATTTGAACAAAGTAACTCCTTGTTATGAATCAAACATGATCTAAATAAATTTTGATCAAAACAACTTCAAATTAGTGAGATTTGCAAAAGCAAAATTGACCAAAATTGACTTCTTGTAAGTCAAACTGTTCAAATGTCAAATATAAACAAACAAACATTTTGGAACAAACAATTTGTAAAACATACATGATTTATCATCTCATATCATACACAATGACCAATGAACACAATCAAAATTTCATCAGATTAACATCATTCATTACAATCATTCAAATCACTAACATATTCTTTTTATTTACAGATATGGCAAACCATGTGTTTGTCAGAGATCACAACTTATGTGCATATCTTAACCCAGACTCACCAAAGGCAGAGTATTACAAGATATGATCCAAGCCATAAGACAAAAAAGGCTTGTACATGCTATGACTATTAGGCCTGAGATAATACAAGACCACATTATCTAGTTCTGGACCAATGCTCATCTGGGGCAAGTGGAAGATCAACAAGTTTTGATTTCCTTTATTCATAATCAAAAAATCACTATCTCTGAGGAAGTGATCAGAAGAGTACTTCAACTGGGAGATGAAGATGCACAAGGCCCAGTAGAGTTTGATGAGAACTATGTTCTCCATGTGTATAGACAGATAGGGTACACTGGTACCATTGACAGAAAGCAGATCAAGAAGTACTATATGTGTTCCCAGTTTAGATTCCTTATGCATACATATCAGAAGACTATGACCAACAGAAAGACTGGTTGGGATGCAACATCTTTGAGGAGCTCATCTGCTATTGCTAGTATAATAGAAAGGAGGCCTTTTAACTTTTTTACTCAATTGCTTTATAGGATGATCCATAATCTTACTAAAGTGAGGAACAAGTTTCAGATGTATCCTAGATTTCTCAGATGATCATGGATGATCTTTTAACCAAACATACCAAGAGAGGGAGCTATTTTTGAGCCTTTTCACTTCAATGAACATGTTCAAGGATCAAGTCAGCTTATACCATGGTGAGGAAGTTGCTGTGCCACCTCACATGATCAACCATGATATCCTTGTACCAGAAGTATTTTTAAGGATACCTTGACAAGGTGAACCACACATGCTCTTCTAAAATATGATTCGCTAAGATTCTATCATTCAGCCAGTACCAATCATTCATCAAGAAGCTCCCATTGCACCTAAACCCGAACCAATACATCAAGAAGCTCAAGAAGAGAAGCAGTCCTACTTTGAGCATAACATCCCATCTCCACCTCAAAGCCCTTATTTATCAGATCAACAAACACTTTTATCTCTGTTAAGAGATATTGATGCACCATGGCTGAGCAAGCTACTCATCATGAAGAAGTTAGAACATCATCTGTGCATGAAACTGAGCAAGAAGAGCAGAGTGCTCATGTTAAACAGATTGAGACTGAGGAACAAGCAAGTGATGTGCCAACAGAGGAAGAAATAGAGTACTCCAAAGTGTTCTTATTCGCTGAGTACAACAAGTTAATTGAAAACTCAAACAATAGAGCTAAGAAATTGAAAGAAAAGCTCAAAAACAAAGATGATGAGATAGGGAAGCTCACTACAGATGAAAAGGCACAAAAGTTGATTGTTTAATTTCTAGAACAACAACTTGAACAATCAAAGGCTGAATTGAAAGTGAAAGATCAAGATCTAAGTAATGCAAGGTTGGATATTGCCTACTTAACTGAACAGACAGATGCAAAAGACAATGAGATTGATGAGCTAAAAAGATAATCTTTGATCAAAATGAAGAAATTAAGAGGTTAAATAGAGAATTAGAGCATGTAGACAAACATCTGAATAAGGAAGAACATTCAAAAGATCAAGAACAAGTTTTGAAGAAATTAAGTGGTTCATATGATTTTACTTTTACCGGATTACCATTTTTGATCTTTTCAGTATCTTTTTCTTCAAAGATTTCAACATTGGTTTTCTCTTCTTCACTATCAGAAATCTTGTTGTTTTTGTTTTGGAAAGCTTTAAGTTTAGCTTTATTTTCAGGAGAATGATCATGCGTGTTGAAGTTCTCTGGTAAAGTGTTTGTTATAGATTTAGGCATTGGTTCGTGTGTAAAACCTAAGCCTACTTTTTGTTTGTCCTTTTGTTCACTTACCAGTTGTTCCATAATTGTTTTAGAACTTTTGACTTTTGCAAGATCAACTTGTGTAGCAGCATGTGCTATTTTCTCCTCTTCCAAGTTCTTAGTCATTTCTTCAAGTTGTTTGGAAACAATTTCTAATTCTTTCAAAGTTTTGTTCCATGAAGTTTGTAGAGAAATGATCTTTTCATCTGATATTTTGTGATAATTTTTAAGTTTATTATGCATTAATTCCTCTTGCTTGAGCTTTTCACATATTTTGTATGAGTAAGTTCGGTAATATTCTACATGTTCAAAGCAAGATTTGGTGCATAGTTTTTCTCTTACATCAGCTGGTATTTCAGGATATTTTGGTGAAGTAGTCTCAGAGTTAGAAGATAAATTTTCAATCTTTGGTTGATCTGACTGTGCCATTAATGCAACTTCTTCTGAATCCTCTTTAGGATTAGATTTATCACTCCAGTCATACTCTTCTTCTTCATTTTCAGAGTCATCTTCAGCCTTTGGATCACTGTCTTCTGACCAGTCTTCACCTTGAACTTCTGCAATAAGAGATAGACTATATGTTAAGTCAGTTGTAAACTGCTCTGCATACGCACTCCAGTCATATTCATCCTTGATGCTCACGACAAGAGCTTTCTTAGGCTCTTTAGAAGATTTTGAGTCATCTTTAAGTTCAGGCATTGGTAGACTTTGATATGGCTTTTGGAATGTTTTTTGAGATGGTTATGGATATCTTTGATTGCTTGAACTAGCTTGACCATTCCCTCCTTTGTTTCTAGGAGCTTTGCATTCCCGTGAGAAGTGGCCATAGCTATTGCAGTTGAAACACCTTGACTTAGATTTGTCAAATCCAACAGTTTTGTTAGCACTTGGCTTGTAGTTCCTATTGACATAAGAATGTTTCTGGGTTCTATATGCAATCATCACCATTGGCCATTTTAAGTCCATCTCTTCTACATCATCTGGATCCATCTCGAATAAGTCCTGCAAAACAAGATCTAATTGTGTTAAATGGCTACCTTGATAAGCTTGAAAACTAGCCATAAAAGTAGTAAAAGCAGTTTTGGACTCCTCATCCTGTAATAGGATGTTAATAACATCTTTAACTTTGCTAGTTTTAGCAGACTTAGAAGATGGAGTCTCAGTTTGAGGTTTAGAGTTTTGAGGTTTGGGAGGATACTGAGGTTGTGGTTGAGTTGCATAAGCATGAAGTATCTGTAAAGAACCTTGCTCCAACAAACAGATCACCCTCTTCTTCTGGTGAATTCTCATTCTTTTCCATAAAGGCATTCTCCACTGTGCTAGCTGGAGATGCAACATATTTGTTTTGAGATATTGATGCTGCTCTATCATTGTTTCTTGAGCTTTCATCAATCTCAACTGACTCAATTTTGGCAATCAATAGATCAAGATCCATAGGAATTTTTCAGTGTGCTTCAACAATGTCACTGTTTGTTTCCATGAGGATGGAAGAGCATTAAGAAGTCTGAAATTTAGATCTTTGAGATCATTTTTGATGCCAGCAGTTGACATCTCAGTTGTAAGTTGCACAAATCTATTCATCATTTGGTGTATAGTTTCACCAGATAAATACTCAAACAGCTCTAACTGCCTCTTCAGTTTTTGCTTCTTGAGATCTTGAATCTCCTTACCACCTTCACATATTATCTTCAAAGCTTTATACATAGTATATCCAGTTTGATATCCATCAAGTCTATTTAAGACTTCTAGTGGTAATCCTTTACACATCAATGAATATGCTTTAATGTCATTCTTTACTTTTCTTAGATCATCACCTTGTAACCCATCTTCAGGATAAGGTTCTGGAGAGTCTTTTTTGTAGACAAAACCTCTATCAGTACCATCTGATGTAATTGGGATATGAGGTCCTTTTTCTATTGACTTCCACAAGTCAGTGTCAATAGAATTAAGATGATGTTTCAATCTAAGAGACCAGTTCTTAAAATCAGCTCTGTTCTTCAACTTAGAAACTTTGTTCTCAGAATTTTCAGATTTGACCATTTTGAATTTTTTTTTTTTTAAGAAAAAGATTTGTTTTTGTTGTTTTTAAGTTTTGAATTAAAAACTATGAATTGAAAATATTTTCGGATTTTTAAATTTTGAAAAAATTTCTAAGTGTTGAGTTGATGCGCTTAAACAGTGATGAAGCGCCCACACAGTTGTCAAACACCCAACTTTGATGTAGAAACGCCTAAGGGACTGCCTTAGTAGAATTCTGAAACGCCCAACTGATAATGCGCCTGAACAGTTGTAATGCACCTGAACAGTTGTCAAGCGCCTGGGTTGTAGAACGTCAAAACAGTTCTAATGCGCCTGAACAGTGGTTAGGCGCCTAGAATTACTTAGTTTCTGAAAAGTTTCAAAGTGTCAAAACGGTTTTTAGATCAATTCAACAAGTTCTGAAAATCTTCAAAACTTGTTGAATTGATCTAAAAACTTCCAATTAGGTAGTTTATAGGTCGATAATCAATCCTTCATCTTCAATTTCAACAAACAACAACAATAGTTCAATATTCTGATTGAAATACAGTCTGAATATGAAGAACAGGTTCGAATAGAATTTAGGTCAAATTCTCAGATTTGAACAAATTGAACATGAAATTATGATTCAAATCATGTTTCTATTGATGAAACACAATTGAATTCAACAATTATTTGATCAAATTGCTTATTAATCACAGATTCAAGTGATTCAGAGAGCTCAAAAAATCGATAAGCTCAAATCACTGAACCAACAGCTCTGATACTATTGATAGGATCAAAATGGATTGATCTGTGATGATATTGTGATGCAATTGAATCAAAACAAACACAAGTAATCAAATCAATGCAAACATATTAGAAAAATTCATAGTTTTTCATTGATAGAAAGCATAGAAATATAAGTGTAGAGAAAACAGTTACAATTCGTTCAACTGATTCTAAGGTGTACTAGTCTAGTCTTTGTGCTTTGTGCTTACCTGCACAATACATAATCTATGCTATTTATACTATCAAAGAAAACAAAAAGGAACATATATTTACAAATTAGTCCCTAAACTATGACAAAACTATTAATAAAGACAATAAAGACTAAATGTTAATCTTCTAGAGGCTTCTACAATAAAGGAGAACACCTTGATAGTGAGCTACTAGAAAGAGTTGGATATCCTCTAAGACCATCAGATCTAAAGCTAACAATGAAGAAGATTGATGGTAATCAGTACAACCATCCAATCATTAGATGGTTTTATGATGAAAACCACTTTAAAGTTATGTTGGAGAGGAAGTTGGAAGGGAAAGAAGCATCAGACATCAGATTGTTTGATCCTATTCAGATCAAACTTTTACATCCATCCTATGTGTCATTCCTGAAGACAAAGTCATTCCCTGCAATTGATGATGTGTTATGCAAGGGTGATTGTTGTCACTTCATACACATGTTGAGGATTCTAGGCACAGTGTATGTGAATGCTGCATTGAAGCAAAGATTAGAGACAAGTCAGCAGTCACTGAAACATATTGAAGGTATCGCAAGCCTAAGGATCTCAAAGAACAACAATTTGAAAGTACTCAAGGGTGATCATGTTGTAACCACTCTAGTTAGCAACATTGAAGTTCAAAGTCTAGATCAGACCCCCCTGGAATAGATGGTGCAACTTCCAATTACATTCAAGTATGATGATCAGAAGAGTGCAGTTCAATACTTCACTAAACACATTATGAACTGCCTAAATGCCTTGAAGATTACTCCTTTACCTTATCAAGTCAAGGAAGCAGAAAAGGACTTAATCATATAGAAAAAGGTAGAAGAGTCCATTAAAGCTACATCTGAGGTGCAAAAGAATGTAGATGAAGCTAGTCCTTCTCATACTTAATGGTCACTAACAATCAAATAGGCAAAACAACAATCATACATATTTAACCATTCAAACAATCAAAACATACAACCATGTATAACAGACATAGCAAACATATCAGAATATCAATCATTAATTAATATCATACATATTATCAAACAAAAAATCATGCAATTAACAAGTCGTTTGAGCAAACATATGAACCAGAACATACATGATAATCAATTAATCATGCAATCATACAAATAATCAACCAATCAATCATTACAAGTGAAATCATGCAATCATTCAAATCAAACATAAACAAACACATTATCACTAACAAACAAAACATTAACAAGCAAACATCAAAGATTGGTAACATCATCCTTAAAGGGAGTATTGTTGGACTCAACAAGTGCATTAAAGGATAATGCTTGCCATAATCAATCATAATGTGTTCTCACATTCAAATAATCATTGACTAACATTCAAACATCATTAACATTCATATCAAACACTAATTAAGTTTAAATTTCTTTTTTAGGTTTGTAGATAAAAAGTAATTTTTGCTAACTGTTCACAGTGGATGAAGGCCTGCCTACAGCGGATGAACAAGAAGGCGTAGAAGATGTAGAATGAAGTCTAGGTACTGACAGCGGATGAACAATCATATATAGCGGATGACCAATTCCCACAGCTATGAATAGTACACCGCGTATGTACATCCACAGCAGATGAACACTCCGCATTGAACAACAACAAAGCATACACAAGTGTTCATAGCGGACAGCATCCAAAGCACATCGGACAAGTAGTTCAACATCCATAATGGACAGTCTGTTATCCATAGCGGATAGCTCATTATCCATAGTGGACAGCTTATTTGACTTAGGATTATATGTAATATGCTTTTACATAAGGGTATTTTTATAACTATACATAGATCTTTTTATAGGTTATAAATATCAGTATACCCTAATCCTTTGTAAGCTTTTGAACAATCAATCAATCAAACAAAGCAGTTATTATGATTCATAGCATCCAATCACACAATCATACACACACACATAGATTTTATATCATTAATCATGGGTTTCCGCACTATGATTATTGAAAAGATTCTTGGGGAATTCATTCATTTTGTTCTTGTTAAAGTTCAAAATCGAATTCCATTAATTTTAAAGTTAGGATTTGTATGATTTTTTAGTTGTAACTTTAAGTTACACATATGCAAATTTCACCGTTATAGTTATATGCATTTCGCTTTTATTGTAATTTTGCATTGTTTTTACTTTTGTAATTATCCATGTGTATATACATATACATATATATATATATATATATATATATATATATATATCATTATATTTAGATAGTTACAAGACTTTATTTAATTAATTAAATCTTTATCCTTTTAATAAAAGTTACATATGTAACTGTAAGTTACACATGTGTAAATATTCACCTTTATAGTTATATGTGTTTCGCTAATGTAGTAATTTAGCATTGTTTTTACTTTTGTTGATGCTAGGGAACTTTCAAGTTACTGATTATAGCAAGACCTAGTGTTGAAACACGTGTTATCATAAAATCACACTAACATACAACAATTGCACAATGAATCATAATGTATAGAACGCAGAGTTTTCATAAATAGGTTCTTGAATTCAGTCAATATTACATATGGAAGTACTAGGATCATTTAAGATTTAAGCGAGTAGGTTAAGCATGAAAAATCAAGGATGTTACAGTTCTTCACCAAACTCGTTCTAAAGGTCGTGTTAACTCAAAATCAGGGAATGCAATTGATGAGAATAACACAAAAAAACACTATCAATGGCATCCGCATATAGATGCATAGGTTCCAAAAGCAAAAGCCAAGATCTATTAGTCATCCAGCTACTCCTAATTATGTAAGAAACTTGAAAGCCCATATTGAGAAGATATTTGAAGCGTTAGGTGTTACGGATGAATACAAAGTCAGATTGGCCATGTACAAATTGCAGGATGATCAATAAACTTGATAGCAAAGACAAACAAATAAGAGCAGGCAAAATATACTTTCTCTCATATCTCTATTTTCCATAAGTTGCTCCTTAAGTGCATCCCATAAAATATTTGCACCACCAAAAGCTCTAAAACCATGAGCAATTTCCGTAGATAAAGCCCTGGTGATGGATGCATAAGCCTTATCATCAAGTGCAAACTTCTTTGCATCTTTTTCATCCCAAAGTGCCTTGGGCTTCTTGTAACACCCGAAAATTTATTAAAGACAAAAAAAAAAGAAAGAAAGGTGAATTATCAAAGTGGAGGGGCTAAAGTTGTGTGAAGGACAAAACATTATTATTATATGTTTAAAGTGGGCATGGCCTCCCACTACTCTGCTTCACCAACCTGTTTCGACTGCTAGAAAGAAGAAAGCAGAGCTTCAACGATTTCTTGTGAGAGAAAGCTTCGAAGGTGAGTGTTTTCTTGCTGTTTTGTTCAGTGTCAGCTGAGTTTTCAGCTTCGGGACCGATTCTTATGTGTTCTTTGTGTTCGGTTCTGCACTTTTGGTGTGTTTAGGTGTTTGAACTCCTAATGCTTCTAAGTTTGGAGGAGTTTTGCTTGAAAGCTACTGCAGGTGAGTTCTAGATCCCCGGTTTTCTGTTTTTAAATGTGTTTTTGGGGCTGAAAATGTACATAAAATGTTTTACAAATTATGTGTATGAAATCGTATGTTTTTACCCTGTTTATTCGGGTGAATGTATGTTGTGTATGATTTGTTGTGTTT
This sequence comes from Flaveria sonorensis, assembly GCA_025506505.1. Classification (NCBI taxonomy): domain Eukaryota; kingdom Viridiplantae; phylum Streptophyta; class Magnoliopsida; order Asterales; family Asteraceae; genus Flaveria; species Flaveria sonorensis. Next base: position 18,582,695 of record CM046424.1, read on the forward strand.
CGTGTTTGTATGCTTGTTTTAGGTGCTTGGTAAATTAGATTTGGGTTAAGAACATGTTAAAACGATGATTGGGTCTGAAAAAAATAGTGTAAGTTCGAAATTACAACTGCCCATGCGCCCAACATAGTGTCCATGCGCCTGCAATTTTGTCCATGCGCCTAAGTACCTGGTCATGCGCCTAATATAGTTCTCATGCGCCTAGAAATTTTGCCCATAAGTCTAAGTGTTGCCCATGCGCCCAAACAGTACCTCATACGCCTAAGTGTTCATGCGCCTAAGTAAGGCTCATGCACCCAAGCAGTACTCATGCGCCTAGAATTTCCTCATACGCCTAAGTGTTCCCATGCGCCTAAGTGCCTGTGCGCCTACATAGTACTCGTGCGCCTACATAGTGCTCATACGCTTATTGCCTTAGAAAATTTTCTGAAATTTTGTGGAAAATGGAAATTTATTATTAAGCCCTGGTATGTTTTGATGGTTATGTTTGTTGGTGTTTTTCATGTTTGTTATGTTCCATATTACGTATTATTACGTGACTTTACGTGGTGTGTTTATGCTTGTGTACGTAAAGTATAATCTTAATGAAGCGAAAGATTAATGATAATGAAAAGTGAAACATAATGAATGAATGAAAGTCTTGCAAGCAAATGAAAGAAGGTTCACAGCCATTGGGTTGTCAGCTTAATTGTGTGCGGTTTAGCTAACCCAAAGGATGCATAAAGGGTCAATCCTAGAGATTGACGGGGCCCTTGTTGCTTGCCCCAGGTACTGGAATCAGCTTTGTGCACAATGTTCGGGGTCTATTTATAGGCCCTAGGCCCAGTTCAGCTTCGTGCACAATGTTCGGGGTATTGCACATTGGTTCGGAAGAAAGTGAAAGATAACGATGAAAGCATGAAATGAATGAGAAGAATGATGAAAGATAATAATGAATATTATCTTGTTGTATGTATGATGCGTGAAAATGTACAGAAATAATGGAGTTTATGAAAAGGAAGTATTTTAAGAAGATGATATTTTTTATATATAAACAAGAGACTTTAAATTTTAAAACTTGAACTCACTCAGCAACGCTGACTTTTATGCATTTTCAGTTGGCAAGTAACTTGTTGCTGGGGATGGCACGCGGGTGAGGCTACTTGTCGGGCAAAGACTGGCATCCTTTCGTGCATGATGATATTGTTGTTTTATAATACAACTGAATGATTCTTTTTGTAACTTTTAAAATACAATGATGTATTATTTAGCAACATCAAATATTAATGCATGAATGGTTTTTGATAACATAATCCGCTGTGATGTTTTTATGAAATGTTTTCATTTTATATGAAAAAAAATGTTGTGATTGCCCAATTGTGAGGTCTCTGGGAACGGGGGTCTTACAAGTTGGTATCAGAGCCAAAGTTTAAGAGAAATAGGTAAATTATTTAAAAAACCAAAACTTAAACTGAGAATGGGACCGAATGAAGGGATGCTAGCCCAAGTAGCTACGTGCCATCAGGTAATTCATTTTCTTAAATGTTAACCGGTATTATGTGCGTGTGATATCTGATTTATGTGCTCTTAGTAGATTTGGATACTGACGTAGTTAGGAAGAGTAAAGTAAGTGGCTAATCACAACTGGCCACTGTAAGTAGGGACTTACTATACTTGACATAATCTGAGCTATTAGCTTGAATGATCGTGTTGGTGTTTGAATCTTATAGTGTTTAGAGGATGGTGGGTGGTAGATCTTCAAAGGCTTCTCGAGGATGTGTGCAGGGTGGTCATGGTGCTAGGCCACGTGTCACCAGCAACCAGGCTAAGGCTACTGAGACGGCTCCTGTTGTGCCCGAGCTTACGCATTGACGATTTACTTCACCAGCCTTAAATGTCAATTTTATATACCTAAGATAGACCTGAGGTCGGAATATCATCATCTAAGGGTCCAAGAGGATGACATATATAAGGCAGCATTTAGAACTTGGTATTGTCACCATGAGTTTCTGGTTATGCCAAGTAGGTTTACCAACGCACCAACGGTTTTCATGGATCTCATGAACCAAGTGCGTAAACCCCATTTGGACAAGTTTATCAATGTTTTTGTCGATGACATTCTAACATAGACAAAGAACAAGGGGAGCATGAGGAACATGATTTTATAACTACTAAAACAAGGATAATTGTATCCCAAGTTTTTGAAGTATGACTTCTGGATGAAGACCAAAATTTAGGTCATATGGTCAACAAGTAAGGAATGCCTATTGACCAGGAAAGAATAGAAGCCACCAAGAAATAGGCTACACCTAAGATTTTTGGGTTGGCTGGTTATTATCAACGAATCATGGAAGGGTTTTCATAGATCGCACAACCTCTTCCGGCATAACTCATAAGGGCACTACAAAAAGTTAGGGTGACAAGTAGAAGTCCGCATTTCAAGTTATGGAACAGAAATTCTGACTCTACCGATACTATCCCTATCAGAGGAAAACAGATGATTTCGTGATATATTGCGATGCTTCCATCCAAGGCCTCGGTTGTGTGTTGATGTAATGCGTGAAGGTTACCGAATACGCCTCCCTTCAGTTGAAAGTTCATAAGAAGTAGTAGATGACATACAACTTAAAGTTTAGAGTCATTGACTTATACATAAGATATAGAGGTATTACTTGTATGGTACCAAATTCATCACTACACTAACCACAAGAGCCTTTAGTATATCTTTGAAAAAAAGAGCTGAACATGATGTCACACCCTCAAAATCCACGTGCGGGGTTTTACCGCGAGTTATTAGTAACTCAGAACGACTCTATATGAACCAACATACCAAAATCAGAGTTTAACTTTAAAACGATGAGGAAGCGTTTAATAAACCAGAAAAACCAAAGTAAAGTAACATAATGTAAAATGCTCAAACACAAGCGCCCAAAGTAGTACTAATAAAGACTTAAATGTTTAATAACCAAACCAAAACAAGTTTCAATCATGTTGACAACTACAATGATGCTGACCCGTGCACGTGCTCCTAGGCAATGGTAACCTCAACCTGAGAATAGCATACTAAAAGAGTCAACACAATGGTTGGTGAGTTCAAGAGTTTGCGTTAATCATAAAACAGTAACAGTTGCAAAATACAAGAGGTGTATTGAAATAGATAGCTAGTCTATGTTCATTAGTAATAATCATAGTGATTTCAAGATTGAAGCTGACTGTGTTTCGTTTGTTGCCTCCCATCACGACTTACCAGGTCGTGACGATTCGCGTTAGGAAAAAATTGCACCCGTTTGACCTCGAGTCGCACAGGTGGGGCTCGTCAGACCCAGTAGTACTACCCAAGATTTCCCGCTAATCATCATTATTAACAATCCTAAAGTGTGAGGACTTTCATGGTATTCAGCACTATATCATACTATACACAACTCATATTAATAAAGCGTTTGTAAAACCAGTATGCTATCTCCCCCAAAAGAGAGTACGTAAAAGAGTGGGGCATGAACTCACCTGGTGTGCACAACAAAGACTTAAGAGCTTAACTTCAAAGAGAGTGAGAGAGACAGACAACCTTCAAAGGTCACCTAGAACACGCAAGTACATAAGTACGTGTACCCAGATTCATAATGAAACCCTAAGTGCTCTATAAACCAACAACTCAAGGTTTTATAAAAAGTAATACACATTGACCCAGTTGACCCGTTTGACCCGTTGGTGACATTATAGGTGAAATTCCATTCAAACAAACATACCAATACATCACACATGATTTATACAAACTGATCACATATGACACTTCATTAATCACATGTACTAACTAGATCATCATACAACCAGATTTCCCATACAAGTCATGCGAATCTCAAACAATTATCATGTTCAACATAGTTACAACATAAACAATGCATCATACATAGAATCAAATCATGCACGACATGCCATGTGAAGCCACTCACGACTTCACACCCTAAACCCTACCAATCCTACTAAGTAGGGGCCTCAGATTCGCACGCGTGTATAACAATCATCACATTATTCCATAGAGTCCACATCAACCAAAATGTGCAACCATGATCTATTACAACCAAACAATAATCCTATCATAACCCATATGACCCATTACCATGAAATCCCACAAACAGACCAAACCTGTCAACTAACCAATTTAGCAGTCATACAACCCAAAAACACATTCTAACACTTTAGAAACCATCCATGAACATACTAGCATGATCCTAATGTCCTAAACATGCTCAAATAATCATATTCAAGATTTTGTGCAAATAAAGTTTCCCTTTTTGGGAAAGCACATCCCAAAATCTATCAAACACCCAATACATTCATGAATTCATTACTAATATACCAATTCAAGCTCATGTTAACATCTAGACATGATCAACAACATCCAATCATCATAATTCATCAATCTTTCTAACCAAAAGTTACTACTTTTAGTAAGACATGAACTACAACATTCATTCTTGGATTTCCAACATTCATATCATCAATCTAACACCCAATCATCATCACAAACACATTAACCACATCAATTCATCATCAAATCACCATATTCATGCAAATAAAGTTACTATTATTAGTAACCTATGAACAACACATCAAAATCAAAGCTTTCTTACATAATCAACGTTAACTAACATCAATATAACTTAACTAACATCATCAAACAACCAACAATTGACCCTCAATTGCAAGATTCGAACACCAACTTTCGGCCAACATCAAAATCCATGAAAAACATATAAAAATCTAACCTTTAATCACGTGTAGGCTTGGAATTGATGATTCTAACGTGTTGTAGCACTTGAAATCGACCAAAATCGATGATGTTTGCTTGTTCTAGGGCTGAATTTCGAAGTGTGTGTGTGTGTGAAGCTTGGTCGCGGCCGATGGGGGCTATTAGGGTTAGGATTTTGGTTTTTTTTTGTTTTATTAATTTATGGTAATTACCCCTTAAACCCTTGCAATTTGTATTTTATAAAAACTAGGCTTTTAATTACTTTTTAAAAAGGTTTTTAACTAAAACAACAAGCATATAACTTAATAATAATAATCATATGTATTATTTTCACTTATCACACAATACACGAATTAAATACACACATTTCCACGTTACGCGATAAAATTCACAATTAATATTTAAATCACGTAATCACAACCAATAATCAACATAGAAATTATTGTTTAATATTATTAATTATTATTAAGTCACCAACATTCAACGACAACTAGTGTGTGCTCACGACACGTGTATGCAAGACTTAACGGAACTAACGGAGTTTGGTAACGAAAATTTACCGGATGTCACATTATCCCCATGTTGAAAGAATTTTGTCCCGAAAATTGCGTTACATGGTGTGTTCCATCACTGGTCTACTGCATTGGCATAAAGTAATCGAGTGAGTTTCGGGTGAGTTGTCATATCATCCCCATGTTGAAAGAAATTTCGTCCCGAAATTTAATTCAATACCTTCGCCGGCTGGCATCGTCTTTTCAAACAGTTAAGGATACCTAAGCTTCATCTGGTCCTCATGTTCCCACGTGAATTCTGGTCCACGTCTCGAGTTCCAACGAACCTTGACTATGGGTATCTTGCTTTGCTTAAGTGTCTTTACCTCACGATCCATCACCTCGACTGGTTCCCCAATGAAGTGTAAATGTTCATTTACTTGAACTTCTTCCAGCGGTACGATCATCGTTTCATCCGTTAAGCACTTCTTCAGATTTGAAAAATGGAATACATCATGGATTCCACTTAGCGAATCAGGTAGGTCTAATCGATAGGCCACTGGACCTATTCTTTCCAATACCTCAAATAGTCCAACACATCTCGGATTTAGCTTTCCTCGCTTACCAAACCGAATCACGCCTTTCCACGGTGAGACTTTCAATAAGACTTTGTCACCAATCTAGAACTCTAGAGGTTTTCGTCACTTATCTGTATAGCTTTTCTGTCTGTCACGCGCTGCAGCCATACGGTTCCTTATTTGTACAATCTTTTCAGTGGTCTCATGTACTAACTCAGGACCCGTTAGCTGGCTGTCACCAATTTCAGCCCAACAAACTGGTGATCTACATTTTCTCCCATACAATGCTTCGAAAGGTGCCGCCTTTATGCTAGTGTGATAACTGTTGTTGTAAGAAATTCCACCAATGGTAGGTGAACTTCCCAGTTATTCCTGAAGTCAATCACACAAGCACGTAACATGTCCTCCAAAGTCTGTATAGTACGCTGGCTTTGACCATCAGTCTGTGGATGATAAGCAGTACTCATATCCAATCGCGTACCCAAAGATTTCTGCATTGATTGCCAGAAGTGCGGTGTGAAACGAGAATCGCGGTCAGAAATAATTGAGATCGATACTCCATGCCTCAAAATGATCTCCTTCAAATAGAGTCGGGTTAATTTCTCCATCTTGTCTATTTCCTTTATCGCTAGGAAATGAGCAGACTTTGTTAATCTATCAACGATAACCCATTTCGTGTCACAACCAGTAGGAGTTTGGGGAGCTTGGTACTGAAATCCATTGAGATCTGTTCCCACTTCCATATAGGAATCTCAGGCTGTTGCAACAACCCAGATGGTTTCTAATACTCCACTTTTACCTTTGAGCAGGTCAGACACTTGCTCACATAGGTAGCTACATCCGCTTTCATATTAGGCCACTAATAGTGCACCTTTAGATCATAATACATCTTGTTAGATCCAAGATGTATAGAGTACTTAGACTTGTGTGCCTCACTCATGACCAAGTCTCTTAGATTTCCTTGTAGAGGTACCCAAAGTCTATCCATGAAGTAATGAATTCCATCCACTTTTACTTCCAATTTTTTTTCCATTCCCCTTAACAATTCAGACCCAATGTTTTCTGCTGTCAAAGCTTCTGTCTAAGCCTCTTTGATTTGTTCCAGTAACTGTGTGCTAATGGTAAGTTGCAAAGCTCGCACACATCGATGCTTAATAGTTTCTTTCCTACTCAACGCGTCAGCGACTAGATTTGCTTTCCCCGGATGATATCTGATGGCACAATCATAGTCGTTCAGTAGTTCTACCTAACGTCTTTGCCTCATGTTCAATTCCTTTTGCTCAAAGATGTACTGAAGACTCTTGTGATCGGTGTAAATAGTGCATTTGGTACCGTACAAGTAGTGTCTCCAGATCTTTAAGGCAAAAACTACCGCACCCAGCTCCAAGTCATGAGTGGTATAGTTCTTCTCATGAACCTTTAGTTGTCTAGAGGTGTAAGCTATTACCTTATCCCGCTGCATCAATACACACCCAAGTCCTTGAATGGAAGCGTCATAATAGACTACCAAATCATCACTTCCATCCGGTAACGCTAATATAGATGTGCTACACAGTTTTTGTTTCGGCAATTGGAAAGCAGATTCCTAACTCTCACCCCATTTATATAGTGTTCCTTTATGAGTCAAGGCTGTGAGAGGTTGAGCGATCTTAGAAAATCCTTCGATGAACCGTCGATAGTATCCCGCCAGTCCAAGAAACTGTCGAATCTCACTGGGTGTCTTGGGAATTGACCAATTCTTTATCGCCTCAATCTTTGCCGGATCAACATGTATTCCTTTCTCATTAACAATATGACCCAAGAATTGCACTTCGCGTATCCAGAAATCACACTTAGAAAATTTGGCGTACAGTTGTTCTTTTCTAAGTAATTCTAAGATTAGCCGTAAGTTCTCTCCATGTTCTTCCTCAGTCCTTGAGTAGATCAATGTGTCATCGATAAAGACAATAACAAACTAATCAAGATAGGGTTTGCACACACGATTCATAAGGTCCATGAATACCGCTGGTGCATTCGTCAACCCGAATGGCATGACTAAGAACTCGTAGTGACCGTACCGTGTACGAAAAGCAGTCTTCGAGATATCCTCCTCTTGAACTCTCAGCTGATGATACCCAGACCTTAGATCAATCTTAGAATAATAGCTTGATCCTTGCAGTTGATCAAACAAATCATGTATACGAGGTAAGGGATATCTATTCTTGATCGTGACCTTGTTTAGTTCCCTATAGTCAATGCACATTCAAAATGCCCCATCCTTCTTCTTAACAAATAGAACTGGCGCTCCCCAGGGCGACGAACTGGGTCGGATAAATCCTTTATCCAACAGTTCTTGGAGTTGAGCAGATAATTCCTGCAGTTCGTTTGGAGCTAACCGGTAAGGTGCTCTCGCAATTGGAGCGGCTCCTGGAGTCAACTCAATTTGAAATTCAACTTGACGATGAGGTGGTAGTCCGGGAAGGTCCTCCGGAAACACCTCGAAAAACTCATAAACCACGGGGATATCCTCTATCTTCTTTTCCTCTGTCTGAATGTCAGTGACAAGTGCCAATATGGCTAGTCGACCTTTCCATAGCAACTTATGTGCCTTCATCAACGAGATGGTGTCCATCACTGCACCACTCCTATCACCTTTAACCGAGAGAATTTCTTCACCGTTAGGAATTCGTATAACCTTCTCGTGACATATGACTTCCGCTTGCTTGTAAGAGAGCCAATCCATGCCGACTATTAAATCGAAGCTCCCAAGTGTGATAGGCAAGAGATCTATGTCGAAGGTATGACTAGCAAGTTCTATCTTGCAGCCTCTAAGGATATAGGTCACGTGAATCTGTTTACCGTTAGCTAACTCTACGGTGTACATAGATTCTAATGTTGATGGCATATCACTTAAAAGACTACTAAACTTAGTGGAAATAAAGCTTCTATCAGCCCCAGTATCAAATAATACGGTAGCAAAGCGACCATTAACCGACAATTTACCAGTTACTGCTGTAGGATCGTTTAGAGCCTCACTTGAGCCAATGACGAAGGCTTTCCCTTTGGCTCCATTATTATTTCCACCATTGTTGTTGCCATTACCATTGTTGTTATTATTGTTGTTTCCGTTGTTATTATTGCCAGTGTTGTTCCCGCCATTTCCATTTCTCCTAAGCTGTGGACAATTACGCCTATAATGACCTTCTTTTTTGCACTCGAAACAACCTTTTGGAGTTTCTTGTGATTGTTGAGGCTTCTTCATGAGTTCACCCTGGCAGTCCTTCGCTGCATGCCCAACTTTACCATAGCGTTGGCATCGAAAGTTGTCACACCTGCCGGTGTGATGGTAGTTGCATCGATTGCACTTGGGACTTTTCCCAACATAGCCTCCTTGTCCCTGTGATGCCGATGATGACTGGTTGAAATTTCGGTTGTTATCAAACCTCCTTTGTTGCTGGGGAGGTTGCTGCTACTGTTGTACCTGTTGCTACTGTTGTTGTGGCTGGTTGCTGGAGGATGAATCGTTGTTACTAATGTTCTCCCACTTTCATTTGTTGTCGGGCAACTAGCAACCGTGCCCCGTTTGGGTAACCGTCCTTGCTCAACTGCCTGGTCAGTCAGCCTGTGGGCTGTCCGGATAGCCTGCTGTATGGTAGTGGGGTTGGAAGCAGTTACCATACTCTGAATTTCGGGCACCGGTCCACGTATGTAGTGCTCGACTCTCTAGTGCATTTCATTGACCATTCCAGGGCATAGTGTGGCCAACTCATGAGTACGGGTCGTGTAGGCTTCAATCTCTTAGCCTTGCATTTTGAGTCGCCAGAACTCAATCTCCAGCTTCTATACTTCATTTTGGGGGTAGTATTCTTCAATCATAATCCCCTTAAATTCATCCCAGGGTAGTTCATTTGCCATGGCTTGACCCAGCATTTGCACCTAGGCATTCCACCAAGAAAGTGCTGCACCCTCAAGTGTTCCGGTCGTGAACTTCACTTAGTCAGCTGGCGGAAAGTAACATTTTGCGAATACGGATTCAGTTTTCGCGAACCACCGTACTAATCCCTCAGCTCCTTCCGTCCCGCTGTAGGTGTGAGGTTTACAATCCATGAAGGACTTGTAAGTACAAGGTGGAGGTCCTGTTTCGACAAACCATACATTAGTCAGGTATCCCAGACAAGTAGCTAGGATAATTGGTTAAACATCTTTTATCATTTACCAGCTGGCAGTCCGGTTTAGGCAGCAGCCACTGCTGCCTGTACGTGCTCGTTAATTAGGGCAGCCAACTCTGCAGGTGTCATGTTTATGGCACCGGCACCACGACCTCCTGCGCCACGTCCACGACCTCGTCCACGTCCTCTTCCACGTCCGTCCATATTTCACTTTACATTCATAAATACAATAATGAGTAACATCCAACACATTAATCTCATTGAGGTACATTAAATAATAAGAAATAAGGATTTCATCACAACCACAACATTTATAACAGAAATAATAACCAAAGATAAATAAACTGTAAATGAGTCACAAAGTATTCCATTAATGTCAAAATTTGATCAGCAAACCTATCATCGATCACTATGTTATGGTGATCCTGCGCGTCCATGCGCCCAGTAAGTGCTACAACGTTGCCTGCTAGGGTATGATGTCCACCAATGGCCATCGAGAGTCGCTCCTGAAGCTTCTCTACCTAGTAGCGCAACTAACGCATCTCAGATCGTAAGACAGAGTTCTCATCAGTGAGTCCTCGGATACGTTGTCGCTCCATGTCTAGAGTGGCTACCAAAGCTGCAAAAGCCTACTCGAGAGGGATGTCCAAGGTAGGAAGAGTAGGCAATGCAGAGCTGTCGATGACCTAGTCCTAGGTTGGGTAGGAGCTACAGGTGGTACACGCTCTCTATAAGCCATACGACGTATGTAGGTGGGGTAGAAATCCCAGTTCCGCAGAGGATCGAGCTCAGGAGGTATGAAAGGCTAATCCCAGTCTATCTCGCCAGGAGGATAAGGATGTCGGGGCCAGTTAAATCCCCTATCAGGTACGGGAGAAGTAGGAGGTGACTCAGATCGTGCAGGTCTCTTGCCTAAATTTCTGGATGACGATGCCATTCTGCGAAGTACATGATGCGTATGCCAATGAGTATACAGTAAGGAAATAAGTGACAAGTAACTAATAACTGTGCGGTTATAGTCTAGAGTGTGTATGCAACCTAGTTCTCTATAACCAATGGCTCTGATACCAAACTATCACACCCTCAAAATCCGCGTGCGGGTTTTACCGCGAGGCGTGTGAACAAACCAGGATCTTAGTCATTAGTTACTCAGAACGACTCTATATGAACCAACATACCAAAATCAGAGTTTAACTTTAAAACGATGCAGAAGCGTTTAATAAACCAGAAAAACCAAAGTAAAGCAACATAATGTAAAATGCGCAAACACACGCGCCCAAAGTAGTAAGAATAAAGACTTAAATGTTTAATAACCAAACCAAAACAAGTTTCAATCATGCTGACAACTACAATGATGCTGACCCGTGCACGTGCTCCTAGGCAATGGTAACCTCAACTTGAGAATAGCATACTAAAAGAGTCAACACAATGGTTGGTGAGTTCAAGAGTTTGCGTTAATCATAAAACAATAACAGTTGCAAAATACAAGAGGTGTATTGAAATAGATAGCTAGTCTATGTTCATTAGTAATAATCATAGTGATTTCGAGATTGAAGCTGACTGTGTTTCGTTTGTTGCCTCCCGTCACGACTTACCAGGTCGTGACGATTCGCGTTAGGAAAAATTGCACCCGTTTGACCTCGAGTCGCACAGGTGGGGCTCGTCAGACCCAGTAGTAGTACCCAAGATTTCCCGCTAATCATCATTATTAACAATCCTAAAGTGTGAGGACTTTCATGGTATTCAGCACTATATCATACTATACTCAACTCATATTAATAAAGCGTTTGTAAAACCAGTATGCGATCTCCCCCAAAAGAGAGTACGTAAAAGAGTGGGGCATGAACTCACCTGGTGTGCACAACAAAGACTTAAGAGCTTAACTTCAAAGAGAGTGAGAGAGATAGACAACCTTCAAATGTCACCTAGAACACGCAAGTACATAAGTACGTGTACACAGATTCATAATGAAACCCTAAGTGCTTTATAAACCAACAACTCAAGGTTTTATAAAAAGTAAGACACATTGACCCAGTTGACCCGTTTGACCCGTTGGTGACATTATAGGTGAAATTCCATTCAAACAAACATACCAATACATCGCACATGATTTATACAAACTGAACACATATGACACTTCATTAATCACATGTACTAACTAGATCATCATACAACCAGATTTCCCATACAAGTCATGCGAATCTCAAACAATTATCATGTTCAACATAGTTACAACACAACCAATGCATCATACATAGAATCAAATGATGCACGGCATGCCATGTGAAGCCACTCACGACTTCACACCCTAAACCCTACCAATCCTACTAAGTAGGAGCCTCAGATTCGCACGCGTGTATAACAATCATCACATTATTTCATAGAGTCCATATCAACCAAAATGTGCAACCATGATCTATTACAACCAAACAATAATCCTATCATAACCAATATGACCCATTACCATGAAATCCCACAAACAGACCAAACCTGTCAACTAACCAATTTAGCAGTCATACAACCCAACAACACATATTAACACTTTAGAAATCATCCATGAACATACTAGCATGATCCTAATGTCCTAAACATTCTCAAATCATCATATTCAAGATTTTGTGCAAATAAAGTTTCCCTTTTTGGGAAAGCACATCCCAAAATCTATCAAACACCCAATACATTCATGAATTCATTACTAATATACCAATTCAAGCTCATGTTAACATCTAGACATGATCAACAACATCCAATCATTATAATTCATCAATCTTTCTAACCAAAAGTTACTACTTTTAGTAAGACATGAACTACAACATTCATTCTAGGATTTCCAACATTCATATCATCAATCTAACACCCAAACATCATCACAAACACATTAACCACATCAATTCATCATCAAATCACCATATTCATGCAAATAAAGTTACTATTATTAGTAACCTATGAACAACGCATCAAAATCAAAGCTTTCTTAAATAATCAACGTTAACTAACATCAATATAACTTAACTAACATCATAACATCATCAAACAACCAACAATCAACCCTCAATTGCAAGATTCGAACACCAACTTTCGGTCAACATCAAAATCCATGAAAAACATATAAAAATCTAACCTTTAATCACGTGTAGGCTTGGAATTGATGATTCTAACGTGTTGTAGCACTTGAAATCGACCAAAATCGATGATGTTTGCTTGTTCTAGGGCTGAATTTCGAAGTGTGTGTGTGTGTGTGTGAAGCTTGGTCGCGGCCGATGGGGGCTATTAGGGTTAGGATTTTGGTTTTTCTTTTTGTTTTATTAATTTATGGTAATTACCCCTTAAACCCTTGCAATTTGTATTTTATAAAAACTAGGCTTTTAATTACTTTTTAAAAAGGTTTTTAACTAAAACAACAAGCATATAACTTAATAATAATAATAATCATATGCATTATTTTCACTAATCACACAATACACGAATTAAATACACACGTTTTCACGTTAAGCGATAAAATTCACAATTAATATTTAAATCACGTAATCACAATCAATAATCAACATAGAAATTATTGTTTAACGTTATTAATTATTATTAAGTCACCAACATTCAACGACAACTAGTATGTGCTCACGACACGTGTATGCAAGACTTAACGGAACTAACGGAGTTTGGTAACGGAAATTTACCGGATGTCACACATGAGACAACGTCATTCGGTCGACCTGTTGAACGACTATGACAATATGATGAAGTACCATCTAGGTAAGGCTAATGTGGTAGCCGATGCCTTAAGTCGAAAGTAAACACCTAAACTAAAGCGAGTGCTAGCATTAAAGCTTACCATTCATGCTAGAGTGCCTGATCAAATCTGTAATGCTCAAATTGAAGCTTTGAAGGATGAGAATCTGAAGGCTGAGTCCATACGAGACATAGAAAAGCACTTAGTGATAAAATCCGAAGGAATTCCTTATTTCATGGAAGGAATATGGATATTTCAGTACGTGAATTTACGACAGCTGGTAATGAATGAAACTCATATGACTCGATATCCCATTCATCAAGGTTCAGGTAAGATGTACCATGATTTGAAAGTTCTTTATCGGTGGCAGAATGTGAAATGAGATATTACCACGCATGTAAGCAAGTGTTTAACTTGTTCTAAAGTTAAAGTGGAATATCAAGGATCATCTGGTTTACTCCAACAACCACAAATTCTAGAATGGAGGTGGGAGTAGATCTCAATAGATTTCATTGTGAAGTTACATCAAACTCTTAGTGGATGCGATACCATTTGGGTAATAGTCGATTGCTTGGCAAAATTCGCACACTTCCTGGATTTTAGAGAGACTAATTGAATTGAGAAGTTAACTCGCACCTATCTAAGAGAAAAAGTCTCTTGGCAATAGGTGCTAGTTTTGCATCATCTTTGATTATGACACTCATTTCATTCCTTATTTTTGAAGGTCATTGCAAACATAATTAGGAACATGGTTGGATAGGAGCACAGCGTAATCATCCGCTGACTGATAGTCAGAATGAACGTACGACTCAGACTCTAGAAGACATGCTGCAAGCATGTGTTATTGAATTCAGTAGTAGTGTGGAAACCCACTCACCCTTTATTAAGGTTTCTAATGATAACTGCTACCACACGATAATCAAGGGTGTACTGTTTGAGACACTCCATGGAAGTAAGTGCCGACCACCCATCTGTTGGGCAGAAGTTGAAGGAAAGTCAACTTACAGGTCCTGAGCTTGTGCATGAGACGACTAAGAAAATTGTACACATTCGTAACCCCAGGGCAGCAGCACGTGACTAAGAAAGGATTTACGTGGGCTAACGCTAACAAAATCCATTGAATATCAAATCCAGAACAAGGCACTTCTAAATATGTCACCTTGGAAAGGTGTAATTTGTTTTGGAAAAACAAGAAAAGTTAAACCTGCACTACGTTAGATCTTTTGAGATTGTCAAAAGGGTTGGACCAGTAGATTAACAACTCAATTTGCCTAGAGAACTCAGTGGAGTACATAACGTGTTACACGTTTCAGACATGAAGAAATGTCTGTCTGATGAAACAGTCGTCATTATTTTAAATGAGAAATAGATGAACATCCAGCTATGATTCATTGAGGGAGTAGTTGAAATCATGGACCAAGTGGTCAAAAACACTCAAGCATAATTGTACATTTACTGTTAAAGTTAGTTTGAACTCTAAGTATGGATCAGAGTTTACCATGGAATACGAGAATCATATAAAGGTGAAATACCTGCAGTTTACCTGTTCAGAATTTCGGGGTGAAATTCCTTCAACAAGGGGATGATGTGACAACCAGGAAATTTTCATCCATCTTTTACCAGAGTTAGTTAAATTTCAAGACGAAATTTCTTTCAACAAGAGGATGATGTGACACCTGGCATTTTCAGGTCAGTTACTGATCATCACAATCATGGTTTTCCAATCATACATTCATGCATTTAATATTGTTTACTTAAATGTGTCATTTATTGCACAAACATTCACGAACCTTTCACGTAACGGTAATTCGGAGAATTGCCGGATCGCACGTGTGTCTGTCTTCGAGCGTTGGTGACTTGTCAAAATAGTTTTCAAACAATCATAATTGGTGTGAAATTATATGTTATATGATTATATGATTAAATGTGTAGCTTGGTTGTGAAAATTAGGAATTTTCTAGCATTTATGCGTTTTCGCGTATTTTCGGCTTTTAATACCTAATTATTATAAATATGCCTTTGAACTAGAAAAATGAATATTATTTCATGTTATTAATATTTTTTATATTATATGAGCATTTGGAGGTTTCAGTGTAGAAAAGTTCAATCGAATAGCGTTAAAACGATTTTTATAAAAGACGGGGCCTTTCTTGTAAAAAAAGTATAAAACCCACCCCCACAACCCTAATCACCATTTGGCAGTCCCCTTACCCTTTCCCTTCAGATTTTTCAGAACAAATCAAACACACTCACAAAGCACACCTTCTTTGATCTTGTTCTTGCATATTGGTGGTGATTTTCAACGTTTCTTGCATCAAACGCATACTAGGGATCATCATCTACGTATTTCAAGTAAGTTTTTATGTTTGATTTCATGTTCTTTGATCTTCATGATGAACATGAACCCTAGATGATCCAAACAAGTCAAAACTTGAAATTGATTGAGATTAATCATGGATTATGTGTTAGTATTCAATATCATGATGTTTGTACGGATTGGTTTTGTGAAATTGTGTTGTTTTGATCAAACCCGAGGCTTACTTATTAAGGAAACTTTAATTCAAAGCTTTTGTAAAAATCATATGATTTTGATGAAATTGGATTGAGTTGATTATTCTATGATGTTAGTTGATGATCGTGGATGAAAATTCATGTTTCGAACTTTTGATTTTGGATTAGTTTTCGAGTACTTTCCATTATAGGAAACTTTTTGGGTAAGTTAGTTTATATATGATGATTTATGCATGTGTGATGATATGTGATAATTGTTATATGATGTTTAGGGCACAAGAATGGATTGGGAATAATCGAATGGTGAAAAACGCTTCATATGAACATGCTAACTATTTATGGAAACTTTTGTGACTAGATGTGTTATATGATGAATTTGATATGTGTAGAACATGTTATGATGATGTGTTTGATGTTGAAATGATCATAGGAACATGATAGGAGTTTTGGATGAATGTTGTGCACCATGTGTTCTTACGTTTTAAATTAGGAAACTTTGGAAATGATAAAGTTTCTTGGTTATGTTAACATGTTATGGATTATTGTCGGATGTCTTACATGTATATTTGAGATGTTTGTTGTGATATGCTTTATAATCTTGAAATGGGTTACACATGTGTAACGATGTCATACTTTCCAAAAATATATTTCCAACATGAAACTTGATATGAATCATTATTTGAGCTATTTGAGCATGACTAAACATTTTTTTATTTATTTGAGTCACTAACGGGTCATCGGGTCAGTCCAGTCAACTTTGGTAAACAAAAGTTAACTCTTATCAAAAAGTTAAACTTGTCAAGCATTTTTCGAACACACTAAAAATTACGTTGTTTGGATACAACGGGGTTTATCTTGACCATTACGTACATACACTCATGGACCTATATTTTTTAGGAAATGATTAGCTTTCTGCTTTTACACATCATGTGTTTATACGCATATAAGGTAAGTCTTCACGGCCCCACTTTTGCTTACTTTCCTTTTTGGGGAGAAGCATACAAACTATTTTTATTTGCTTTTGGTATTATTGGTATATCTCCTTTTACTATAGTGCAAATATTATCACGCAAGTCCTTATACACTCGAACCGTTAATAACGAGCTAGCGAGGTAATTTTGAGTAGTACTACTGGGTTTGACAAACCCCACCCGCGTTAGTCATGCTAACTCGTCTGGAGGTCTAACGGGTGTTTAATTAACCTAGACATTTGCCATTGTTTTGTGATAAGACATGGCGGAAGGCAAAATAACTCACAAACAGTCAGCTTCGGTTCGAAACGCTAAGTAACTCGATATATAGGCTAGCTACCTATGGTATACCTTTGTTTACTTTTACCAAGAAAACACTCAAACATATTTACTGATTTAAACCTATGAACTCACCAACCTTGTGTTGACACATTTTAGCATGTCTTCTCAGATTGCAGGCACGCTTAAGTCTAGGGTTGCACATTTAAGGTTCATGCATCATGTGTACTATTTGGAAACAAGTTCATTTACATTTACTACTTTCATTGGGCGCCTTGTTTTGCGCGTTTATTACTCATGGTTTTATAAACGTTTACGTTTCCGCACTGATTACATTGATAACTATAT
Organism: Flaveria sonorensis; assembly: GCA_025506505.1. NCBI lineage: Eukaryota > Viridiplantae > Streptophyta > Magnoliopsida > Asterales > Asteraceae > Flaveria > Flaveria sonorensis. The sequence goes on from CM046424.1 coordinate 18,600,474, forward strand.
AAGGCCAAATTATTATTTTAAATCACATGTAGTGTCGTTTGATATGACTGTGTCTAAGATCCTGGTTTGTCACACGCCTTGCGGTAAAATCCCGCCGGTGGATTTTGAGGGTGTAACATTAACGTTCTTCGATATGCATTTATTTATCCAAGTTCAATGAGGTATTAATGTTAAATGTTCTTACCCTTAAACGTCTTAGAATCTATCTTCGAACCCAAATTTTAACTTATTTTAGTTAATTAGTCCTAAATCTTAACATTTAAATTTTATAAAAAATATCTCAGCTTGTGTAGCTGATTGCGCAACGTCTTGCATAGGCTAATTGGAGGTCGAAATGTTAATGAAACATGATGTAATAGGCATCGTTTGAAAGATAAGACCTTAAACTAACTTCTAGAAAAATAATTTCCTCAAATGGATGAAGTATGAGGGAGATATGAGTCTATGAACACAGCCCAACATTCTGCCCGAATTTAATAGCTTTGACCATTAACTTTGTTTATTGCATTTAGAAGATCAAACGATGTCGAAAAGACACGATACCACTTAGTTTAGTTAGAGGAAAATTTGAAATTGTTTTTAGATTTTAATTTTGATGTATTTTGACTTCACATAACCAAGTTATGACCTGTAAAAAGCGTCCTATTTTTCTTACAGCAAGCTGTCCAAAATCTCAACTTTGTCTTTCGAACCCCAAGACCATAATTTTCACCACTATTGACCCGAGACCAAGACCATTATTTATTCCATGAACCATTTGACCAAACCATTTCATTATACTCTTAAATTATCAAAAGTTTCAGTTCCAGATCGAGTAGTTAAGATATTAATTTTTTGGTTCGCGTTTTTGGTCGTTTAATATATAGATCCAATTCCGAATGCATTTATTGATTTTGAGAATGAAGATTAATGTTTAATAATATATTATGAATCTAAGATGTTCATTAAGACCAAATATAACATGTTTACAACCCAATACAATGAACCCAAGAACATATGAACATCGAGAAATAGGGTTTTACCTATTTCGAAGAATCAACACCCGAATTGCCTAATTCTTCACGATCCAATGCCCAAATCCAAGAATGAAAGATTTTTAGATGATGTTTTTTATGTTAGATGATAAATATCATCATATAACAAGATTAAACAAAATCCAATCTTGAACACAAGCACAATAGCAAAATTGAATGGATTGAAGGTAATGAAGATGATTGTCGATGATGATGATGATGGAAAACAAAGAGAAACATGATGGCGGCTAGGGCTTTCTCCAGAGAGAATACTTGGAGAGAAAGTTTACAAAATGAAAGAATGGGAAAACAAGGGGGAAACAAAGGGGAACTCCCCCCCCCCCCTTAAAGAATTCAACCAAGGAGGGCCATGGGTGGGCCTCTCGGGACTTTTGTCCGTCTTGTCCAATTCCGTCTCGTCTCGATCCGCTTGTCATCCAATTTTTACGTTTTTAAATCCTATTCGATAATACGATTCCAACAAACTATTATATTCTATATAAATTATTTAATTTATAGTTTTGAATTAAATTAAGTCAATTTAGTAGACTTTAGGCAATGCTCACTAATGTCTAATTTTTGTTAAGTCCTTAACGTACAATTTATTATTTTACGTTTTGCAGGACCGTTAAAGGGTACTTAAGCTTGAACTTACTTAACACACTCAGGAGGATCTTAAGATCGCTTAACAATTCAAATAGGGAACTATGAACCTTTACTGAAGATAGAAGATAAACACAAGTAAAACAAGAACAAGAGCACAAGATAAAGTTTTCAAGGAAGTTGTATATTGCTTCTCTAGTTCTATTACAAGTGTTGTACCAGTATATATTTTTAGAATACAAGAACCAGAGACTACTTATACCACATCCTACAACCGTCAATATGCAAAAAGACAGTTAGAAGTGACTAATCTAGATAACAAGATCAGCCTAAAGTCAAAAGGCAGATTGCCTTTTGACTAGTGACTATGACAAGCCATAGCTCACTGACTTTCCTATTACAAAAAGCCAAGAAGGAAGAACTTGCAGGCGAAGACCTTATCTACTTTATCATAAAGTATGGAAGTTTCACCAACTAGTGATAGCAGGTGAACTACCAGAGCATGCAGCGGAAAGTAGGTTGCTTTATGATAAAGTTAATAGAAAAGGTATCTTTTCTCTCTCTTCAGAGGAAAATCAGTCTTGTCTTTAAACAGCTTCGGAAGACTTTGTCTTGAGAGCATTGGAAGACTTCATCTTTTACCTTTGGAAGAGTTGAGTCTTTGGCTTCAGAAGACTTTACACTTAGAGTATTTTTCTAAGTTAAGTGTAAAGCTTCCGCAGCAGTTTCTTCTGAACTTTGGCTTCGGAAGATTTTACACTTAGCATTTTTCTTGAGTGTGTAAACTTCCGAAGCTAGTTCACCTTTGTTTCGAAGTGCATGTTGGAAGATTTGGTTGTTTTAGTATCTTTTGGTTGCATCAGCCTCTTAACTTCAGAGGTTCCTACAAACTCCCCCTAGGCTGATGCTACCAAAACAGAGAGGTTCTTCAGACTGGGATAGTCCATATGAGGATCTTCAGAATTCCTTTCTTCATATGCAGATCTGGATTCTTCAAACTCATGAAGTACCTTCTCATGTCATAGAGATCATGTAGAGGGAGTTCAAGCATGTCACTTGTGAAGTAGACATGTTTCTCTCCCTGATCTCTAGTGACATACCATCTGTCTGGATCTTCAGCAAATGTCCAGGACAGAATTTGTCTTCCAACAGAGAGAGGCTCTACTATGATAGGAGTTGGTTGAGATTTCTCTTCATGCACTTCCTCAGGATGTTCTAACTCATCCTGAGGTTGGGAGGAGGATGCCTTCTTCTTTTCTTCTTTGAAGATGTTCTTCTTTTGGCTATCCTCTTTTTCCTCCCTGATGATTTTAACTAAGAGGGTTGGTCTTTAGTAACAGGTTCTTCAGTGGACTCCCTCTCAGTTAGGATCTCCTCTCTCCCAGTTTCAGAAGGAGAGGGAGGAGAACCCTGCTGTGGGTTAGAAGATGAAGTTGGCTGTTGTGCAGCTTCAGGTGTAGGTGGTGTTGTCTCTGTAGGTTCCACCTTTACCTCAACTTCAGGTTGAGCTTGACTTGATGATGAATGAAGGTCCACAAGCTCTCCCCTTTTTATCTTCTGCTTGATCACCCTATGTTCTCATCCATTATGGATAGAGACATGGGACCAAGCCTCCTTTTGGAGAACCCATACAGCTTTAAGAAGCTCATCATCCTCTGCCTATCTGCAGACTTTTTCTGACTTTTCTGGATGATGGCTCTTGATTTTGCAGCTTCTTCCCTTTGCCTCTTCCTGGCAGCTTGTTTTTCTTTCTTGGCTTGTTCTTCCAGCTGCTTATTGTATTCAAATAATATATAATCATAAGGCAAGGGAAGGAGTGCAGGTGCCTGATAGAGACCTGTGGCACTCAGGTAGTTGATCATTTTTAATCTTTCTTCTTCATCAACTACCTGAGGTTATTCAGCAGCCATAGTCTCTGACTCAAGACTTTCTTGAACTGGGGAGAGGATAGGAATGTTCTTGTAAAGCCTTTTTCTCCTCATTTCTTCCTTGTGTTTGAGGGTCAAGGCTGCATCCTCTGATTTCTTCCTCTCCTTTGACAATTCAATGTCAGCCAGTTCATTTAACTCCTCTAAGGGGAGAGAGATGAGTTCATCTATGTTGAGGTTCCTGGTCCCCAGATAGTTGAGCATGGCTGCCCTTAATTCATCTTCTTGAGTGTTTGGTACAGGGGCAGCCAGAATTGCAGCTTGCATGAATCCTGGGGAACCACTTGAACTCTCTCCCCTCAGTTTCCTCTTCCACACTCTTTTTTCTTCTTTAATCTCTTCAGGAGTCATCTTCCTTTTGCCTTTGTCAATTTCAGATCTTGATGACTCGGCCTGAGGAGAGCTTTGGCCTTTATTGCTTGATTCAGCAGTCAAGCTCTGGCCAGAGAGAGGTTGTGAAGCACCATCACCAACTGGTGCCTCACTGAGGGTATGGGGTGCTGGAGGAGATCTTGTCTCAAGGTTCATAGTCTCAGCCTCTGGGCCTTCAGTCAAGGCTTTACTTTCTAAGCTAATCTTGGGGTCTACCTCAACATCCAGTTGACCAAAGGCTTCAACTGCTAGCCTCTGTCTGTATGATGTTGTTCTCCTTTTGAATTCTACCAGCACCCAGTCTTGAATTTGATTGGCTAATCTGACAGCTTGTCTATTATTGCTTGGGTTGACAAGTGCCAGATCTACCAAGTTTATACTCTTATAGAAACTCAGGGTGGAGATGTTGAGAATTTCTTGTTGACCCTGAGCTCTAGAGATCACAGGAGCTTTCCTATCACTGTCATACCCCCAACCCCAGACTAGGTTCTCAGATGGGGCAGACATTGCTCTTGGTACTCCCTCCACAAACAGTTATTGAATGAGCAGTTCCAGATCACTACCTTGATGGTGGTTGAGAAGTAAAGGGTGTTGGTTCATCACTAGATGGTGCAGCTAGGATGTCACCCTGAGCAATGAGCTCAAACATTTTCGGGAAAATGGCTGTTTCTACCCCTGAGAACCCAACAGTTGGCTTTTTCAATATCTTGAAAATGTCGGGCCTCATATGTGCAAGTTTAAGAACATTACCTGTTCCCCTCAACTGTGGTCCCAATTCATAGTTGAGAATGTGTTGAACATACCGGGGGAACATGTAATATTCTAAGGAATCCAAATTCGCAAGTAAATTTGTAAATACAAACTAAGAGTACCTGAATTTGACCCCTTGAACCATCCCATGGATAATGAAGGAGAGGTCTTCTGGAATCTGGTCCCATCCTCCATGTTTGTTGGATAAGCTATGGATGACGACATGGAGGAGGTATTTCCATTGGAATGAGACCTTCCCCTTCCTGAAGGTCTTGACTGAGATGTCACTTTCATATCCCATCTGCTCAAAGGATTGGTTGACAGCAGTTTTTGGGAAAGACAGTTCACCTGCTTCATCATCCAGCTGAAGATGGGTGTTGATGATGGCTGGAGTGATGAAACCGTCCTCCCCTGCACTATGGCAGACAGTGCCTTCACCCCGTCCATGGTGACCTCTTAACAGGTCCGCCAGAACTCAAGCAACTGATCCTCATAGAGAGGAGGATCGATTGTAAGGGAGGTGAAGTAATGAGACAAAGAAAGATACCTACACATGTCTGAGAAGATTGGATCCTCCTCAGAGTTTAATAGGGCAACTTGATTATGTTGTCTGTGTAGGTGCATGGTGAAATCAGGGTCGTTACGACAATCAAGATTGACCATTTGAAGAAGCTTTGTAGTGAAGGAAAGAAGAAGAAGATGATGAAATTTGGGGGTACTTTTACGTTAAGGAACAATGAGAGAAGTGAAATGAAATATAACCGTTTGGAAAGATATACTCTGGATTTGAGATAAAGTTATGACAAAAAGATAAACTTTGAAATCCGCAAGTGGGTCCTACTTCTGAAAAAGGCGCCCAAAAAGTTAGTTTTCTTGGAAGTAGTAAAAGCTTCCGAAGGCAATTTTGGTTTCCGAAGCTTTGCAATCAAAGCTTCTGAAAGCAATTTTGCTTCGGAAAATATTTCAAAGAGTTTTGAAAATTTTGGCTTCGGAAGAAATAAATGAGTGTTCCGAGACTAAATTGCTTTCGAAAGAAATTTGTTCCTAAAAAGCATTTAAGTACTTATACCAAAATTTAAGCTTCGGAAGATACTTCAAGAATTTCTTCCGAAGGTAAATCTCGGATAAGCTGTTTAAATGATTTAGACATAAATTTCTTCCGAATGCAACTTTTGCTTCTTCTGAAGATAAATTTTCATCATTCTAAGAGATATCATTTTAAAAGTTTGTTTTTCTTCCAAAAAGAACTAGGCTTATGAAGTGATCTTATAACACCCCAACCCGACAAGGCTAACGTGTCACTATCACAGTAATCAAAATCCAAAACATGATTCCATAATGATTAAAAGTCTAAATTCCATAAAATAAAACCTTAGTCTAAAACCCACTCAAGGTCTATTACATCAATAATAAAATAAATTTTAATCTTCTTATCCAGATTTCCACTCTTCACTCCCCTCCCGGATGACCCTGCTGACCTGACGTGCATGAAAACAAAAGCACGCCTAAGCAGAACGCCCAGTGAACGGATATAGCAGATAACAAAATAAACAGATGTAAAGATATTGATAGCAAGATCTATATATCAAACAGAACATAACCCAAGCTAATAATCATATCATATCATAACTGAACAGAGGGAACACAGGTAGCGAGCCCGTGAACCAATGTGAAATGGAGTATGGGCAGACATACGACCATTCACCAGAGTCCTAAATGAAGTGGTATAAAACCATCCATCAGGAAATAATAGGACTAACCTAGGATCGATCCATACGCCTCAGAGGAAATGATAATATAACAGGACGGCCAATATAAGTTCAGAGTCCTCCTTTAGAGACGCCGTGATCTCAGCTCACCGTCACGGTTGGTGCCACGTTATTGATGCCGCAATAACGCGTCTTGGTCACCCCTAAGATAGGGAGAGCTCGGGTAACAGAGTACAGAAATATAAAGTAGTCTAGCTACTTATAACATAATCAAAAACAAACTAGCTAAGAATGACAGGAACCAAAACTAGAGATAAACAGAAATCAAATATTAGACAAGAATTAGGAATCCGTACCTTAATTTAATAAAACGGGGCCAAGGAGTAGTAAATTCTCCTTTTTTTTATAATTACTCCTAACTAGTTCGAGAACCTATAATTTAATTAGTAGTTTGAATTAGATTTACTTAAAATATTTAACTTGCTAGTTCGTTGATTTTCCGGCGACCATGTTGTAATTTAATTATCAAAACCACACTTATTTAATCATTATCTTTCATTTCAATTTTAATCTCTTGAAATCTAATCATATTATAAGTTATGCATGACAAGCTCACCATTAATAAAGCAACTTATGTTACAAGTTCTAGATTTAAGCAAAACCAAGTATATATAGTTGGGCATCAGCCAAACATATTAATTTGGCTCATATCATCTTATTTACTATTTTAAAATCCCACTGCTAACAACTACAAATCCATATATATATATATTTCAACTATATATCATTCAATCATCACTTATGTGTATTAGAATATCAAGACCATTAAACTAATTTGGGTAGTTATTAACCTTGTTTTTAACAGAATGTTTTCTACATTTAGTTCATGCATGTGACTGTACATCAGCCTTGAAGCTAGCCCAAACCACCCTCGAATGCATGAATCTCCATTAACAACCGAATGGATTGAAACCAAGCTTACCACCTTTTTACATCTTTAGATATGTTAACATCTAAATAATCCAATCCTAAACAATAACCAAGTTAGTCGTCTGAAAAATCAACGATTAATGACCTCATACTCAAAAAGAAATTTCGGAATTAGCTCTCGGTTCTAACTAAGAGACTGAAGTATTACCTTAACAATCAACAGAAACAACCCAAAAGGAGTGATAGAAGACGATTATGTGACCGGACGGTGCCGCAAAACAGGAGTTGAACAAGAGTCGTAACGATTCAGACGATCACGTAGTGCCTGATGCTCCTGATTTAGGTAGTCAAAAGGAATTTAACAGACTCATCGATACAAATTTGTTTATGTTCAACAGGATTAGATAAGTTACCTTAACAACCAAATTAAAGAACCAATCTAGTCGGAGCTTTAAACTACTCGAAACCGTGGACAGAGTAGATGATCAAAACGGTGAGTTTCGATCACCGGCGGCGTCTCAAACGGAACCTTTAGATCACGAACGCTGGTAGCTTCTTGAACGGATCGGAAACGGTCAAGATTGTCTGCTGTGCGACTTTAGGTATCGTGCGGGAGTCAGAGGTTTTGAGGGTGTTTTATCACCGAGAGGACACGTGATTATAAGGGAATTATCATTCGTATTATGCGTGTGGTTTGTTGCAGGAGATATACATCACCCTTTTGAACAAATTTTAAAACGTGCTTCTATATATATTTTTATAAATTATTATTATATATAAAATTTAACATGGTTGCTGGTTGATGATGGCTCAAATACGCAAGTGTTGATTTCAAATTTTAAACCTAACATTGCTTTCCTACATATTTATGTATATATTATTATTAATTATATCAATTTATTATTATCATTTTGATTTTTCGGATATTATAATTCTATCCCCCTTAAAATAATTTCGTCCACGAAATTTCTAGGTATGGATCGAACTAAGTTGATGACATAACCTATACGGAGTGATAAAAATTAACGAATGAATGGGATACTCATAAACATTTATATGCAGGGGCGGAACTAATCTAATAAACAGAATCATGTAACTGATAGTCTGATAATCAGAAACAGATAAATAAAAAGTTTATAGCTTAAAGTCAGAACACATCAAAAGAAACTACACAGAGATAAAATACTAAGATGTAAATAGATGCGGATATTGAGAACGGATCGTATCTTCCATCTCCCATGTAGCTTCGTGTTCAGAATGGTTATTCCATAACACCTTAACGAAAGGAATAGTTTTCTTACGCATGATGCGTTCTTGTCGATCAAGAATAGCTTCTAGTTCTTCCTCGAATGATAAGTCTTCACGAATCAAGTGAAGCGGATAATTCACAACGTGAAGTGGATGATAATTGTATCCCCTTAAAAGAGATACATGAAAGACGTCATGCACATGTGACAGTTGAGGTGGTAATGCCAATCGATAAGATACTTCACCAACTCTTTCTAAGATTTCAAATGGCCCTATGAATCGTGGACTGAGCTTCCATTTGATACCAAAACGACGTACTCCTTTACATGGTGAAACTCGTAGAAATACTTTGTCACCGACATTAAACTCCAAAGGTCGACGATGTCGATTTGCATAACTTTTCTATCTACTTTGAGCTTCCTTTAACTTTTCCCGAGCAGTAGCCACTTTCTCATTGGTAATTTGTACTAACTCAGGTCCCTCAATAACTTTTTCACCGACCTCTTCCCAACAGATGGGCGCTCTACATTTACGACCATATAACAACTCGAAAGGTGCCATGCCAATACTAGCTTGCCAACTATTATTGTAAGCAAACTCGACCAAACATAAATACTCATCCCAATTCCCGGTCCATTCTAGGGCACATGCTTGAAGCATGTCCTCGAGTGTCTGAATAGTACGTTCTGATTGGCCATCTGTCTGAGGGTGAAACGCTGTGCTAAACCTTAACTTAGTACCCCACGTAGCTTGCAAACCTTTCCAGAATCGAGAAGTGAATCTCGGATCTCGATCTGACACGATAGAGACTAGAGTGCCATGAAGTCTGATAATTTCTTGCGTAAACACTTCAGATAGTTTGCTAATAGAGAATCCCTGCTGAATTGGAAGAAAATGAGCCGACTTTGACAATCTGTCGACTACAACCCATATCGCATCATTCTTCTTGAATGTTCTTGGTAGCCCTGTTACAAAATCCTTAGATATATCATCCCATTTCCATACAGGAATAGGTAGGGGCTGAAGCAACCCACTAGCTCTCTGATGCTCAATCTTGACCTGCTGACAGGTAAGACAATGGCTAACATACTTAGCCACATCTTCTTTCATTCCATTCCACCAAAAGTGCTGACGAAGATCCCGATACATCTTAGTAGATCCAGGATGGATAGAGAGCGGAGAACTATGTGCCTCGGCTAATAACGATTCTCGAAGAGAGGAATCATTAGGCACACACAAACGTTTGCCATACCATATTACTCCATGATCATCCACTCTAAATTCCGATTGTTTTCCATTATCCAAATTTTGTAAGATCGCCCACAGTTCCCCATCGTCTTTCTGTGCTTCCTTAATCTGAGATACCAAATCTGGTTCAATCCGAAGTCTGGCCAGATATGTGTCACTCTTACCAATTTGCAAACCAATACCTAGTCTTTCAAGGTCAATAATTATCTGAGGCTGTAACTGGAGCGAGGCTACAGTCCCTGAACTCTTCCGGCTAAGAGCATCGGCTACCACGTTAGCCTTTCCTGGATGATACTGAATGTTGACGTCATAATCTTTCAACAGCTCTAACCATCTTCTTTGTCTCATGTTTAATTCCTTCTGTGTAAAGATATATTTTAAGCTCTTGGGATCAGTAAAAATATCACAAGTCTCTCCGTAAAGATAGTGACGCCAGATCTTCAACGCGAAAATAACAGCAGCCAGTTCAAGGTCATGCGTAGGATAATTTACCTCATAGGGTTTCAATTGTCGTGAAGCATAAGCAATGACTTTACCATGCTGCATCAACACACACCCGAGCCCCTTTTTAGAGGCATCACTGTAAATTTGGTATCCACTCGTACCCGAGGGAAGTGTAAGAATCGGGGCAGACACCAATCTCTTCTTAAGCTCTTCAAAACTTTTCTCTCGCTCATCACTCCAAGAGTACTTAACCCCTTTTCTTAGTATTTGCGTAAGTGGTAGAGCAATAACAGAGAACCCTTCAACAAATCTCCGATAGTAACCAGCAAGGCCAAGAAAACTCCGAACTTCTGTAGCTGAAGTAGGTCTTGGCCATTTAGTGATTGCCTCTATCTTCGCTGGGTCCATCATAATACCATCTGCAGAGACCACATGACCTAGAAAGGCTACTTGACTCAACCAGAATTCACATTTTGAAAACTTAGCATAAAGCTTCTTTTTACGCAAATTTTCATGTACGATACGAAGATGGTCTTCATGTTCCTCCTTACTCTTAGAATAGATCAGAATGTCATCTATAAAAATGATGACGAACTTATCCAGATAGTCACTGAAAACTCGGTTCATTAGATCCATGAAAACAGCCAGGGCATTAGTTAATCCGAACGGCATAACCAATAATTCATAGTGACCATATCGCGTTCGGAAAGCTGATTTTGGAACGTCAGAATCTTTAATCTTTAACTGATGATACCCAGACCTCAAATAAATTTTAGAGAAACACTTCGCGCCCTGAAGTTGATCAAATAAGTCATCGATACGAGGCAGAGGGTAACGATTCTGAATAGTGATCTTATTTAACTCCCTGTAGTCAATACAAAGCCTCATAGTTCCATCTTTCTTCTTCACAAACAAACCCGGTGCGCCCCAAGGTGAGACACTTGGTCTAATAAATCCAAGATCTAATAACTCCTGTAATTGCTCCTTCAGTTCCTTGAGTTCAAGTGGTGCCATACGGTATGGTGCTTTAGAAATCGGTTCAGCACCAGGAACAAGATCAATAGTGAATTCCACCTCGCGATCTGGTGGGAGTCCCGGTAACTCGTTAGGAAAAACATCAGGAAAGTCACAAACAATCGGATAATCAGAAATATTAGGCTCTTCAGATGATGAAATTTTAACTGAAGCAAGGATTCCTGCACAGCCGCGCAATAGGGACTTGTGAGCCTTAAGTGCAGAAATTATCTGAAGAGTTCTTTGTGGTTTAGTCCCCTGATAGATGAGTTCAGGATTATAAGGATCTCCAAACAGAACGCGAAGAGTTTGACACTCAATTGTGACATGATGACGGACTAACCAATCCATACCCAAGATAACATCAAAATCTTTCATTTGCATGGGTAACAGATCCGCTGTAAGAATAAGCGATTCGACTCGAATTGGACAATCCTCATACACGTGAGAGATTGTAACAGAGTTTCCCATAGGAGTCATAATATTTAAAGTATTTTCTAGCAATATGGGAGTCGTTGGTAGATGTTTAACAAAAGATTGAGAGACTATAGAATGTGATACTTCGGTATCGAATAGGACCTGAATGTCACGAGTCCCTAACATGAGAATACCTGAAACCATACCTAAAGAATTTATGACACCATGATATACTTAGTGAGCAGATAACAAGCATAAATTGAAATAGAAGGATCCTAGATCATTCAGACATGACGATTTCACATATATGAGGAATATCAAGAATCGTACCTGGTGTGTTTGCTGCATCCTTTGCGTTCAAGGCAAACACTCGTCCTCCGTTAGTAGGTTGTTTAGTGTCACTTCCAGCCTTTCCTTTATTATCAGGATATGGACAGTCTTTCAGTAAATGGCCAGTCTTTCCACATCTGAAACAAGCTCCTGAAGCTCGACGACAAACGCCAAAATGATGTTTCCCACATGTAGTGCATACCGGGGCTTGCTCTTGACCTTGGTTTCTGGCGGGCTTAGGATTCTGTTGTTTTGGTTTCCATTGATTTCCTTTGCGGTTATTGTTCTTGTTGAATTTGGCTTTCTGGTCACCTGTGTCATGGTTCTGGTTTAAAGATTGCCCAGAAGGTGTGAAAGGGTTCCCCTCACGGTTTCTTTTACGACTCTCCTCAGACTTAGCCAATCGCTTCTTATTTTCTAAGTCGAGTGTTCTCACGACATCAGCTACTTCGTTGATGTTGTTAAACTTTTGGGTCACTATCCATCTTCGAGTTCTATCATGAACGGCCCATTTCAACTTTTCTGCTTGGACCACTGGGCTACCTGCAGCTTCCCCAAGTAAACTAGCTAGCCTACAGAATCTAGCCATGAATTCTTGCCAAGGTTCATCATCAAGTTGCTCAATAGATGCATATTCCCATGCATACTCATTTCGTTCCACTTTAGAGAAATACTTTCGAAAGAATATAGTGCGAAAGTCCTCCTAAGGAAGGGTAGCAGCATAACCCTCTCCACCATGTGCAAGTTTGACCCCTTCCCACCAAACCAGAGCATCATCCTCCAGTTTGTAAGAATCCAACCTAGTTTTAAATATATCACTCACTCCTAGCACCTCGAATATCTTTTCCACATGGGCTATCCAATTCTGAGCATCCATTGGGGTAGCAGCATTACTAAAAGATCTTGGCCTTTGTTTCATAAAACGCTCAAGCCAAACATGAATCTCAGCCACAGGTGGTGTTGCATTTCCACCAAGAGGTGGTCCTGTGTTGTTCCCGCCAGGAGGTGGCCTTGAGTTATTTCCACCGGGTGGAGGTCCTGTGTTATTTCCACCTAAATTCGCTTGTTGCATCTGCTCGAAGACTGTTTGTGCAATCTGAGTCATCAAATTAGGGAGCAATCCAGAAATAGCTGCATTTACGGCATTAGCAACGAAGGTTTCCAAAGGAGTATCAGATGAAGAGTTATTCCTAACATCTCGATTGTTCGTGCGTCTACCAGGAGCCATGATAACTGAAAACATAGGTATGCGTATAAGCAGATAGGTATAGATTAAGCGGAAGATTATAACCTAAACTCCATGTCCACCCATTACCTCACGTATTTAGTTCTAAAATTTTAAGTTTCTACAGGAAAGAACCTGGCTCTGATACCATAACTGTAACACCCCAACCCGACAAGGCTAACGTGTCACTATCACGGTAATCAAAATCCAAAACATGATTCCATAATGATTAAAAGTCTAAATTCCATAAAATAAAACCTTAGTCTAAAACCCACTCAAGGTCTATTACATCAATAATAAAATAAATTTTAATCTTCTTATCCAGATTTCCACTCTTCACTCTCCTCCTGGATGACCCTGCTGACCTGACGTGCATGAAAACTAAAGCACGCCTGAGCAGAACGCCCAGTGAACGGATATAGCAGATAACAAAATAAATAGATGTAAAGATATTGATAGCAAGATCTATATATCAAACAGAACATAACCCGAGCTAATAATCATATCATATCATAACTGAACAGAGGGAACACAGGTAGCGAACCCGTGAACCAATGTGAAATGGAGTATGGGCAGACATACGACCATTCACCAGAGTCCTAAATGAAGTGGTATAAAACCATCCATCAGGAAATAATAGGACTAACCTAGGATCGATCCATACGCCTCAGAGGAAATGATAATATAACAGGACGGCCAATATAAGTTCAGAGTCCTCCTTTAGAGACGCCGTGATCTCAGCTCACCGTCACGGTTGGTGCCACGTTATTGATGCCGCAATAACGCGTCTTGGTCACCCCCAAGATAGGGAGAGCTCGGGTAATAGAGTACAGAAATATAAAGTAGTCTAGCTACTTATAACATAATCAAAAACAAACTAGCTAAGAATGACAGGAACCAAAACTAGAGATAAACGGAAATCAAATATTAGACAAGAATTAGGAATCCGTACCTTAATTTAATAAAACGGGGCCAAGGAGTAGTAAATTCTCCTTTTTTTTATAATTACTCCTAACTGGTTCGAGAACCTATAATTTAATTAGTAGTTTGAATTAGATTTACTTAAAATATTTAACTTGCTAGTTTGTTGATTTTCCGGCGACCATGTTGTAATTTAATTATCAAAACCATACTTATTTAATCATTATCTTTCATTTCAATTTTAATCTCTTGAAATCTAATCATATTATAAGTTATGCATGACAAGCTCACCATTAATAAAGCAACTTATGTTACAAGTTCTAGATTTAAGCAAAACCAAGTATATATACGTGGGCATCAGCCAAACATATTAATTTGGCTCATATCATCTTATTTACTGTTTTAAAATCTCACTGCTAACAACTACAAATCCATATATATATATATATTTCAACTATATATCATTCAATCATCACTTATGTGTATTAGAATATCAAGACCATTAAACTAATTTGGGTAGTTATTAACCTTGTTTTTAACAGAATGTTTTCTACATTTAGTTCATGCATGTGACTGTACATCAGCCTTGAAGCTAGCCCAAACCACCCTCGAATGCATGAATCTCCATTAACAACCGAATGGATTGAAACCAAGCTTACCACCTTTTACATCTTTAGATATGTTAACATCTAAATAATCCAATCCTAAACAATAACCAAGTTAGTCGTCGGAAAAATCAACGATTAATGACCTCATACTCAAAAAGAAATTTCGGAATTAGCTCTCGGTTCTAACTAAGAGACTGAAGTATTACCTTAACAATCAACAGAAACAACCCAAAAGGAGTGATAGAAGACGATTATGTGACCGGACGGTGCCGCAAAACAGGAGTTGAACAAGAGTCGTAACGATTCAGACGATCACGTAGTGCCTGATGCTCCTGATTTAGGTAGTCAAAAGGAATTTAACAGACTCATCGATACAAATTTGTTTATGTTCAACAGGATTAGATAAGTTACCTTAACAACCAAATTAACCAATCTAGTCGGAGCTTTAAACTACTCGAAACCATGGACAGAGTAGATGATCAAAACGGTGAGTTTCGATCACCGGCGGCGTCTCAAACGGAACCTTTAGATCACGAACGCTGGTAGCTTCTTGAACGGATCGGAAACGGTCAAGATTGTCTGCTGTGCGACTTTAGGTATCGTGCGGGAGTCAGAGGTTTTGAGGGTGTTTTATCACCGAGAGGACACGTGTTTATAAGGGAATTATCATTCGTATTATGCGCGTGGTTTGTTGTAGGAGATATACATCACCCTTTTGAACAAATTTTAAAACGTGCTTCTATATATATTTTTATAAATTATTATTATATATAAAATTTAACATGGTTGCTGGTTGATAATGGCTCAAATACGCAAGTGTTGATTTCAAATTTTAAACCTAACATTGCTTTCCTACATATTTATGTATATATTATTATTAATTATATCAATTTATTATTATCATTTTGATTTTTTGGGTATTATAGATCTAATAGACAACCTAGGATACACAGTTTTAAGAAATAATATTGATTTAGTTATTAAGAGAAATCTATTCAAAGTTAATCATCCCAATAGCTGATACAAGATACTTAAATCTTTGTTCATCAAAAGCTTTTATGAACAAATCAACATATTGTTCATTTGTGTTAACTTTGATTAGTTTTATCAACCCCTTTTCAAAATTATCTCTAATCAGATGATACCTGATGTTGTTGAGTTTGGTCCTTGAGTGCTGCACAGGATTCTCTGTAATAGAGATGGCACTGTTGTTGTCTATATGGATGGGAGTCTCTTTGAAATTGAACCCATAGTCTAGCATCTGATTCTGAATCCAAAGCACTTGAGCACAACAGCTGGTAGCAGCAATGTATTCAGCTTCAGCAGTTGATGCAGACACACAGGATTGCTTCTTGCATTGCCAAGAGACTATCCTTCCACCCAGGAACTGACACCCCCCAGATGTGGACTTTGCAGTCATGTTGCAGCCACCATAATCACTATCTGTATAGGCATACAGATTGAAGTCTGAATTCTTTGGATACCAAAGGCCTAGGTTTGGAGCACCTTTGAGATATCTAAGGATCCTTTTAACAGTGATTAGGTGTGACATCTTGGGGTTGGCTTGATATCTTGCACATATGCATATGGCAAACATGATATCAGGCCTACTAGCAGTAAGATACATAAGTGACCCAATCATAGCCCTGTAGAGATGTTCATCAACACACTCCCCCTCAAGATTAGGACCAAGGGAGTGGTTTCTGGCTATGGGTGTCTTTGCAACCTTACAGTCAGTCATCTTAAATCTTGTAAGTATGTCCTGTACATATTTTGACTGACTGATGAAGATGCCATCTTCAACCTGCTTCACTTGAATTCCTAGAAAGAAATTTAGTTCCCCCATAGAACTCATTTCAAATTTATTCTTCATCAGCATCTCAAAGTCTTTATAGAGCTTTGGATTAGTTGAACCAAAGATGATGTCATCTACATATATCTGAACTAGCAATGTGTTATTTCCTATTTCTTTGATGAAGAGAGTCCTATCAATAGTACCTCTTTTGTATCCATGTTGACAGAGGTATGTTGATAGTGTCTCATACCACTTTCTTGGAGCTTGATGCAGTCCATAAAGGGCTTTATCAAGCTTGCAGACAAAATCAGGATGATCTGGGTCTACAAAGCCAGGTGGTTGTTTAATATAAACTTCTTCATCAATCACTCCATAGAGAAAGGCACACTTCACATCAAGCTGATAGACCTTGAAATCCTTGGATGCAGCATAAGCCAGAAATATTCTTACAGCTTCAAGTCTTGCAAATGGAGCAAAGACATCAGTGTAATAATCCCTTCTTCTTGAGTGTATCCTTGGACAACCAGTCTAGCCTTGTTCTTGATGATGATCCCTCTATCATCTTTCTTGTTCCTGAATACCCATTTGGTTCCTATGACATTCTTCCCTTGAGGAAGAGGGCATAAGTTCCAAACCTTTTGTCTTCTGATTTGAAGCAGCTCATCTTGCATAGCTTCAATCCAGCTTCCACCCTTCAAAGCCTCATCAACCTTCTTCGGCTCTATCTGGGATAAGAAACAAGAATGTAGACAAATATGGTTGTCATGAGCTTGTCCTCTTGTTCCTACCCCTGAGTCAATATTTCCAATGATGTTTGTGGTGGGATATGACTTGTGGATCCAAAGTTGAGGGATCACAGTAAGTTGATTAGACAGATCTAAATTTGAGAAATTCTGATCTGGCAATAAGGTGTCTCCCACCACATCAGCACACTTATCAAGAGAAATTTGATCCAATGAGTGTGTGACATCATTCATGTTGTCTTTAATGGAGTGGTTATCAGCATCAAGAAATTCTTGATCACTGTCACCACCTCCAGTTCCTCTTCCTACAAGTTGAGAGAGACATACAAGCAGGTACCTGCTATTCAAAATGCCCTGCCTGAAAACCTGCCGGATTTTCCATCAATTGAAGGGAAAATGTAAAGGTACTATCTAAAACTCGTTACGGGATGCATTTTTAGAAACTAACCATCAGAAAACTAAATGGGATTAAAATGGGAATTTGGGATCAATTAGGCTTGGTGGGGATCAATAAATAAGTTATTTGGGAAAATTTAAAGTCAAAACCAAGAGTGTGGCGCTGTGGCACTTGATTCATTCTAGTATAGGTCCTAAGTTTGAATCCAGCTTCCACCGGATGCCTTTAGCCCCTTTGAAGGCCACTTGCCAAGCTTAATGTTTTATGCGATTCCATGGTTTAGCAGGGGATTGATGGGGTCGCGTTGGTTTTTCATTAACTAGTTTTCACGCTTACAAAAAAGAAAGAATTTTAAGTCAAAGTTTAAACTTTCATTGGAGCATCTGCAAATAATTTTACGAGTAAATTACTAATTTATCTCGCAACATACCGAACTCGAATGATTTTTTTCTTTTGAACAGCTAAGTCACACCCCCAATAATCATACTCTTAAATCTACACATTTTGTCCATCATGAGACTTAAACTCTCAACCAAATGGGGAGGGCCACCTTTCCTACACACCGTGGCATTACTAGGCCCTTTGGTTTAAATTTGAACGGATAGGTCAATAAAGTTAAAACTTTCTGCATAATGAGTTGCAAAGTGAACATTTACATCTCTAGTTTAAATAGCATAATACACACCAAGTCATGGACAAATTTTCAACTTGAATAACTTCCGGCCTAAAAAGTTATAAGGTGAACATTTATTATTCAGTCTTCTTTATTGTTTTTTCAAAAAAATTCTCAAACTTTTATAATAGCTAATGGCTTTAAATAATAAATCAAACTATTATTATTTTTCCATCTCTCATCACTTGGAGGTAGGAAATTCAACCCTTTTCCTCTATATAAGACTTAGCCTACCTCCTTTCTTTGCCATTCACTTTGTTAGTTTGGTTTATAAACTAGTATTGATGGGTTGTTTCAAAACTCTTGAAATGGTAAGTCATGATTTGGTTTAGAAAAGGCAATGGAACCGGCTAATCCGGCAAGTGAACACCCCTTACTATGTAAAAGGCTCAATTTTACAGTGTGCTTCAGGCCTGAAGTAGATTAAGTCGTAAACCACCTGTCACGAGATAAAAAATGTTAGGAAAGATTGATATCAAGAATGTTGTAAGGAAGTTCTACACTTTGTGTATACCAACTTGGAAATTGGGTAGATTAAAATGTTTTTTTTCTAGGTAAAATGATATCAAACAAAGTAACAAGGAGCTAGGAGACGAGAATGACGACATATGTTAGTAGTAGATTTCAAGATAATTCTCCATATTTTTTTTTTAATTTATGAAGTTTGGTATGTATCAACAGTTGGTTTGAATGATGACATTCTGCTTGTGGTCATTTTGTTAATAATAAATGTTTTGAAGATCAAGAAAATGATAGACTGGCATTATTAAATTCTATGTTATAAAAGGCACCCGGTGCGCTCAAGCATAAGTCTCGCCCGGAGCTTAGACGCAAAAATAAACACTGGCTTGAGATAAAAAAAACTTACACAGATAAAAACAACTGAAAATTATATGATATACTAGAAATTAATTCTCTTCAACACAAATAATAATGAATTTATTATAATTAACATTCCTAATAATACCGAAAATTTAAAAGCAATACTAAAAGTTGAAAACCAAGTGGCTATAGAACTGGTTTAGTTTATAAGATAGCATTCTTCGACCGATAAGAGGTTATGCAGGAGTCTTTTGTCCCGCCCGCGTACCGTGAAACTTGGCTGCGTACAATAATGTGTTGCATTACTTTAACAATTCTATGCGATTTGATGTTCGATTATCGGTATCCACAACTCTTTCACGGGCTCTGTAGCAAGAAATAATATATTCCGTTAAGGAGAGTACTTTGCGTAAATTGTTTTGAATTGATAAATCATTCATTGTCCTTGGGGATTCGACATTAATCCTCTCATTTGTACTAAGTGATGTACTCGAGATGCGTCCTCCGGCTGTCGGAAAAGAAATTTTATGGACTAGATTAAAAGGATTGGTCATCCGAAAATTAGGATTCATTTCTTGTCACAAATATTCACTTGTGGAGCATCATTTTTCAATCGGTTGACGTAATTTTTCTACTGCGTGTACATTCCCATAATAATGGTGTTTACTAAAATAAAACTTTGTTATTCAGTGCCTTGAATTAGCCATCTTTTAAAAGGTATCGTTAAAAGATCATCAATCCCTAATGAAATTGGTGTGTGGTAGCTTATTGGAAACCAGAGTTTTTTAATTGATCCAAGATATGTGATGTATGTACTATTCAATAAGATCAATAAATTGACTAATAAGTCGTTTTATGACAATTTGTCTAACTTTATTGTGAAAGACTTGAGTGGGATGTTCCGCCATCAGTACTTCCATATTGCGTTGAGCTGAGTAGAATTTGATATTGGGTTTGAGTCAGGAAATAGAAAACTTCATTTTCTAAAAATTCTACAATTCTATTCCTAGTTAACTCGAACCAAAGCAAGAATGAAGCTAGAGCCTTTTCATGACCAAGAACTTGAGAGGATTTCACGCACCTTCCTCCTACACATAGCCCATTAAATCACATTATTGATGAATATCGCTTTAAACTGCGATTTTCAAAGAAGATAGTTGCGTCAGTCTAGCTTTATGGATACGAGATGGTTAAGTTCAAAAGCAATACCAAAACTTGAATATCGAATGTTCAAAACTAAAGAATAAATGTTAAGAAGATTATTGTTTTTCATTAATCATCAAGACCATCATCAGTATTATATAAGATTTTGATAACACAGATTTGTATAAACTAATAACTTGAATTGATGATGCAGAATCAAACCTTCAGTTAAAGCCAGTAGAAGGATTTCTAACCTTCAATTAAAACAACACTAGAAGGAACTAAAGCAATAGTAGAAGAATTCTTGTTCATGATTCTAGAAGAATGATCATGTAGTTGATTGTTTTATAGAAAGGTAAAGGCCAACTGTTTTAGGTAACCTAGAGATGGGCATTATACCCGTTCGAACCCGACCCGGTGTACCCGACCGGCCCCGATACGGGTAGGACCCGAGGGGAGGTGTACCTGGTTTGGACCCGAAAAAACCCGTAGGGTAGGAACCGGTTATACATATAGGAAAATATCCCGTACCGGACCCGAACCCGGACCAGACCCGGTTGTACCCGCTTTTAAATCTGTTTTTAAATGTTGAGGGGGTTGAATGTTTGATAGACGATATAAATGACAATTTGGATATGCATGACGAAAACCCCCAATTTTTCAACCGCGGCAAAAGAAAATTTTAATGTGAGTTTGAAAACAATTTATAATTTTTATTTAAATAGATATGGACCTAACGTAAACATAATCACACCAAGGGAATCAACCTCAAGTGCTATTACCTCGGTCAAATACCCGGTTTTAACTACGTTGAATGTTGTTCGGGATGTAACGGCTAAACGACAAAGGGTTAACACCCCAACAAGTGAGCTCGGTAGATATAGTGAAACGAATTTTATTTCCACTATGACTACCGAAGATTATCGTACATTCAATATTTTGGCTTGGTGGAAAGGAAAGAAATCCCGATTTCCGATTCTTTCCGCTATGGCCCGTGATTTACTAAGTGTCCAAGCTTCTACGATAGCTTTGAAATCTGCATTTTCTCTTAGTGACAGGGTAATATCATTACGGAGAACAAGACTAACTAGGAAAATGGTGGAGATGTGCATTTGTTTAAAGGATCACTTAGACACGATGGATCGTACACAAGACCAAACAAGCCTCGAAGATGAAATTGCACTCGAAGCTAAAGTACACGATAAAGAGGTGGAAGAATGAGTATCTTCTGGCATATCTAACGAATAATTAACATTTGATGAAGCCTCTCGTAGAAAATAAACATTAGACGATAACTTAAATAAAAGTTTTATGTTATTTTTTAATGATTCATTTATGTATTTTTAATTTTTTTAAAATAAATAAATAATGAATTTGATGTTTATTTAATATTGTTACAGAAATACATGACGATTAATCCGGCGTTTATTCAAAAATAATAATGGTGAATAATAATAATAATAATAATAATAATAATAATAATAATAGTAATAATTTAATAATAATAATATAAGTAATAATAATAATTTTTATTAAATAATAATAATACACACAAGGAAGGAAAAAAAAACCCGAATTGTACTCGGTTTTTGACCTGACCCGGTCCCAACCCTACCCTAACCGGGTATACCGGGTAGGGTTTTGATGATGGTGAACCTGACCCGGGTTCATACCTGGGTTCCCCAATACTCGGGAACAATAAAACTCGATTGGGCCCAACTCGGTTCGTACCCGGTTTCGGGTACAGCCCAATACCCAAATCTTGCACCTCTAAGGTAACCTACTATGTAGAATCTTGATAAGTAAAAAAAATTAAAATAGTCAACAAGAATAAAAATTGTATTTAGCTTATAAACTGTGCTTAAGTAGTTAAAAGCATCACTTTTCTTCATCTGCGCCTTTTATAAAGGCTCTTGCTTATATGTGCTTATGCAAAAATAGTAGAGATTTGTGCCTTGACCATCACGAAGCGCTAGCTGTAGTAAGGCCGCATCCCGAAAACCTCACAGTTGGTCAATCTTAACATAAAACATTCATACTTACAAACTTAGTGGTGAAAATCATAATTAATCATTTAAAGGAAACTTGTCTTAAAGAAACATTAAAATGTGTTTAAACATCAAAATTGTTATCATACATTCATCATCTTAAAACTTTGGATGCTAGACTCCAACTCTCCCGGTAGCTATCATATCCATGCCTGCATATCCTTAGCCTTGTACTTTACCTACCAACTGATATGCATACAAACTCAGTAATACTAAGTGAGTTCTAGTTTTATAATAGAATATGCTTTTAAAATCATTTACCTTATCACACACGAACACACATCAATATATACATATTACCATGTTCATTTTTTTATAACTTTCATCATCATTTCTTTCCTTTTCTTTTCATTATCTTTCACCGTATTGGATCAATGCCATGTGCTAGACCCCCAGCATCATGCGCGAAGCTAGTAACTATACCGATGCCTATAAATACACTCTAACATTGTGCACGAAGCTGGTCATAGTCCCAAGGTCAAAAGATAAAGATCCCTTTTCAACTTTTGTTAATCACAAGGTTAAAACCCCTGTGAGTATCCTTTGGGCTAGCTAAGCCACCCACAATTAAGCTAATAACCATTGGTTGTGAACCTCCATTCATCATGCTTTCAAGACTTTCATTTGTGCATTCATTACGTTTCACTAGTCATCCTTGTTATCTTTCACTTTCATTATATAATACTTTACTTATAATAATATGTAATCAAACCAAGTAAAATTCACATTAAACATTAATCAACATAAAATAAATTCTGGTCAAATAAGTCAACACATCACTTGAAAGTCTAACCGTGCAAAAACTTGACCATGCGAGAACTAAGGTCATGCAAAACCTTATCATGCGAGAACACCTAGTTAAGTAAGAACTTATGCATGCGAGAGCATCTAGTCAAGAAAGAACCTATGCATGCAAAAACATCTAAATAAGCGAGAACCTATGTATGCGAAAACATCTAATCAAGTGCATGCAAAAACATCTAGGGGCGAATGGGAAAACCAATGTATTCTCTGTCACATATATCAGTTGTGTCGCTCGGTCAATGCGTGAAGTGGAGTGATAAAGTGTGATATGTCATGTGTTTGGAGATATGATGTTAAATTGATGTATTCTCCCCCATTATCCCTAAAAAAAGAAATATTGGGTGTTTGAAAAATCTTTTCAACTAATAGCCTAAAATAGAAGAAGAGTGTTTGAAACTTTGATTTTTATTTCATGAGATATAACCATAAGTATTTAGATAACACTCAACAAACACAACACAATAATGAAAGCCATCAATCGACGTTTGAACCAATCCCCACACATTAGAGTAAAGTACGTTTAAGTGTTTTGTGACATTAACAGTGTTGTGGCCAAAAGCTAACTTATGGCTTTTATTAATAAAAAAAGAGTCACAATGAAAAGATAAATTTGATAGTGAATTAAAATTAAGTCCTATGACTTTGAGAAGAGACTTGAACACTTTCTTGGATGGATGACCAAACCTGTGATGCCAAGTTACTAGAGAACTGGTTATGGTGGCAATGAGATATGAAATGGATGTAAAGGTGGCAAAGTAGATGCCACTGACGTCCAATCCTCACATGAACCGCGCCCTGTGTGAAGAACGTTGACAAAAATATATGGAAAATTTCCACAGAAACATTATTAGAATGGCATAGTTTGGCAACGGAAACAAGATTACATAAGAGCTTTGGAACATAAAGAACATCATTTAAAGTTAAAATACGAGAGGCAGATGGAAGGGTTGTTTGACCAATATGAGAAGTAGAGAGGGTCTTACCATCATCGAGAACAATCTCATACGGTCCATCATGTTCGGAGAGAATGTGGAGAGAGCCATGATCGAAGGTCATGTGGTGAAATGCACCACTATTGAACATCCATTGCTGAACTAAAGTGGTTGATTGGTTTGAGGAGGTGTTCACCATAGAAGTTTCAGATGGGGAAGCAATAGTGATATTTTCTCGAAGAAAATGAGCCAAATTTTTACACTCTTTGGCGTCATGCCTGGGTATGTTGCAAAATTTACTGTATATGGATTGTTTGGTGCTCCAGATGCCATTTGATTAAGTGATAGAAGACCACTTAGATCGGTACCTATTTTTGTTGGAATGCATGGTTCAGTTGAACCTAGTGTCTTGAGTGGGTCGTTTAGATAAGTGATTTTGTTGGCGAGTTGTGAGGTTCATAGTGGCCATAAAAGGGGTAAGATTATCTTCTTCTAGTTCATGTTTAAAGTCAACAAGCATATCAAAGAACTCAGGAAATGAAATGGGGCTTACTCTAAACTTAATAGGTGTTAACTTAGTATGTGTGCAATTAAGTCTTCATCATCAACATGTGTTTGGTGAGTGCCAATTCATCATTCTTCATGTCATGAATAAATTCAGTGATGGTGCGAGATCCTTTTGGGTTCTCGGCGAGGTGAGATTTAAATGAGATAACACAAGATCGCAAAGCGCTAGCATAACTGCCATAGACACTGTCCCATGCTTGTTTTGTGGTGTCAGATAAAGACACGAAGGGTTAAACGATGTAAGAGAAACATCCGAGAAAGGCGCTAGTTATCTAGTGGTTATATAGCAAAGTAAGTAAATAAGATAATACTTAATTTAAATAGTATTTATTTATAAAATATAAAATAAGTAAATTTAAATTTAAATATTAATTTAAATATTATAAATAAGATAGTACTTAATGAATTAAATCAAATAATCTAATGTGTATTAAATAATATATAAAATAGGAGAAGATTATTAAACGGGGGTAAATTGAGAATTAATGCATAAAACACTCGTATTTATACTTAAAAAGTTTTTTAGGTGTCTTAAACTTTAAGAAAACTACAAATGTGTCCATCTCAAATGCTTTATATATAGTATAGATATAGATCGAGATTATATATAGTAGTTATAGATTAGATCCTTTACCTTTACTAATTACATAAAACACCCTTTAACTTAATGATTTGTAACGACCTCATCGTTAAAGTTAACCATTGTTAATTAAAGGGTTTAATCAAACCCGTGTGCATATCACATAAGGGTAGAATAGTAAATCCATGTATTCTCATGATCTATGCCGAAGTCTCGATCAAAAAGAAGGTAATTATTTGTTCCTATTCACCTTAAACAGTTAGGACAAGTAGGATGTCGAACCACGAAAATATTTATTTGTTAACTATATTAAACAATCTATTATCACTTGACTATTAAAATATTTAAATATTA
Source organism: Flaveria sonorensis (assembly GCA_025506505.1). Lineage (NCBI taxonomy): Eukaryota > Viridiplantae > Streptophyta > Magnoliopsida > Asterales > Asteraceae > Flaveria > Flaveria sonorensis. The sequence goes on from CM046424.1 coordinate 18,626,092, forward strand.
AGAAACAAGTAACTACTTGAAAACTTAAACCAAAACAAAAATGCAATTGAATGAGTTTGAATGAATATTAATAAAGTTGACTAACTCCAGGTTCAGGTTGTGAACATCAACATGTAACCTAGTGAAATACCGGTTTGGAAGTTACATAGACATAATCATATTCGAATGTTATGAGATAGATTTAAGCAAGCCGACAATTTGGATGTGTTGACTTATTGATAAGAAACCAATAAAGAACACAAGCTAAGATGTTATCAAAAAACAACAGATTAATTAAATTAATATGCAACATCCAATTATTAATGATCACATGACCAGTGATTGATGGATTGCTAACCGAATCAACAAAATCTAATCATTATATCCAAATAACATTCAACCAACTAAAATCTAAACAATCAATCAAACCGAATGATCATACAAGTTCTAAATAAAAAACCATGAGTAATCTCAAGTTGAACGCATTTACTGACACAATCCCTACACCCAAAGTGTATCACGGGGGATTTAGCCACTCCTAATGATAATTTGATCTTTGATTTTTTGATTTCATGCTCTGGTTGATGATTAGAATGGTGGAATGATGAGTTCTACCTATAGGACCATTGAAGGGAGGTCAATACAACAGTTTCATAAAGTTTGTAGAGTGTTAGAACTCTTAACAGATCAAATAGGGATCCGATTTATGATGAAACAAAGAACACAAGTAAAGAACAAGATAATATGGTTTTCAAGAATATTGTATATTGCTCTCAAGTTCTTACAAAGTGTTACAAAGCTTATCTGAAGATACAAGTACTTGAGATAATTTATATTACATCCTACAGCCGGCCATACTTTGAAGGCCAACTGGAAACACTAATCTAGACGACAAGATCAATATAGAGTTAAAAGACTGATTGCCTTTTGACTAATGATTATGACATGCCATAGCTCACATCCTAATATATTACAAAAAAAGATAAAAGTACAAGAGTAGAAAGTTACAAACAAAAGACTATATCTAAAGTTTGACAAAAGTAAGGACTTTTCACAAACTTATGTAAGTTGGTAGTCTTTAGAGATGGCAACGGAAAGTGGTTCAGCTTTTGTCAAAAGGTGATTCAGAAAAAAACATGTCTTCTCTATTTTCGGAAGAAAACAGTCTTTGGCTTCGAAAGACTTTGTCTTTGAAGCTTCGGAAGACTTCATCTTTGGCTTCGAAAGATTTGGTCTTTTGGCTTTGGAAGATTTGATACTTAGTATAATTCTCTGAGTTATATTAAATCTTCCAAAGTAATTTTCTTGTACTTCATATGTGCATGTTGAGAGCTCTTTGGTTGCATCAGCCTCTAAGTGTGATCCTTACACTAGCCTTCCCAAATCGTCCAAAATTATCCTTTAACTCTCAAAATCAAAGTCCCCCTTAAACTAGGATTATCCCCCTTTTATATCATCCAAAATAAGCAAAATATGAAGAAAAAACCTAGGTCGCAGCGTTGATGGCGCCACTTTTGGCATCGGTGGCGTCATCACATTAGTGGTTATGGTGTTCCTCTCACTGACGCCTATTCTGATGCCACCACAATCAAAGGCACCAATATGATAGTCGGTGGTTCCACCCTCCAGAAATAATTTTAACTCATTCTTTTCTTTATTATTTGACTTCCGATTTCCATTCTAAAGCTAGTTTAACTTTCACATACTTCGTTCTTACCTATAAATACAAATAACTCAAACTAACTCTATTCCACATGAATTAAAGACTAGAAACATGAAAATAAAATGCTATAATGGTATATGTATGCAAATTTGCTCAAACATAATTTTCACCAATAAATACAATATCAATGAATCACAACCAATCACCTGCCTTTTAAAATAAATCTCTTTTTTTTAAAGATAGACAAATTATCTTTTCGTTTATTTATTTTACATATAATTGGTATATGTATGCAAATTTCCTCAAACATAATTTTGACCAATATATCTTACCTTTCTCTCTAGTTCAATAATTATAAATATTACAAGTTTACAACTCTTAGGGCAATGCTCAACGAGAACTCAAGAAGGAGATATTAGTGGTGTACGACTACTTCAAGATCAGATCTTGGCAATTAAATACAATATCAATGAATTATATAGTATAAATTCCATTATAACATCAATCAAGGGTTTTCATAAACCGTCCACACTGAAGGCTTCAAGGTTTGACCGGATTAAAATATACTTCAAATCCTATAACCTGAACCCTTAAACCATAGACGTAGGTAGACCGATTTGAAACATGGAGCCGAGCATGTAAACCGGACCGGTCGTCTACGACTCTACATAACATTTGTGTATATGTATTTGTGTGTGTATATGTATATGCATCTAAGCTTAGATGTAGTTTTAATGATGTATAAAGTTTAATTCATGTATTAATACTATTGGTCGATGCCTCGATTGTTCATATTTGTTGAATAGTCATCAAATAAGATAACTAAAATTACTGTAGAATGAAGAATAAGATAATCACATCTTCGATTAAATAAAAGAACCATAAAAGGGGATAATTTTAAATGTTTAACTATATACTTTAGGGGAAAGATGTACAGTTGGTGATCTATCGATTAAAGTTTCTTTTTTTTTATTTTTATTTTTTGTTTTGAGGAGGGGGGGGGGGGGGGGGGGGGGGGGGGGGATTTGTTTTGAGGTATAGAGTTAGTGCACAGAAAACATAATAATTTGGTCCATCTTTAGAAAAGAGATTTTTTCTACATTAGGAGGAAGAATTTACCATTCTATCATCATCTGATATGCACATGGGTTTAATTTATAATGATTAACTTAAAGGACGAGATCATTACAAATCATTAAACTAAAAGATAATCTATGTAATTAATAAAAGTAAAGGATCTAATCCATAACTACTAGTATACATAATTGATGAATCATATAATTTACTCTTTGGATTTTTATAATCCAATTTCCTTTTATAAAATATAGCATTCTTATTATGTAACTAATTTGTAATTTTGTTTTAAAAAATTTATATGACTTTAGATACGGATAACAAACAAAGTTATTTTTTTAGTTTTCTACATAGCATTAAATTTAACAACCAATTTGATTTTCTGTGATAACTTGTGCTTGTTAATTTTAATAAAAATCTAAATGCAAAGTTGCGTAATTTATTTTATATACATTCCAATATATATTTTATTGAAACCAAGTTGGATTTAAAATATAACTAGTTTTCTGTCGGCGCGTTGCGCCGCTCGGATAAAAGTTTATTAAAACATATGTTAAAATAAACATATCGTAACAGTTTATTTGGAATATAGAAAATAATTATGATGTCTTGAAAAGAACTAAAATTATATTATACTTAGATAACGGGTTTTGGTTGCACTTTGCGAGGCTTGGTTTCGTATAAAATTTATATCAAAACGTACGTAGAGATAATTACATCACAATAGTATATTCTTCATTTCTCAAAAAACATTATGTTGTTGTGAAAAAATTAATAATATATTATATTTGACCGGCATGAGTTTAAAACGAAACTTATGACTAAACGTAGATAAAACTAAGCACATCGAAATGGTATATCCGGAATTTTAAATAACATTATATTTTTTTAAGTTATAAGAGAAATACAAAATAATTGTAAAGAGAAATGTTCAAATACAAAGTCTTATAAAACTAACATATAAATTTTTTTTAAGATGTTAACACATGTTCTTTTGATCAAAATTAGTTTGGAGGCAAAATTCACAATGTACCCTCTTCCAAAGTTCCACCTTTTTTTAAAACATTCATAACTTTTACGTATTATATTATTTTTAAAAAAGATTTACACCATAAAAACAAATATTTTTTAATTTTTAAAATGAGTACACTGTTGATATAAAAAATAAATTTTTAACTAATTGTGTAATTTCATTAGGTAATTGTGTAATCTTCTGAATTAATAAAGATTACATAATTATCTGATTAGAAATACATATTGAGCTTGAAACATAAAAAGTTTATATTTCTTATTGTTATGTTATTCGAAAATCATCTTTTTAAAAAACACAATGCATAAGACAATGGTCAAAATTAGACAAAATGGGTAACACAATGACCAACACTAGATTCGATGATTAGCAATCTACACAATTAGCTGCTTGACGAGTATTACACAATGATATGATTAAAAATACATAATGAATCAAAAAACATAAAAATATTACATTTTTAGTATTGTGTAATTTGAAAATCATCATTTTAAAAATCATCATGCATAAGATAATAGTAAACATTAAACACAATGTGTAACACAATGATCAGCACTAGACTCGATCTGATGAGGAATACATAATAAACTTGAAACATAAAAAGTTTACATTTCTTATTATTGTGTTATTCAAAAATAATAATTTTATAAAACATAATACATTACATAATGGTCAACATTAGAAATGACCAGCACTAGACTCGATTATTAGCAATCGACACAATGAGCTGCTTGATGAGAATTACACATTGACTTAATCAGGATTACATAATGAACTGAAAAATATAAAAAAATTACATTTTTAGCATTGTGTTATTTGAAAATCATAATTTTAAAAAACACAATACATAACATAATAGTCATTATTAGACATGATGGGTAATACAATGACCAACACTAGACTTGATCTGATGAGTAATACATAATGAACTTGAAACATAAAGACATTACATTTCTTATGATTGTGTTATTTAAAAATCATTATTTTAAAAAATAATACATAACACAATGGTCAATATTAGACAAAATTGAAAACACAATGGTCAACATTAGACAAAATTGATAACACAATGATCAGTAGTAAACTCGATGATTAGCAATCGACACAATGAGCTGCTTGACGAGGATTACACAATGACCTGTTCGGATTACATAATGTAAGATCAATAGTTTATCTTATCAAGAGTTTATCTTAGAGGCTGATGCTAACCAAAGATCTCTCAGCATGCACTGAAGTATAAGGAAATACTTAGGAAGATTTGACAATGTACAAAGAAAAATAACTATGTGTTAAATCTTTCGAAGCCAATGAAAGAAATATTCCGAAGCCAAAAGTAAAGTCTTCCAAAGCTTAAAGATAAAGTCTTCCAAAGCTTAAAGACTGGACTATTCCAAAGACTAAGAAGACATGTGTCTACTGACATACTTTTGACAAAAGCAGAAGAGCTTTTCGCTGTCAGCTCTAAAGACTCACCAACTTATATAAGTTGGTGATTACCTTTTTACTTTTGTCAACTGTACATCATGGTCTTTTATCTATAACTTCCTACTTTAATACTTTTATCCTTATTGTAATACAATAAGAAGTGAGCTATGGTATGTCATAATCACATGTCAAAAGGCAATCTGCCTTTTGACTTTACATTGATCTTGTTGTCTAGATTAGTGTCCAGCTGGCCTTCAATGTATGGCCGGCTATAGGATGTAGTATAAAGTATCTAATGTACCAGTCTTAGGACTAAGTTTTGTAACACTTGTAAAATACTTGGAGAGCAATATATATCATCTTTGAAAACCAACCTTTTTGTTCTTGAGTGTTCTTACTTGTTTGTTTATTGTTTCTTTGCCAGATTCCCTATTTGATCTAGTAAGTGTGTTATCTCCAACTGTGAAACTATTGTTAAACCACTTACACGGTCCTGCAATTGGTATCAGAGCTTCTTAGACTCTTGATTGCAAGATGTCACCATCTTGAATCACTCTTCAGTTTCACATTCATTTACTTGCTCAAATGGTAGCTTTTTCTAAAGCTTATATGGAAACTGACACAATTACTAAGTCTCTACTGATCACTCTGGATGACTTTAACACTTAGTGCATGAGAATGAAAGGCTTCATGAAGTCTTATGTAAGACCCCGTTTCCGGGACACTTACAGTTGGTCAATCATCACATAAAACATTTAAAACACACTAAGCTTGCAATAGAATTTAAACTTTTCATTAACAATTAAAAACATATCAAATCATCTTATCATTTCTTTTACATTCCCAAAATGTATTAATACAAGAACATTCTCCAAAATATGGATGCCAGACTTGAACCTTCCCTAGTAGCTTATGCATCCATGCCTACACCTCCTCAACATCAACAAATACCTGCCAACTATTATGCATACAAAAGTCAGTGATGCTGAGTGAGTTCTAGTTTATATAATAAAATACTTTACTTTTAATAAAACCTTTCCTTTACTTTGTTCATGATCACACATCATATGTACATCTAGATAATAATCATTTATTATCCTTTATCATCGTTCATAATCATTTGTTTCGTACTTTCTTTCATTATTATCTTTCACTTTTATCTAGATCCTGCCATACGCTATATCCCCGACTCATGCTAAAAGCTGTTACTGTGCCGGGGTTTATAAATAAACCCCCATTCATTCCGAAGCTGACACAGCACCGGGGTACGCGAAGGACCCCGTTTCGTACTTTTCGGTCAATCTTTAGGATTAGACCCCTATACGCCTTAACAAGGGTTAGCTAAACCTCACACAGTTGAGCAAACAACTACCTCGTTGAGTTGTGAACCTCCACCATTTTGCTTGCAAGACTTTAATTCATTCATTACATTCCACTTTTCATTATCTTTATCTTCCACTTTCATTACAACAATACTTCACGTACATAAGCATATCATACCACGAAAAGTCACCTCATAATACATAATACGGAACATTAACAACAGCCCTCAAACATACATAATACCAACAGGCATAAACCACCAAAACATTCCAGAACTTAACACTATATTCTACTTCCCAAGATTTTAGAAAATGCTAAGTCCCCAAAGAAATGCGGATGAACATAAGCCAATGCGGGTGAATGTTCAGCAAATGCGGATAATCAAATGCGGATAAGCAAATGCGGATGAAAGACTCAGAAAATATTCTAAGTATCCAAAGATATGCGGAGGACACAAATGCGAATGAACAAGTCCAAATGTAGATGAACAAAACTTAATGCGGATGAACAAAACTTAATGTGGATGAACAAAGTCCAAAGCGAGCAACATGCAAAATTATCTAAGTGTCCACAGCGGACGGCTAATGGTCCACAGTGGACCAGCAAAGTCTATAGCGGACTGCCAACTCTCACAACGGATGACCAAAGTCCCACAGCAGATGACTAAGGTTCACAGCGGATGACTTAAAACATTCTAAGTATCCACAGCGGACACCTTGTAACACCCGGAAATTTATTAAAAAGAAAAGAAAAGAAAAGTATAAAGAAAGAAAGGTTAAATAACCCAAGTTGAGGGACTAAAGTTGTGCAAGATGCAAACTTTAGTATAATTGTGTTTAAAAGAAAGCATGGCCGCCCACTACACCTTTTCAACCACCATTTTCTCGGTTTGTGAAGAAGAAAGAAGAAAAGCTCCGGTTCTAGAGAGAGAGAAGAAGAAGAATCTACAAAAGGTGAGTTTTCTTGGGTAATTGTTCGGTTTCAGCTGGATTTTCGAGTTCTGGACCGAGATTTTTGGTGTTTAGCGCTCGTTTTCGTGGATTTTAGGTGTGAACTGCAGGTGGGTCTTGGGTTGCAGTGCTCTACTCGAAGGCTGTTCAAGGTGAGTTTCTAGATCCCCTCTTTTTACTGGTTTTCTAAGTGTTTGAGCCTATTATGCATACCGAGTAGAAGTTTTTTAAGAAACCATGAGTTTTTCAGCATGTTGTTCAACGGTGCTCTGTTGTTGTATGTTTTTAGAGGTTGTTATTGTGTTAGGTTTGATGTTTAGCATGTTTTAGTGTTGATGCATGGTAGATTTATGTTAGGAGGTGTTAGAATGATGTTTGGGTGTTGTTTGTAGCATAGGTTATATTTCAGATTGTTCCCATGAGCCCAGATTGTTCCCATGCACCCAGATTGCTCTCATGCGCCCAGAGTTGCCCATGCGCCTAAGTGTTGGTCATGCGACCAAATAGTGCCCATGCGCCCAGAGTTGCCTATGCGCCTAAGTGTTGGTCATGCGACCAAATAGTGCCCATGCGCCCAGAATGTGCACATGCGCCCAAGTACCCCATGCGCCCACTACTCATGCGCCCAAGCAGTATTCATGCGCCTGCATAGTGTTCAAGCGCTCGCATAGTGCTCATACGCCTAGACTGTTTTCATCCGCATTTAGCTGCTCATGTGCCTAAGATGTTCATCCACATTTCTTGGTAGACTTAAGTATTTCTAGGAATTCTGAAGGCTAAGTAGATGTGCTAAGTTCTGTTGTGATGTGATGGTTATGCTGGTTGTGTTATGCATGTTTGTGTGATGTTGATGATGTTCGTGTTATGTATGTTGCGGATTTACATATTATGTATGAGTGTATAAGTAAAGTATTATGTAACAAAAGTAAAAGTTAACGAGAATGGAGGTAATGAACGATAAGACCTTTGATGCCCGCCCCGGTACTGTGTCAACATTCGAGCATGAGCCGGGGGTTTGTTTACAGGCCCCGGCACAGTATCAGCTTTCGAGCATGAGTCGGGGGTGTGGCGTGTGAGAGTGATGAGATCTTTGTTGCTCACCCCTGTACTGTGTCAGCTTTCGAGCATGAGTCAGGGGGGTTTGTTTACAGGCCCCGGCACAGTATCAGCTTTCGAGCATGAGTCGGGGGTGTTGCATACGAGATGGGATCCTTGTCGCGTACCCCGGTACTGTGTCAGCTTTAGAGCATGAGTCAGGGGTTTGTTTACAGGCCCCAGCACAGTATCAGCTTTAGAGCATGAGTCGGGGGTATTGCATGAGACAGGAACTGGATAATGGTGGGAGATGTAATGATTGAATGATGTTGAACGATAACGAAGATAATAATAATTATTACCAATGTGTATGTATGATGTGTGATCACGAATGAATGTAAAATGTATGTTATAACAAAAGTAAAGTATTTTAATTATAAAACTAGAACTCACTCAGCGTCGCTGACTTTTTGTATGTATAATAGTTGGCAGGTTTTTGTGTTGATGCTGAGGAGGTGCAGGCATGGATGCATAAGCTACTGGGACCGTTTTGAGGCTGCCATTCACCCAACGGTGAATGATGTAATGAAATGATATGTTTTAACTTATAAATAAGAAGTTTTTAAATTCTGCTGCGATAATGATGTATCTTTTAAATGTTTTTATGCAATGATTGACCAACTGTGGGGTTTCCGGAAACGGGGCCTTACAAGTTGGTATCTGAGCCAAAGTTTAAGAGAATTGGGTAAATATTTTCAAAAGAACCTAAACTTAAACTGAGAATAGGACCAAAGGAAAGGGATGCCAGTCCTAGTAGCTACATGCCTGTAGGTAAAGGTTTTCCGTAAACATTTTATGTAAGTTAATGAAAAGGGGAATTATGTGTGCATGTTATGTGGTTTATGTTCTTTTGTGTAGATTTAGATACCGATGTAGTCAGGATAGAAAATGCTTGGGGGATGAAGAGTAAAGTAAGTGGCTAATCACAAATGGCCACTGTAATTAGGGACTTGCTATACTTAATATAATCCGAGCTATTACCTTGAATGACCGTGTTGGTGTTTGAATCTTGTAGTGTTTAGTGATGGCTAGTGGTAGATCTTCTGAGGCTTCTCGAGGTGGAGGTCGAGGTGGACGTGGTGTTAGAACGCGTGTCACGAGGAGCAGAGCTAAGACTGCTGAGACGGATCCTGAAGAGCCCGAGCTTCATCACCAGGGTGGTGAGGATGAAAGTGCTAATCCTAAGGCCTTAATGAGGGAGGCAGTAGCAGAGGAAGTTCATTTGGTTATGGAGACATTTTTGCAGACTGTAGTGACCGAGGTTATTAGAGCTGTGAAGGAGGATGAGAAGAAGGAGGCTGAAAAGAGGAAGACTGCTAGACGAGGAGGCGAGGAAGGAGGTTTAAGGGGAAGGGAGCAACCAGAGACTGATATGGTTGTCTCCAGTGATGATGAGAAGAAGGAGGAAGCTGTGCAGGAAACTGTGAAGGGATGCAGCTTTGGGGCATTCCAAAGATGTAGGCCCCCTACGTTTAATGGGAACGGGAGTACTGCGGCTGCTCACCGTTGGGTGAGGGAGATGGAGGCGGTACTCGATATCAACGAGTGCTAAGAGGATCAGAAGGTGAAGTTCGCTACTTACTCATTTGTGGACTCGGCCTTGTGCTGGTGGGACAACATTGTCCAAGCCGAGGGTACCAGGGCAATTAGGAGGATGAGGTGGAATGAGCTGAAGAGGTTGGTAATTAAGGAGTTTTGCCCTCATAGGGAGCTTGACAAAGTTGAGAGAGAGTTCCTGCAGTTGGAGGCGAGAACGATGACGCACCAGCAGTACACCACGAAGTTCAACAAGATGGCAACGCTGGTTCCATATCAGGTGATGCCTGTGTCACGAAAGATCAAGAGGTACATTCAAGGTCTGCCGGTAGATTTCTGCATACATCTGATCGCCGCTTGGCCAGGTACATTTAGGTCGGTGGTTGATCTAGCAGGGAGATTGTATGACGAGCGAGAGGTGGTGGCGATAGTGGATGTAGAGAAGGAGCGGGGCAATTTTAGGAATGGGAATGGAAGGCGGGACAATGATGGTGGATTTGTGGCTGGAGGTAAGACGATGAGGGTCGATGATCGAAAAATGAGAACAGGCAGAGAGGAAGTATGCAAGAAATATGGTAGAGGCCACGAGGGGGAGTGCAAGTGGAAACTGAACATCTGCTTTCAGTGTGGGAAAGAGGGCCATAGGGCGAGGAACTGCCACATGGCTAAATGTTACAACTGTGGCGAGACTGGGCATATGAGCAGAGACTACAAGAAGTCGGGGGCAGAGAACTCCGGTGCAAGGAAGGGGGTGGGAAGGAGAGCAGAGGATGAAGGTTAGAGCATTCGCTATGACCGGGAGGAGGCTAGAGTGGACTCCGACGTGACGTCAGGTACGTTTCTAGTAAATTATATTTGTGCATCTGTACTTTGATTGTGGTGCTAGTAGTAGTTTCATTCCTACTGCCTCCTGTGATAAGTTGCACATTGGAAGTAGGAAGGTCGATGAGCCCTTCGATGTAGAAATTGCTATTGGTAAGTCCACTAGGTTACCTGATGCCCTAGAGGATGGTGCAATAGAATTGGGAGAGCACGTGTTCCCTGCTAGACTATTCAGGACAAACTTAGGTGGATAGGTGTACACCTTCAGATGAATTGGCTAGCAGCCTATGATACAAACACTGAGTGTCGTAAGAAGAAGGTTTAATCAACCGCGCCCAACAAAATTTTGGTGCCGACCTACGGTGATGGAGTAATGATGAAGGCCTCGCCATGGAATGGGGATCATCCGATTCAGAAAGAAAAGAAAGCTAATACCGAGGTATATAGGGCCATTCCAAATTGTCGGTCAGGTAGGAGAAGTGACCTATCGACTGAAGTTACCTGATGAGTTAAGTGGAATTCATCCGACGTTCCCTGTATCTCGTCTAAGGAAGTGCTCAATCGGTGAGGATATGATCGTGCCATTAGAGAATATCGAGATGGACGAACGAGGCAACTACGTGGAGCAACCGGTGGCCATTACTGGTAGAAGGGAGAGAAGGGCTAAGGAGAACGGTGGTTTCACTTGTGCGAGCACAGTGGAGCCCAAACGGGGTCTGAGCCTACATGTAAGATCAAGGAAGAGATGAGACAGGATTATCCACAACTGTTCGAGGAATGACAGGTTTCAGGGATGAAACCTATATAAAGGGGTGGACTTGTAACACCCGGAAATTTATTAAAAAGAAAAGAAAATTATAAAGAAAAAAAGGTTAAATAACCCAAGTTGAGGGACTAAAGTTGTGCAAGATGCAAACTTTGTTATAATTGTGTATAAAAGAAAGCATGGCCGCCCACTACACCTTTCCAACTACCATTTTCTCGATTTGTGAAGAAGAAAGAAGAAAAGCTCTGGTTCTAGAGAGAGAGAAGAAGAAGAATCTGCAAAAGGTGAGTTTTCTTTGGTAATTGTTCGGTTTCAGCTGGATTTTCGAGTTCTGGACCGAGATTTTTGGTGTTTAGCGTTCGTTTTCGTGGATTTTAGGTATGAACTGCAGGTGGGTCTTGGGTTGCAGTGCTCTACTCGAAGGCTGTTCAAGGTGAGTTTCCAGATCCATCTTTTTACTGGTTTTCTAAGTGTTTGGGGCTATTATGCATACCGAGCAGAAGTTTTTAAAGCAACCGTGAGTTTTTCAGCATGTTGTTCGATGGTGCTCTGTTGTTGTATGTTTTTAGAGGTTGTTATTGTGTTAGGTTTGATGTTTAGCATGTTTTAGTGTTGTAGCATGGTAGATTTATGTTAGGATATGTTAGAATGACGTTTGGGTGTTGTTTGTAGCATAGGTTATATTTTAGATTGTTCCCATGCGTCCAGATTGTTCCCATGCACCCAGATTGTTCTCATGCGCCCAGAGTTGCCCATGAGCCTAAGTGTTGGTCATGCGACCAAATAGTGCCCATGCGCCCAGAGTTGCCCATGCGCCTAAGTGTTGGTCATGAGACCAAATAATGCCCATGCTCCCAGAATGTGCCCATGCGCCCAGGTACCCCATGCGCCCACTGCTCATGCGCCTAAGTGTGGCTCATGTGCCCAAGCAGTATTCACGCGCCTGCATAGTGTTCAAGCGCTCGCATAGTGCTCATGCGCCTGGACTGTTTTCATCCGCATTTAGCTGCTCATGCGCCTAAGATGTTCATCCGCATTTCTTGGTAGACTTAAGTATTTCTGGGAATTTTGAGGGGTAGGTGGATGTGCTAAGTTTTGTTATTATGTGATGGTTATGCCGGTTGTGTTATGCATGTTTGTGTGATGTTGATGATGTTCGTGTTGTGTATGTTATGGCTTTACCTATTATGTATGAATGCATAAGTAAAGTATTACGTAATGAAAGTGAAAGATAACAAGAATGGAGGTAATGAACGATGAGACCTTTGAAGCCCGCCCCGGTACTGTGTCAGCTTTTGAGCATGAGTCGGGGGTTTGTTTACAGGCCCCGACACAGTATCAGCTTTCGAGCTTCCATGCACATGTGTCCACAGCGGACAACTAGTGTCCACAGCAGACACTAAGTCCAGTACCTGCGATTCAACCTCACTTCTAAACATCTACTTAGCATAGATCTACCGGTTATATACTTAAAACATCACCAACAACCATTCAACAACCTGAAAACTTTTAAAAACATACCACATCACACACAGCCATAATTCTATAAAGAGAAAATTGTAATTTGGTAAAGAAACATCGTTTTTGGTATGCATAACAACCCCAAAAAAGTAGAAAACCAGTAAAAGAGGGATCTAGAACTCACCTTGAACAGCTTTTGAGTAGAACACCTCAAACCTGTAAGGCCCCGTTCCCAGAGATCTCACAGTTGGACAATCACAGCATTTTTCATATAAGATAAATGCATTTCATATAAACATCGCAGTGGATTAAGTCATCAAAAAAAACATTCATGCATTAATATTTAATGTTGCTAAATAATACATCATTGTATTTTAATAGTTACAAAAAGAATCATTCAGTTGTATTATTAAACAACATTATCATCATGCACGAATGGATGCCAATCTTTGCCCGCAAAGTAGCCTCACCCCGCGTGCATCCTCAGCAACATCCTCACCTACCAACTGGTATGCATATAAAAAGTCAGCGTTGCTGAGTGAGTTCTAGTTTAATAATATAAAGAAATACACTTTGTAAATTTCATTAGGTGATCATTCATTAATATACATAATCAATCATAAAGTGATGCATTCTCTTTCTTTCTTTTATTATCTTTCTCTTTCACTAACTAGGACTTCACAAAGCAAGAGCCTACATTGTTGGTTGGCAACAGATGCCGAACCCCTGTCTGCAAACGTTTATCCTGGTAGCTAACCCATCGACAGTTGATCCACACCGCTAGGTACGAAGCCTACTCATGAACTAGGATCCCATTCATTCGTTGGCCAATCCCTAGGATTAGACCCTAGATGTGCATCCTCATGGGCTATACAGCCTCACATCAGTTGAGCTAATGACAACAAGGTGTGCACCTCCATTCATTTTGCTTGCAAGGCTTTTCATTCATCATAAGGGCCCGGGGTAACATTCATTAAGTTTCACTATTCTTCTTTTATTCTTTCGTGTCCACTTGTTATGGATAATACTTATTAAGATACACATTACATAATCACATACATGAAAATATTATAGACAGAGAAAAGCAGCGCATAAGAAAGAACCATGCATAATAATCCTTAAATAACCATAATCTTTCCTTATACAGAAGTTCTCCATACCTAAATTCTATTCCCAAAAATTTCCAGAAAATCCCAAGTCTTTAGACAAATGCGGATGAGTTCAAAAAATGCGGATGAACAAATGCGGATGAACACTTAGCAAGTGCGCATGGGCAAAACAAATGCGGATGAGCTCAACAAATGTGGATGAACACTTAGCAAATGCGCAGGGGCAAAACAAATGCGGATGGACACTTAGCAAATGCGCATGGGCAAAACAAATGCGGATGAACACTTAGAAAATGCACATGAAGACTTAAACAAATGCGCATGAAGACTTTAACAAATGCGCATGAACAAAAGACTTTCTGTTAAATGCGGTTGAACATAAAAACTAACCTGCAATTCAACTTATGCCATTATCAGTCCCCAATCATCATTCTAACATGAACACAGCTTAAATCTATCAGTTTAACACTTAGAACATCATAAACTTTAAACGATCAACAAGAGAAGCACATAACATACCACATCATCAACATCGTTCGCACCATACATAAAAAAAATCATAACTTGTTTCGAAAACATCTGTCAAATATGCAAACCAGCCCCCAAATATGCAAACCACCCCCCTTATAGTGGTTTCATCCCCGAAACCTGTCATTCTTTGAACAATCGTGGGTAATGTTGTCTCATCTCCTCCTCAGTCTAACACATAGACTCAGATCCTTTCCTGTGCCTCCACTGTACTCGCACCAGTGGAACCACTTTATTCCGTAATCTCTTCACCTTTCGGTCAATGATTGCCACTGGTTGCTCTACATATTTGAGCTGTTCATCCACTTCAATGTCTTCCAGTGGTACAATCATATCTTCATCAGCTAGGCATATTCTCAGATGAGATACATGGAATGTTGGATGAATTCCATTTAACTCATCGGGTAGCTCCAACCTATAGGCCACCTCTCCTACTCGTGAAATGATTCGGAAAGGTCCTACATATCTCGGGCTCAGCTTACCCCTCTTTCTAAAACGAATGATCCCCTTCCAAGGTGAAACCTTCAGCATCATTTTATCACCCACCTAGAATTCGATCCGCCTATGCCTCTTGTCAGCATACGACTTTTGCCTATCTTTCGCCGCCTTCATAAAAGCCTTGATCTTTTCTAGCTTTTCAGACGTGGCTTTAACGATCTCAGTTCCTCCCATACAACATTTTGAATGGTGGCTTGCCTATACTGGCATGATAACAGTTGTTGTAGGAGAACTCTACCAACAGTAGGTGTTCATCCCAACTTCCACCAAAGTCAATAATGCATGCCCAGAGCATATCCTCCAAGGACTGAATGGTACGTTCTGATTGACCATCTATCTGAGGGTGATAAGTTGTGCTAATGTGTAACCTCGTCCCCATCGCATCATGAAATCTCTTCCAAAACTTGGACGTGAACCGGTTGTCCCTATCAGAAACAATAGACACTGGCACGCCATGACGAGTTACGATCTCCTTGATGAATAACTCCGCCAACCTTTCCGACGAGTAAGTCTCTCGGATTGGCAAAAAGTGTGCACTCTTCATCAGGCGGTCTACGATCACCCAAATGGTATCACATCCTCTCACAGTGTGAGGCAACTTTGTGATGAAATCAATGGTGATGTGTTCCTACTTCTATTTGGGTATATCCAAAGGTTGGATCTTCCTATATGGTTTCTGGTGTTCAGCCTTCACTTGTAAATAGGTCAGGCACTTACTCACGTACTCCACCATATCACGCTTCATCCCTGGCCACCAATAATCCTTCTTCAGATCATGATACATCTTTGTAGCACCAGATGGATGGAATACCGTGTTTTGTGAGCCTCATCCATGATCCTTCCCCTCAGCTCCCCATAGCGAGGAATCCACATCCGCCCGAAACGGGTTTTAACGCCAAGAGTGTTTTCCCCTAAATTCGTCGCCTGCCCCTTTATTCGTTCGGAGTCGATCTTATCATCCTTTAATGCCTCATCTTGGAATTCCCTGATTTGACCCATAAGATCCGGCATCACAACCAGCTGGCAAGCCTTCACCCGAATCGGCTTTGGCCTCTCCTTTCGACTGAGGGCATCAGCTACCACATTCGCCTTACCTGGATGATAGTGGATTTCGTAGTCATAATCCTTGATCAACTCTAACCATCTTCTTTGTCTCATGTTAAGATCCTTCTGCTTGAAGAAGTACTTCAAACTTTTGTGATCAGTTAAGATGGTGCACCTCGTCCCGTACAGGTAATGCCTCCAAATCTTCAATGCAAAAACCACAGCCGCCAACTCCAGGTCATTAGTGGGATAGTTAGTCTCATGGATTTTTATTTGTTGGGATGCATAGGCTATAAACCTTCCCCGTTGCATCAGCACACAACCCAATCCTGAATAAGAAGCATCAGAATAGACCACCAAGTCTTCATTCCCTTCAGGTAACGTCAAGACAGGAGCTTGAGTCAACTTTGTCTTCAACTCTTCGAAAGCATTCTCTTGCACTTGACCCCATACGAACTTCACATCCTTACAGGTTAATTTGGTCAATGGTGAAGCTATCTTAGAGAAGTCTTGGATGAAACGTCTGTAGTAGCCCGCCAAACCCAAGAAGCTGCGGATCTCGGATGGCGTCTTTGGGGTCTTCCATTGCATAACCGCCTCCACCTTTTCCGGGTCCACCATAATCCCTTCAGAATTAACCACATGACCCAAAAACTGAACTTCCCGCAACCAGAACATGCATTTAGAGAAGTTAGCATACAGCTTCTACCTTCTAAGCGTCTCCAATACCTTGCAAATATGACCGGCATGCTCTTCTTCACTCTTCGAATAAATCAGGATATCATCAATAAACACAATCACTGATTTATACAATATCGGGCGACACACCCGATTCATCAGATCCATAAAAGCAGCTGGCGCGTTGGTTAGACCGAAAGACATAACAAGGAATTCATAATGCTCGTATCGAGTTCGAAACACGGTCTTCGAGATATCCTGTTCTTTGACCTTTAGCTGATGGTAACCAGATCGGAGATCTATCCTTGAGAACCAGCTGGCTCCTTGGATCTGATCAAACAAGTCGTCAATCCTCGGTAGTGGGTACCTGTTCTTCACTGTCAACTTGTTCAACTCACGGTAGTCAATGCACATCCTCATGTTACCGTCCTTCTTCTTTACAAACAAGACCGGAGCACCCCAGGGAGAGATACTTAGTTGGATGAACCCCTTATCTAACAACTCTTACAACTGGGTCATCAATTCCTTCATCTCGGAGGGAGCGAGACGATACGGTGCCTTTGCGACAGGTTAGGCACCAGGTATCAGATCAATCTGGAACTCGATCTCGCAGTCAAGTGGTACCCCTGGTAGGTCTTCGGGAAACACATCAGGGAAATCGCATACTACCGGCACGCCTGACAGTTAAGGCACGGTAGCATCCACATCCTTCACATAGGCCAAGTAAGCACCACACCAGCACCTCATAAGCTTCTTGGCCATGATCATCGAGATTACTCGCGGTGTAATGCACTCATTGTCTCCATGTATCGTAACCAAACTGCCATCAGGCGCAGTCAGACAAATCGTCTTCTCTCGGCACATGATGTTTGCTTTGTAGGCCGCCAACCAATCCATCCCTAACACCACATCAAAACTTCCTAGGGCCATCACGTACACTCTAGCAGGAAACTTACTACCGTCCAACTCTACGAGGCAATCGTCTATCACATCAGTTACTTTGGTAGACTTTCCTATCGCTGTCTCTACATAGAAGGGTACGTCTATCTTCTTATTCTTACCATGAATTTCATGACAAAATGTAGCAGATACAAAACTTCTACTAGTACCCGAAGCGAAGAGCACAGAAGCATACAGTTGGTTTACCAGAAGTATACCTAAAACTAACTCTGGCTTCTTCCCGGGTCATGTTGAATGCCCTTGCCTTGGCTTTGGTGCTCTCACTCCTCCCCTTATAGCCCATAGTCTGAGTCCTGGAGCTCCCTGCTCCACCTTTCTTGCAATCTCGGCCCGAGTGGCCTACCTCCCCACACTAATGACATCGTGGTACCCCGCACTCTCTACCATAGTGGCCTTCGCCTCCACACTTAAAACACTGGTTCGTCCCCACTCTACATTAACCTAAGTGAACCTTCCCATACTTCTTACATTCCCTCTTGTTACCCCCTTTACTCGATCCTGGACGGCGATCGTCAATCCTTATCTTCTTTTCCCCGTTCCATAATGGTCACCCCTAAATCGCTCCCATTACTGTTCTTGTTCCAACTCTTTTCAACCTTCCTCTGAATTGGCACCGGATCCCTCTCATCATACAACTTTCCTGCAAAATCTACTGCAGACCTGAAAGTGCTCAGTCTAGCAGCTATCAAGTTCCTCCTGATATCCACGGGCAGACCCTGCATGTACCTCTTGATCTTCTTGGACTCTGGGGTTACTAGATCCGGCACGAGTCTTGCAAGCTCATTGAACTTGGAGGTATACTCTTGATGAGTCATGTTTTCATCCTCCAAGTACAAGAACTCCTTCTCAATCTTGTCCAACTCCCGAGGTGGATAATACTCCTCTAGTACCAGTTCCTTCAAATCAGATCACATCATCCTTGCAACCGACAGTTTCCCCTCGGCTTGGACAATGTTGTCCCACCAGCATAATGCCGAGTCAACAAAAGAATAGGAGGCAAACTTCACCTTTTGATCCTCCCGACACTCACTGATGTCTAGGACTACCTCCATCTCTCGAACCCAATGATGAGCAGCAGTAGCATTGCCGTTACCATCAAAGGTCGGGGGTTTGCACCTCTGAAACGCCCCATAGGTGCACCCCTTAGCGGTCTCCTTCTCCCCCTCGCTATCATCATCATGAATTACCACCTTAGGACTAGATGGCTCTTCATCAGCTTTCTTCTTCTCCCCTGCATCTTTGGTCTTTTCACCATCCTTTACTGCCCTCAATACCTCGGTCACCACTGAAGGTAACACGTTTTGTATGACGTTATAGACTTCATCAGCAATAGCTTCCTTTACCGTAGACTTGGGGGTGGCTGATCCTTCACCCTCTTGGTGGCTATGAATATTCGTGTCTTCATGAACTGTCTCGGGAGCCTTAGCTTTGCTTCGGGTGACACATGGCCCAGTAGTATGCCCGCCACAAGCACCGCCTCAGGTTGCCTTCCCAGGTTTCCTACCTGCCATAAGATCTACCTTCTATAAGATTCAAACACTAACAAGGTCATTCAAGGTAATATCTTAGATTATGTCAAGTATAGTAAGTCCCTAATTACAGTGGCCAGTTGTGATTAGCCACTTACTTTACTCTTCATCCCCCAAGCATTCCCTATCCAAGCTACATCAGTGTCCAAATCTACTAAGCACATAAATCAAATAGCACACGCACGTAATACCGATTACTTATGAAAAATTACCTGATAGCACGTAGCTACTTGGGCTGGCATCCTTCCATTCGGTCCTATTCTCAGTTTAAGTTTAGGTTTTGAAAATATTTACCCATTTCTCTTAAACTTTGGCTCTGATACCAACTTGTAAGGCCCCGTTCCCGGAGACCTCACAGTTGCACAATCACAGCATTTTTCATATAAGATAAATGCATTTCATAAAAACATCGCAGTGGATTAAGTCATCAAAAAAAACATTCATGCATTAATGTTTGATGTTGCTAAATAATACATCATTGTATTTTAATAGTTACTAAAAGAATCGTTCAGTTGTATTACAAAACAACATTATCATCATGCATGAATGGATTCCAGTATTTTGCCCGCCAAATAGCGTGACCCGCATTCCATCCTCAGCAACATCCTCACCTGCCAACTGGTATGCATATAAAAATTATGCGTTGCTAAGTGAGTTCTAGTTTAATAATATAGAGAAATACACTTTGTGAATTTCATTAGGTGATCATTCATCAATATACATAATCAATCATAAAGTGATTCATTATCTTTCTTTCTTTCATTATCTTTCTCTTTCATTAACTAGGATTGCACAAAGCAAGAGCCTACATTGTTGGTTGGCAACAGATGCCGAACCCCTGTCTGCAAACGTTTATCCTGGTAGCTAACCCATCAACAGTTGATCCACACTTCTAGGCACGAAGCCTGCTCATGAACTAGGATCCCATTCATTTGTCGGCCAATCCCCAGGATTAGACCCCAGATGTGCATCCACATGGGCTATACAGCCGCACATCAGTTGAGCAAACGACAACAAGGTCGTGCACCTCTATTCATTTTGCTTGCAAGGCTTTTCATTCATCATAAGAGTCCCGCGGTAACATTTATTAAGTTTCACTGTTCTTCTTTTATTCTTTCGTGTCCACTTGTTATATATAATACTTATTAAGATACACATTACATAATCACATAACATAAAAATATTATAGACATAGAAAAGCAGCACATAAGAAAGAACCATGCATAA
Organism: Flaveria sonorensis; assembly: GCA_025506505.1. NCBI lineage: Eukaryota > Viridiplantae > Streptophyta > Magnoliopsida > Asterales > Asteraceae > Flaveria > Flaveria sonorensis. The sequence continues at coordinate 18,646,789 of CM046424.1, forward strand.
TAATCCTTAAATAAGCATAATCTTTCCTTATACAGAAGTTCTCCATACCTAAATTCAATTCGCCAAAATTTCCAGAAAATCCCAAGTCTCTAGACAAATGCGGATGAGCTCAACAAATACAGATGAACAAATGCGGATGAACACTTAGCAAGTGCGCATGGGCAAAACAAATGCGGATGAGCTCAACAAATGTGGATGAACACTAAGCAAATGCGCAGGGGCAAAACAAATGCGGATGGACACTTAGCAAATGCGCATGGGCAAAACAAATGCGGATGAACACTTAGCAAGCCTTCCATCCAGCATCACAACCAGCTGGCAAGCCTTCACCCGAATCGGCTTCTGCCTTTCCTTTCGACTGAGGGCATCAGCTACCACATTCGCCTTACCTGGATGATAGTGGATTTCATAGTCGTAATCCTTGATCAACTCTAACCATCTTCTTTGTCTCATGTTACGATCCTTCTGCTTGAAGAAGTACTTCAAACTTTTGTGATCAGTGAAGATGGTGCACCTCGTCCCGTACAGGTAATGCCTCCAAAACAAATGCGGATGAACAAATGCGGATGAGCTCAACAAATGCGGATGAACACTTAGCAACTGCGCAGGGGCAAAACAAATGCGGATGGACACTTAGCAAATACGAATGGCAAAACAAATGCGGATGAACACTTAGCAAATGTGCATGAAGACTTAAACAAATGCGCATGAAGACTTTAACAAATGCGCATGAACAAAAGACTTTCTGTTAAATGCGGTTGAACATAAAAACTAACCTACAATTCAACTTATGCCATTATCAGTCCCCAATCATCATTCAAATATGAACACAACTTAAATCAATCAGTCTAACACTTAGAACATCATAAACTTTAAACGATCAACAAGAGAAGCACATAACATACCACATCATCAACATCGTTCCCACCATACATAAAAAAAATCATAACTTGTTTCGAAAACATCAGTCAAATATGCAAACCAGCCCCCAAATAAGCAGAAAACATTTAAAAGAGGGGATCTAGAACTCACCTCTACTGCTTTCAAGTAAAACTCCTCCAAACCCGAGAGCAACCTGGAGTTCAAACGCCTAAACACACCAAAACACTAAACCAAACACAAAAGAACACATAAGAATCGGTCCCGAAGCTGAAAGCTTAGCTGAAACCGAACAAAACACACAAAAACTCACCTTCAAGCCTAGACTTCTTCTTCTTCGGTCGAACAATTCTCTTTTCTTCTTTTCCCTTTTGCAGCCGAGAGAGAGTGGGTGGAAAGGTGATAGTGGGCGGCCATGCTTCTTTTAAGCATAAAATAATAATGTTTGTCCTTTTGTACACTTTAGCCCCTCTACTTTTGCAACTTCTCCATTTGTCTTTATTCTTTTCTTAATAAATTTTTGGGTGTTACAAGTCCACCCCCTTATAGAGGTTTCGTCCCCGAAACCTGTCATTCTTCGAACAGTCGTGGGTAATGTTGTCTCATCTCCTCCTTAGTTTCCACGTAGACTCAGATCCTTTCCTGTGCCTCCACAGTACTCGCACCAGTGGAACCACTTTATTCCGTAATCTCTTCACCTTTCGGTCAATGATTGCCACTGGTTTCTATATATATTTAAGTTGTTCATCCACTTCAATGTCTTCTAGTGGTACAATCATATCTTCATCAGCTAGGCATCTTCTCAGATGAGATACATGGAATGTTGGATGAATTCCATTTAACTCATCGGGTAGCTCCAACCTATAGGCCACCTCTCCTACTTGTGAAATGATTCGGAAAGGTCCTACATATCTCGGGCTCAGCTTACCCCTCTTTCTAAAACGAATGATCCCCTTCCAAGGTGAAACCTTCAGCATCACTTTATCACCCACCTGGAATTCGATAGGCCTACGCCTCTTGTCAGCATACGACTTTTGCCTATCTTTCGCCGCCTTCATAAAAGCCTTGATCTTTTCTAGCTTTTCAGATATGGCTTCAACGATCTCGGTGCCACCCAAATCTTTCTACCCGATGTCAGCCCAACACACCGGGGTTGTGCATCTCCTCCCATACAACATTTCGAATGGTGGCATGTCTATACTGGCATGATAACTGTTGTTGTAGGAGAACTCTGCCAACAGTAGGTGTTCATCCCAACTTCCACCAAAGTCAATAATGCATGCCCAGAGCATATCCTCCAAGGTCTGAATGGTCCGTTCTGATTGACCATCTGTTTGAGGGTGATAAGCTGTGCTAATGTGTAACCTCGTCCCCATCGCATCATGAAATCTCTTCCCGAACTTGGACGTGAAATGGGTGTCCCTATCAGAAACAATAGACACTGGCACGCCATGATGAGTTACGATCTCCTTGATGAATAACTTCGCCAACCTTTCTGACTAGTAAGTCTCTCGGATTGGCAAAAAGTGTGCACTCTTCGTCAGGCGGTCTACGATCACCCAAATGGTATCACATCCTCTCGCAGTGCGAGGAAACTTTGTGATGAAATCAATGGTGATGTGTTCCCACTTCCATTCGGGCATATCCAAAGGTTGGATCTTCCCATATGGTTTCTGGTGTTCAGCCTTCACTTGTATACAGGTCAGGCACTTACTCACGTACTCCACCACATCACGCTTCATCCATGGCCACCAATAATCCTTCTTCAGATCATGATACATCTTTGTAGCACCAGGATGGATGGAATACCGTGTTTTGTGAGCCTCATCCATGATCCTTCCCCTCAACTCCCCATAGCGAGGAATCCACATCCGCTCGAAACGGGTTTTAACGCCAAGGGTGTTTTCCCCTAAATCCGTCGCCTGCCCCTTCATTCATTCGGAGTCGATCTTTTCTTCCTTTAATGCCTCATCTTGGAATTCCCTGATTTGACCCATAACATCCGGCATCACAACCAGCTGGCAAGCCTTCACCCGAATCGGCTTCTGCCTTTCCTTTCGACTGAGGGCATCAGCTACCACATTCGCCTTACCTGGATGATAGTGGATTTCATAGTCGTAATCCTTGATCAACTCTAACCATCTTCTTTGTCTCATGTTACGATCCTTCTGCTTGAAGAAGTACTTCAAACTTTTGTGATCAGTGAAGATGGTGCACCTCGTCCCGTACAGGTATTGCCTCCAAAACAAATGCGGATGAACAAATGCGAATGAGCTCAACAAATGCGGATGAACACTTAGCAACTGCGCAGGGGCAAAACAAATGCGAATGGACACTTAGCAAATTTGAATGGCAAAACAAATGCGGATGAACACTTAGCAAATATGCATGAAGACTTAAACAAATGCGCATGAAGACTTTAACAAATGCGCATGAACAAAAGAATTTCTGTTAAATGCGGTTGAACATAAAAACTAACCTGCAATTCAACTTATGCCATTATCAGTTCCCAATCATCATTCTAACATGAACACAGCTTAAATCTATCAGTCTAACACTTAGAACATCATAAACTTTAAACGATCAACAAGAGAAGCACATAACATACCACGTCATCAACATCGTTAGCAACATACATAAAAAAATTCATAACTTGTATCGAAAATATCAGTCAAATATGCAAACCAGCCCCCAAATAAGCATAAAACATTTAAAAGAGGGGATCTAGAATCACCTCTACTGCTTTCGAGTAAAACTCCTCCAAACTCGAGAGCAACCTGGAGTTCAAACGCCTAAACACATCAAAACACAAAACCGAACACAAAAGAACACATAAGAATCGGTCCCGAAGCTGAAAGCTCAACTAAAACCGAACAAAACACACAAAAACTCACCTTCAAGCCAAGACTTCTTCTTCTTCGGTCGAACACTTCTCTTTTCTTCTTTTCCCTTTTGCAGCCGAGAGAGAGTGGGTGGAAAGGTGATAGTGGGTGGCCATGCTTCTTTTAAACATAAAATAATAATGTTTGTCCTTTTGTACACTTTAGCCCCTCCACTTTTGCAACTTCTCCTTTTGTCTTTATTCTTTTCTTAATAAATTTTCAGGTGTTACAAAATCCGAGAGTCCACTTGAAGTTCCAGCACCTTAAAATCTCACCTTCAAGCAGATCTTCCTCCTTCTCTCTCTAGAAACCGATGGAAGCTTCTTCTTCTCTTCTTGTAGTCGAAAGCAGATATGGGGAAATGGGGGTGTGGGCGGTCATCCCCTGCTTTTTGAACCCACTAGAGGCAAGTTTGCCACTTGCACACTTTAACCCCTTTTGCTTTTGAAAAATGTTATCTTTCCCCTTTTTCTCTTTTTTTCTTTTCTTTTTTTTTTATAAATTTCCGGGTGATACATCTCAAGTCTCAGGACCACACATCCCAAATACTACTTCAGCAATTGCTAGAGGTGGGATGGTATCCAAGGAAGTGGCTGATTATTCTGAAGAATACTAGAAGAAAATTGGCATTGATCAGATTGCCATGACCGCTCTTCAAACTGCTCTTCTCAACTCCATCTACAGAGGCTTCAAGATGTGTAAGAGTGCAAAAGAACTCTGTGATGCACTAAAGCTGATGTATGAAGGATCTGAGGAAGCCAAGGAGAACAAGAATGATATTATGAAGCAGCAGTTTGAAAATTTTCACCTTCAAGACAGGTAAAACTATGACTCAACAATACTTCAAGTATGTTAAGATTGTAGATACTCTGATGGATGTTGGAGTCAAACTTGAGAACAGGGGCATAGTGAGGAAGTTCGTGTTCTCTCTTCCTAGACAATGGACACACTATTTTGTGGCCATCAAGAGAACTAAGAACCTCTCTACCCTCACTCTCACTGAGCTATATGGTATCCTAAGAGGTGACCAGTGGAGATGAACATATAAGATCCTTCTACCAGCTCATCCAATAACCAAAAGAGTTAAGCCCTTCATGTGGTTGAAAGGGATAGCAGAGAACCACAACATCATCTTATCTGCCACCCTGATAACTCACCAAAAGGTCCTTTCATCACCTTCCCAGAGACACCAAGAGAGAGCTACCCTCAAGGAAGTCCATTCCAAGAGCCCAGTTCTCATGCCTTGTGTCTTCAGATGAAAGTCTCGACAACTTAATCTTCACCCTTGAAGACCTGGACCGCATCTATCCAGATGATCTGAAGTACATAGAGATAGTCTAGCAGATGGCTCTTCTCACTCATAGAGCCAAGAAGTTTTACAATAGGATAGGGAGGAAGTTTTCAAGCAATGTTGTAAGGCCCCATTCCCGAGATGCCTAAAGTTGGTCAATCATAGCATAATTTATTTAAAACACATTATTTTGCAGCTGAAATATATCTTTTCATTAATAATTAAAATCATGCCAAAACATCATGTCGTTTAGTTTACATCTCAAAAATGTATCAATACAATTACTATCCTAAAAACTATGAATGCCAGACTTGAACTTTCCCCAGTAGCTTATACATCCATGCCTGCTCTCCTCAGCATCAACCATTACCTGCCAACTATTATGCATACAAAAAGTCAGCGACGCTGAGTGAGTTATAGTTTAATAATAAAATACTTTTTCATATATTTCAAAACCTTTACATTTAGTGCGTGATCATTCATCATTACATACATATCATCATATTCATTTATTATCATTTGTTTCATTCATTTTATACATTTCAAACTTTCATTATTATCTTCCACTTTCATTTAAACCAATGTCGTATGCTATACCCCAAACATTATGCATGAAGCTGGTACTGGGCTGAAGTCTATAAATAGACCCCTAACATTGTGCACGAAACTGACTCCAGTACCGGGGCAAGCGACAAGTGTCCCGTTTTGTACATATTAGTCAATCACAAAGATTGACCCCTGTGTGCATCCTCATGGGTTAGCTAAACCGTACATAGTTGAGCTAACAACCCAATGGTTGTGAACCTCCATTCATTTGCTTGCAAGACTTTCATTCATTCATTAGGTTTCACTTTTGTTAACATTAACTTTCACTTCATTACATAATACTTATTCTTAATTAGTATATATCACACCAAGTAAGAAACATCAGGAAAAACCCCCCTTTTTTATTTAGAACGAATTCACCATAGTCCATACATTCACATTCTCATCAAAATGAATAACAAACAATAATACCCACCCTTCGCGGGACAGCAGGGGTTCGGGGGTGACAGCCCCTGATAGCGGGGTTCTAGGGGCAGCAGCCCCTAGTGGGGTCCAAGGGGCAATGCCCCTAGCTATTCAAACCAGTTCTATCTTCCTGTTCAAACCTCTTGAGATCTTTGCCATAAAAAAAAGTATATTTTGTATGCATAACAGCCCCAAAACATAGAAAAACTTGTAAATAAGGGGATCTAGAACTCACCTGGTCTCCGTAAATAACTTCACCTAAAGTAGGCTCACGATACACAGTCTGCATATAAGTTTACATGCAAACAGGCCATTTTCTACACAGTTTCGCACGCAGTTTCGCATGCAATTTCGTACGTAGTTTCGCATGCAGTTTCGCCCAAGTTTCATTGGAATTTCATGGGTTCGCTAAACCCACTGGTCTACCTATGCACTTGCGATATTACCTGCGAAACTATAGTTTCGCAGGAAGGAGATTGCCTTAGTTTCGCGTGATGAATCCACAGTTTCGCATGAATAACTAACAGTTTCTCACAACGCATAAAAATGACGTTCTAGCTTGTTTTTAACCCAAAATCTCAACTTTTTACATCCAAAACCTTAGTTTTTCATCCATGAACTTATATCTAAGCTTTTTACATGATTTTATGCATAAAAACGTGACTTTTGTATGATTTTTGCCACTTTTCAAAACCCCAAAACCCTAGAATCCGGGTATGATCTAAAGAGACGTTTGATTGATGATTCTTACCTGGATTTTTACTCTTATCATGTTGTTTGATGCCCAACAATGCAGATCTTCAATCCTTCGATCAATAAAGCCTCAAATCTTCACTTTTCTCCACTTTCTCTCTCTACACACTCTCTCTAGAAAGTTGGTTGTTTGAGTTGCAAATAAGGATGAATATAGCTTATTTGTGCTTATATACCGGGTGTTCACGGGACCTTAAACTCGTCTAACACATAACTCGTAAGGTTAATTTGGTCCATAATCCATTTTTCCTCTTATTTATATTAAATAACCCCTAACTAAGCCCATTATTATTAATTGACTCGTTTCTACTTTTTTCCAGGGCGTTACAAATGTATCAAGTGGAAAGTTTGGGCTGGATAAGAGCAAAGTATAGTGTTACAACTATAACCAAATGAGCCACTTTTTTAGGGAGTGTAAGGCACCAAGAACAAATGGCGGCCATACACAATCCAGACCAAACTACACTACACAACTCCAAGAACTGAGAAGCCTAAAAAACCAAAGTAGCAAGCTGTAGTTGCTATTGAACAACGAGACTTTGACCGGAGCTTTCAGGTAGAAGATGTCTCCCTAAGCCAAGCTCTGATGGCAAACCATGATGAATCAAAGGTATTGGAACATCTTTGCTCTCCTCAATGTATTTCTGAAGTTAACATGTACAAGTCCTACAACTTGGAAGTAAGATCTGATCTTGAGTCCTTAAACATTTTAAAAGCTGATGTTAGAAGAGCAAAATATGATTATAAGCTTAATAGAAGGTTTAGAGAAAACCATTTCTACTCTAAAACATGAGCATACAAACTACAAGACTCAGATTAAAGATCTTGTTACCAAGTTAACTGAATGCTAGGCTTAGCTTATGATCAGCAAATCCAAGGAAGAAAAATGTGTTATTTAAGAGGAAACTTAAAGAACATTATATCTTTATCCTTGCATGAAAAAGTTTGTTATCAGAATAGGCAGGGACTTGGATCAAATGAAATAGCTCCTCCATACATATTACTATCAGTCTGAGAGCTAAGGTGTGGAAGTTGTGAAGATGAGCTGCCTCCTATTGATCCTATCCTAGAGGAAGATAAAGATGAAGAGGATATAGTGAAAAATGAACCAGGAGTGAATGAAGAGGTTCATTCTAAGAAGGGTCACTATATCCCTGGAGAGAAGATGAAACCAGGGATGGCCAAGTCTACAAGAAAGAGCTTGATAAGGGCTGCAAAAAAAAAAGATCAATGAAAGTGCAGGAGATCAAGGCCACCTTCAACCCCAGGAAAAAACAAGTTTTCATCTCTGCTGGGTATGAGGTGAGGAAGACTGAAGACTTAACCAAGGCCTCTAGTACCTGGAGACCTAGTTCAAGTCCAAGCCATCCTTGTAAGGAGAAGAATGTTGAACAAATATGCACCACTCCTGCACAAGCTAGACCATCCAACTCCAAAGGCAAGCTTCATCCTTAGAAGCATGTTGCATCATCCAAGAAGATGAAAAAGGAACTAGAAAAGGATCAAAACAAACCTTCTTCTTAGGACAAGACTCTCATAATAAAGTCCATGGAATGTATCATGTATGGTGGTACAACTCATTATGCTAAGGATTGCATTACATGTAACGCCCGAAACTTCGATCAAATAAAAAGAAAATAAAAGTATCAAGAAGAAAGCAAAAAGAAGCCAAAGATGAAGGGTGTTTTGTGTAAAAGTACACAAAAGTCAAAAGTTCACTTTATATGGGCATGGCTGCCCATATCACTCTTGCTGCTACTGTGTTCAACTGAATCAGAAGAAGAAGAAGCTGAATTTGATTTCTTTCGGTTTCAAGGGAAAGAAAAGGCTGATTCTTGCTTGTGGTTAGTGTTCTATGTATTTTATGGTTTGGTTTGTTGGGTTTTGACCATGAAACCGATTTTTATGTGTTTATGTGTTTTGTTGTCTGTTTTTGCTTGTTTTAGGCTTTTGAACTCTTGTACACACAAGTTTGGAGGAGTTTTGCTTGTTTGCTGCACTAGGTGAGTTCTAGACCCTGGTTTTTATGTGTTTTAAACTTCTTTGGGGCTGAAAATGCATGTTTAAAAGGTTTTACAGCTGTTTTATGCTTTACCGTATGTATATGGGTGTTTGAGTTTGGCTTTATGGTGGTTTATGTGCGGTTGATGCTTGTGATGTTGAGTTTAAGCTTCGAACATATGGATAAGCATGATTGGTTAGGACTGTTGGTGTTTTCGTCGTTGTATGCCTGCTCTAGATGTTAAGCATGTTAGATCTATGATAAGGATGTGTTAGATCGAGGATTGGGGACTGAATATTTGCATAAGTGCATTAGCAGGTTGGTTAGTTCGTCCGCATTTAAGTACTTTTTCATTCGCATTTGTTTGTTCATCCGCATTTATAGTTGCTTATACGCCCAAGTGTTCTTCCGCATTTCTTTTATTCAAGCGCATTTGCTACAGTGTTCATGCGCATTTGTTTCAGTCATTCGTATTTGTTCTACCCGCATTTAGTTGGACACTTGGAATAATCTAAAGGGGTTCATGCGCATTAGTATTGTTCATCTGCATTAGTATTGTTCATCCGCATTAGTATTGTTCATCCGCATTAGTTACTGTTCATCCGCATTTGTCTAAGGACTTAGGATTTTTTTCGAAGCTTGGGAAGTAGAATGTAGCGGGTAAGTTCTGGAATGTTCTGCGGGTTCTTGTCTGTTGTGGTGATGCATGTTGTGGGCTATTGTTGATGCTTTATACTATGTATAATGTGACTTTACGTTGTGTGTTTATATTCGTATGCATAAAGTATTATCGTAAAGAAAGTGAAAGATTAATGTTAATAAAGAAGTGGAACATAAGAAAAGTATGAAACGTCTTGCAAGCAAAGGTTGAGGTGAGTGACTGTGTTGTCACAAAAGACTTGTATGCCAAAATTGAGGTGAGTGATTGTGTTGTCACAAAAGACTCGTAAGCCATAGTTGAGGTGAGTGTCTGTGTTGTCACAAAAGACTCGTAAGGGATTCAATCCATGAGATTGACCCGAGTCCTTGTCCAGTACCCCGGTACTGTCGATCTTCGGATATGAGTCGGGTATTGCATGAGACAGGATCCAGAATATAGTGAAAGATAATGAATGAATACGTGAGTTAATGAAAGATAATTCAATCTATACCTTGATGTATGTATGATGAATGCTCACGTGTAAAAGTAAAGGAAGTGTTTTATTGAAAAGGGTATTTTCATATATAAATCCTACAAGGTATTTTTAAACGTTTTAAAACTAGAACTCACTCAGCAACGCTGACTTTTATGCATTTTTAGTTTGCAGGTAATTGTTGCTGAGGATGGCACGCGGGGGAAGCTACTCGGCAGGGCAAGATTGGCATCCATTCATCTTTAATGATATTGTTGTTTTGTAATGCAAAGAAACAGGGTCTTTTGTAATTCAAGAAAACAATGATGTATTGCTTAACAACGTTAATTATTAATAGAATGAATGATTTTTATTAACTTAATTCCGCTGCTATATTTTATGAAATGTGTGATGTTTAATATTTTATGCTATGATTGACCAACTGTGAGGTCTCCAGGAACGGAGCCTTACATTACAGTCTTAAGAGTACCATGCACATGAAAAAGAAGAAGACTTCTAAGAAAAAGAAGAAGAAGAAAACAACTTTGAAAGCAAAATCAATTTCCTTCGAAAGCATCAAGATGACCTAGAAAAAGATAGGTGGAAAACTATCTTCAGAAGCAAATTTGGTCTCGGGAGAAAGGAATGCTTCCGAAGCACTGAAGTCTGCTACAGTGGATGCAAAAGCTTTCGAAGGTTTAGTCTCCAAAGCTTTCGAAGTCATAAAAACTTTCAAACTTTTGAAAGCCAAGTCTAATCTTCCAAAGATGGTGTGGAAGATGATGGAAGGCCATGTGAGTGAAGTTTCTTCATCAACAACAGCAAAGGATCCTCTAAGCTTGCATATAGGATCAATGACTATAGAACTATCTTCAGTTCATCTTGATAAGCCTAAGACCAACAAGGCTTGGGTTTCCAAATGTAACTAATCATCTCTTTTCATGTGCAGGAACAACTGAAGACCAAAATAAATGTATGGATCATTGATAGTGGTTGTTCCAGACACATGACTGGTAATGGTTCTTTGCTTCAAAACTTTGAGAAAATTAATGGAGGGCCAGTTGCTTTTGGAGGTGAATCAGCAGGTTATATTACTGGAAGGGGCAGGGTCACAAATGGTAAGCTTAGCTTTGAGAAGGTAAACTTTGTCAAGGAGCTTGAGTATAATCTTTTAAGTGTATCTCAATTTTATGATCAGAGACATAACATGCTCTTTACTGAGCATGAGTGCATTGTTCTTAATCCCGGAGTGATCATTCCTTAAGAGAATATTTTGCTCAGAGCTCCCTGTAAAGGGAACATGTACGAGATGGATTTGCAAGAAACCTCCTCTTCTGGAGAAGTTTCTTGCTTTCAAGCCAAAGCAAATAGTGATGAGTCTTTCCTTTGGCATAAAAGAATATGTCATGTAAACTTTAAGAACATAAATAAACTGATTAAGAATGATTTGGTAATTAGAATGCCAAAGAAAGAGTTTACAAGTAATGATCATTATGTTGCATGTTTGAAAGGAAAGCAACACAAATTGTCACCCAAGCCAAAGAAAATGAACTCCATCACTACTCCCCTTTACTTATTACACATGGATCTCTTTGGCCCAAAAAATGTAATGAGTTTAGGAAGAACTTCATACTATCTTGTGATCACAGATGATTTCACAAGTTATACTTGGGTCTTCTTTCTTAGAAGTAATGATGAAACCCCTAAAATCCTTCATTCTGAAAATTGAGAATCTATGTGATCACAAGTTTAAGATCATAAGATATGATCAAGGAATTGAATTGAAGAACCAAATCTTTGATGCTTTGTGATGAAAATGGGAATTTCAAGACAATATAGTGCTCCTAGAACTTCTCAACAAAATGGTATTGCTGAAAGGAGAAATAGGACACTTATTAAGGCTGGAAGAACCATGCTCTCTGATTCTAAACTGCCCATTACCTTCTGGGAAAGGTAGTTAACACTGCCTTCTATGTGCAGAACAGAGTTTTAACAGTCAAAACTCATGGTAAAACACCTTATGAACTGTGGCACAAAAGAAGACCTTTCATTGGTTTCCTCAGGTCATTTGGATGTCCATGCACCATCTTGAATACCAAAGATCACATGGCCAATTTTGCTAAGAAGGCAGATGATGGACATTTTATTGGATACTCTTATTAAGCTAAGGTTATAGAGTATAAATCTCAAAACTAGAGTAGTTGAAGTGTCAGCCCATGTGACCTTCAATGAACACACCCCAAGTGTGAAAGGTTTTGGTCCTGATTAGCTATTTGATCTTGATTTAGTTACCAATTGCTTTAACAAACCTTGCAAAGTTGTTTCAGGAACAACATGTAATATGTCTGCAAAAGATCTTGATCCAAGATTTGAGCTAACAAGAGCAAATGATAGAATCCCTTCAGTACCAGTGGTAACAAGCACTATAAGCAGAAATCCTGTCAGCACAAACATGACAACAAATTCTTCAGCTGATACATCTGAGGTGCCAACCAATTCCAGTAATGAGAAACAAAACTTAAATAAAGAGATCTCTAATGCAGTAGAAGATGGAGATGGTGAAAATGATCAAGAATATCTTGATGTTGACAACCACTCCACTGAAGACAACAAAAATGATATTACACACTCTAAAGATCAAGTTACACTTGATGGGTGTGCTGATGTCGTAGGTGATACTCAATCACCAGATCTAAATTTCTCTAATTTAGATCTATCAAATCAACTTGTTATGATTTCTCAGCTAAGAATCCATAAAGTCACATCCTACCACAAACATCATTGGTGATGTTTGGATTGGGGAGAGAACAAGAGGACAAACCCATGAACAAAATGTTTGTCTGCACTCTTGCTTCTTATCCCAGATTGAGCCAAAAAAAAGTAGATGAAGCTTTAAGAGATGGAAGCTGGATTGAAGCCATGTAGGAGGAACTACTTTAATTCAAAAGACAGAGTGTTTGGAACCTATGTCTTCTTCCACCTGGGAAGATACCAATAGGAACCAAATGGGTATTCAGGAACAAGAAAGATGATAGAGGTCATGTCATCAAGAACAAGGCAAGATTGGTAGTCCAAGGGTACACTCAAGAGGAAGGGATTGACTACACAAATGTTTTTGCTCTTGTGACTTGAAACTATAAGAATATTCCTTGCTTTTGTTGCATCAAAGGATTTCAAGGTCTACCAACTTGATTTCAAGTGTGCTTTTCTATATGGGGTGATAGATGAAGAAGTGTATGTCTGTCAACCACCTGGCTTTACAGATCCAGATCATCCTGATTAATATCTTTCGAAACCAAATCTGTCTATGAAGCAAAATTACTCTAAGTATATTTTCTTTGAAGCACTTCTTCTTCAGAATAGTCAGCCACTTCTTTTGGTATCATCCCACCACCAGCAATAGCTTAAGTGGTGCTTGGGATGTGAGGTCCTGTGACAACAGATATCCACATACTACTGTCTTGAGACTTGATGAACCCTTCCATACGTTGGCACCAAGTATCAAAGCCATCAGGAGTGATCAGCGGAGACTTTGTCATGATACCGGCTTCTATATCAACCTTTGAAAGAGTCATTTAAGCTGGTAAGTGTATTATGAAACTGAATGGATTTAAGATGGTGAGATCTTATAATCAAGAGCCTAAAATGCTCTAATACCAATTGCAGGACCAGTGAAAGGGGTCAATGCAACAGTTTCACAATGTTTGGAGAGACTTAGAATACTTACCAGATCAAATAGGGAACCGGCTTAAAACTAAAACAAAGAACCCAAGTAAAGAATAGAACAAGAACACAAACATAACAATATGGTTTTCAAGAATGATGTATATTACTCTCAAGTTCTTACAAAGTGTTACAAAGCTTAATTCTAATGATAAGTACTTGAGATACTTTATACTACATCCTACAGCCAGCCATACTTTGAAGGCCAACTGGAAACACTAATCTAGACAACAAGATCAATGTAAAGTCAAATGTTAGATTGCCTTTTGATTGGTGACTATGACATGCCATAGCTCATATCCTAATATATTACAAAATAGATAAAAGTACATAAGTGGGAAGTTACAGACTCAAAACCTTAATCTACAGTTGACAAAAGTATGGACTTTTCACCAACTCACATAAGTTTATGGACTTTTCACCAACTCACATAAGTTGGTGAGTCTTCAGAGATGACAGTGGAAAGTGATTCAGCTTTTGTCAAAAGTAAGTCAGAGAAAGCATGTCTTGTCTGTCTTTAGAAAAAATCAGTCTCTTGGCTTTGAAAGACTTTGTCTTTGAAGCTTCGAAACACTTCATCTTTGGCTTCAAAAAATTTGGTCTCTTGGCTTCGAAAGATTTGATACTTAGTGTAATTCATTGAGTTGTCTCAAATCTTCTAAAGTAACTTCCTTGTACTTCACATGTGCATGCTGAGAGCTCTTTGGTTGCAGCCTCTAAGTGTAATCCTTACAACAATGACCAACACTAGACTCGATAATTAGCAATAGGTACAATGAGCTGCTTGACGGGGATTACACAATAAACTAGAAAAATGTAAAAAAAACTAAATTTTCTTGTTTTATTTAAAAATACCATTTTTAAAAACACAATGGTTAACATTAGACATAATGAATAACACATTGACTAGCACTAGACTCAATGATTAGCAATAGACACAATAAGCTGCTTGATGATGATTACATAATTAAATGCTCATGATTACATAATAAACTGGAAAACATTCAAAAATAACATTGCAGGACCATGTGAAGGATGATCAATACAATCAGTCTCATAATGAGAAGAGGTTTAGAACACTTAACAATTCAAATTGGGAACTGGGTTTGAGTATGATGATACTAAGAACACAAATAAGTATTAAGACAGAACTAAGAACAAGAACAAACAAGTATGGTTTTCAAGGATGTTGTATATTGCTCTCAAGTTCTATTACAAGTGTTTACAAAGAATATTTGAATTACAAGGACCTGAGACACTTTATATTACATCCTACAACTGTCAATACTTAGAAAGACAGTTGAAAACACTAATCTAGACAACAAGACCAATGTAGAGTCAAAAGACAGGTTGTCTTTTGACTAGTAACTATGACATGCCATAGCTCACATCCTTTTCTAATATAAAAAGGTTTATAGGTACAAAAGTAGGAAATTACAAACAAAGACCTTATTCTACTGTTTACAAAAGCATGGAATTTTCACCAACTCATACAAGTTGGTGAGTCTTCAGAGTTGCAGTGGAAAGTATGTCAGCTTTATGTAAAGTAGATCAGAGAAAGCATGTCTTCTCTGTCTTCGGAAGAAATCATTCTTCATAGCAAAATCACTTTGGAAGACTTTGTCTCTGAAGCTTCGGAAGACCTCATCTTTGGCTTTGGAAGATTTGGACTTTGGCTTCAGAAGATTTTACACTTTGAGTATTTTCTGATGTAGAGTATAAAACTTCTGAAGCACTTCTACCTTGTACGTCCAGTGCATGCATGCAGGAAGACCCTTGGTTGTTTTGGATTCTTTGGTTGCATCAGCCTTATAATCTTCTGATATTATCTTACAAACTCCCCCTAGGCTGATGCTACCAAAACAGAGAAGCTCTTTAGATGTTGATATTCCTCATCAGGATCGAGACCAAGCCTCTCTTCATCATCTGGTCAGGATCTCTCAGACTCTTATAGTATCTTCTCATATCATAGAGATCATGTAGAGGAAGATCAAGCATGTCTTGCCAGAAGTAGACATCTTGACCTCCTTGATCTCTAATGGCATACCATCTGTCCGGATTAGCAGCAAACCTCCAGGACAAGATGGGTCTTCCAATGGTAAGAGGCTCTACTTGAATAGCAGTTGGTTGAGCAGCCTCTTCATGCACTACCTCAGGATGCTCTAACTCATCCTGAGGTATGGAGGTGGATGCCTTGGTCTTCTTCTTCTTTGAAACACTTTTCCTGGCCATCCTATTCCTCCTCTTTGAAGTTTTCAACTGAGAGGACTGGTCTTCAGCACCAGATTGTTCTGTTGTATCCCTCTCAGTTGGGATCTCTTCTCTCATAGGTTCAGATGAAGAGAGAAGAGAACCCTACTGCGGATCAGAAGACGAAGTTAGCTGAGATGCAGCTCTAGGATCAGGTTGTGTTGGTTGAGTTGGACTTGGTGGAGAATGCAAGTCTACAAGCTCTCCCTTTTTGATCTTCTGCTTAATCACTCTTATATGCTCATCCATAGTGGATAGAGACATAGGACCAAGCCTCCTTCCGGAGAATCCGTACAGCTTCAAGAAGCTCATCATCCTTTGTCTATCTTCAGACTTCTTTTGGCTTTTGTGGATGATGGCCATTGACCTTGTAGCTTCTTCCCTTAACTTTCTTTTAGCAGCTTTTCTTTCTTTTGTAGCTTGTTCCTCCAGCTGCTTTAGATATTCAAATTCAATGTACTTAAAGGATAATAGAAGAAGTGTAGCTTCCTGATAGAGTCCTGTGGCACTCAGGTAGTTGATCATATTCATTCTTTCAGCTTCCCTAACTATTTAAGGCTGTGCAGCTATCATAGTCTCTATCTCAGAACTTTCTTGAACTGGGAAGAGGACATGAGCATGTTTGTAGAGCCTTTTCAGTCTTCTTTCTTCCTTGATCTTGAGGAGCAATGCTGCATCCTCTGCCTCCCTCCTCTCCTTTGACAACTTATTATTAGCCAGCTCATTCAACTCTTCTAAGGGGAGAGATATGAGTTCATCAATGTTATAATTCTTGGTCCCTAGGTAGTTTAGCCTGGCTGCCCTCAACTCATCATCTTGAGTGTTTGGCCTGGGGGCAGCCCGGATAGCAGCTTGCATGAAGCCTAAGGACGTCCTAAACTCTCTCCCCTTAGCTTCCTCTTCCTCTCTCTCTTTTCCTCCTCTAACTCCTCAAAGGTCATTTTCCTCTTCCCTTTGTCATGCACAGGCATTGGTGACTCAAGGTGAAGAGAGCTTTGGCCTTCATTGCTTAGTTTAGCAGTCAAGCTCTGGCCAGATAGAGGATGTGAAGCACCTTCATCAACTGGTGCCTCACTGAGGGTACTGGGTGCTGAAGGAGATCCTATCTCAAGGTTCACAGGCTTGACTTTTAGGCCTTCAGTCAAGGCTTTCCCTTCAAAGCTAATCTCAGGGTCCATCTCAATATCCAGTTGACCAAAAATCTCACCTGCTAGCCTCTGTCTATATAATTTTGATCTCATCTTGAATTCTTCAAGCACCCTTTCTTGAATCTAATCTGCTAATCTCTCAGCTTGTTTATTTTGGCTTGGGTTGACAAGTGGAAGTTCAACCAGATAGATGCACTCATAGAAACTCAGGTTTGTAAAATTGAATATCTCTTATTGACCTTGAGCTCTAGAGACGATAAGAGCCCTTCTTTCTATGTCATAGCTCCATCCCAAGATTGGGTTCTCAGAGTGAAGAGATGGGGTAGACATGGCTCTGGGTATACCCTTCTCAAATAGGCTGTATATGAGTGAGTCCATATCAATATGGACTTGAGGAGGTTATTGAGTATGGACTATTGCAAGTGAGGGTGGTGAATCCTCTAAGTCCATACTTTGAGAAGAACTCTTAGGTTCTGTGACTATTCTAACTTTCTCCCCCTTTTTGGGAGCATCACTTTCTTGCATAAGTGAGCTGGGGGTTGAGTCTATCACATTCACAGGTTCTTGTGGACCTGATTGATTTGTTCTTAGTGGTCTCTCAGCTAGTTTGTCCTTGAGATTGGTGATCTCAAGTTGCTGGTCATTGACCCTCTTTTGTAAGATAGTCACCTGAGATTCCAGGTGACTAATCTTAGAGACTAAATAGATGCAAGTTTTAGTCAATGTGTGTACCTTTAGTTGCTAACTCCCCTCATCTTTATTAGAAGAATCATGGGGGGATGAGAGAATAGGACTAATGTCTTCTTCCATATCACCAGCATAGTGTTCTTGGCGGCTGGATTTCCCCTGCATCATGACAACTTCAAGAGAAGTGTCAAGAGGTTAGGTTGCCATGGTCGAGGTCTGAATGATGTAATCACTTTCTAAAGTGAGAACCTCTTCCATATGGATCTTTTGAACAAGTTCAGGAAGATCCACCTCAGTGGGGGATGGATGATGTGGGCTAGACATAGGTGAGATAGGGGTACTCAGCTCTCCTTAAGTAAGGGTGGAGAAGAGAGACTCATGGTACTCACTGAAGCCCATGTCTTCATTATCATAGAAGTCAAGGCTGGGAATTGGTTGGTTGAGATCCAGCGGCTGAGGAAGGTAACTATCCTCGAAAGGTTGTTCACTAGAGTGTTAAGACTCTGAGTGAAGGCTTAAGGCTGTTGGGGTTATGAGCTCATCAGGCTGAGCATGAGGAACCTCAGCACTGATCATTTGAGAGATAGGAGTGGTTTGCTCCTTAGGGGAAGTGGGAGCTCGAGTGTCCACTTCCTCCTGCATGGTTGGTGATATGGGGGCCTGCACAAGCTGAATAGCATATGCAGGGGTTTGTTTGGTTTTTCTCTGGTAGGTGATGGTTATTATGGGCTGTATTTGTGGTTGGGAGGTGGAAGGTGTGGGTTCAACACTAGCTGGTGCTGCTAGGTTGCCACCTTGAGCAATGAGCTCAAACATTTTTAGGACTAGGGCTGTTTCTACCCCGGAGAAGCCAACAGTTGGCTTCCTTATTATTTTGAAGATGCCGAGCTTCATCTATCCCAGTTTTAGAATATTACCTATTCTCCTCAACTGTGTGCCCAGTTCACAGTTGAGAATGTGCTGGACATATCTAGGGAACATGTAATACTTTAGGGAGTCTAAGTTAGCAAGCAAATTGGTAAATACAAATTATGAATACCTAAACTTGACCCCCTAAACCATCTCATGGACTATGAAGGAGAGGTCTTCTGGAATCTGGTCCCATCCTCCATGCTTGTTAGACAAGCTGTGTATGACAATATGGAGGAGGTACTTCTATTAAGGGGAGACCTTCCCCTTCTTGATGGTCTTGACTGAGAAGTCACCCTCATAGCCCATCTGCGCAAAGGAGTGGCTGACTGCAGCTTTAGGAAAGGACATGTCACCTTCTACATCATCCAGTTGAAGATGTGTGTTTATGGTGGCTGGAGTGATGAAGATTATCCTCCCCTACATTATGGCAGACAATGCCTTCTCCTCATCCATGGTGACCTCTTCGCAGGTCCGCTAGAACTCCAACAAGTGATCCTCATAGAGAGGAGGATCAATGGTGAGGGAGGTGAAGTAATTGGACAAAGAAAGGTAACGACAAACCTTTGAGAAACCTGGATCTTTCTTAGAGCCTAACAGAGCAACCTGATTATGTTGCCTGTGAAGATGCATGGAAAAATCGGGTTGGTTTCTGCGGTCAAGGTTGGCCATTTGAAGTAGGTTTGTGATGAAGGAAGATAAGAACGAATGCGGTTTGTGGGTGAAATTAGGTTAGAGAAATGCAGATGAAGTGGAGAGTGAGAAAAGGGGGAACCGTTGCGAGTATATATATGAAATGGATTTGAGACAAAGTTAAAGCAAAAGGACAAACTTTGAAATCCGGATGTCGGTCCCACCTCTGAAAAAGTGCCCAAAAAGGTAGTTTTCTTGGAAGTTGAAAATCTTCCAAAGATAATTTTGCTTCGGAGGTTTTGAGAAAAAGCTTCCGAAGCCAATTTGGCTTCGGAAGATATTCTTAAGAATTGTGAAAATTTGGCTTCGGAAGAAAAATACTTTGAGAGTTTTTCTTTCGAAACATATTTGGTTTCGGAAGATATTTAGACTTGGGAGTTTTATTCTAAAGAGAATAAATCTTTCGAGACTTAATTGCTTTTAAAAGATATTTGTCCTTCAAATAAATGCAAGTACTTAGAAGCATATTTAAGCTTCGGAAGATATTATCAGAATTTCTTCCGAAGGTAAATTTCTTATAAGTAGTTATTTGATTTGAAGACATAAATTTCTTCTGAAGGCAACTTGAAATCTTCTGAAGGAAAATATGTTTTGAAAAATTTTCAAAAATATAAGGAATATTATTAAAAATTTTCTTTCAAAACAAACTGGGCTTATGAAGGTGATAAAATAGACAACTTAGGACACACAGGTTTTAGAAATAAAGTTGATTTAAGTTTTAAGAAAATCTACTCAAAGTTAATCATCCCAATAGCTGATACAAGATATTTGAATCTCTGTTCATCAAAGGCTTTAGTGAACAGATCGACATATTGTTCATTTGTGTTAACTTTGACTAGTTTGATTAATTTCTTCTTAAAGTTATCTCTAATCAAATGATACCTGATGTTGATGTGTTTGGTCCTGGAGTGCTGCATAGGATTCTCTATAATAGAGATAGCACTGTTGTTGTCTATGTGGATGGCAGTCTCTTGGAAGTTGAATCCATAGTCCAACATCTGATTCTGAATCCAAAGTACTTAAGCATAGCAGCTTGCAGCAGCAATGTATTCAGCTTCAGCAGTTGATGCAGAGACACAGGATTGTTTCCTGCATTGCCATGAGACAATCCTTCCACCAAGGAATTGGCATCCCCCTGATGTAGACTTTGCAGTCATGTTGTAGCCACCATAGCCACTATCTGTGTAAGCATACAGATTGAAGTCAGAATTCTTTGGATACCAAAAGCCAAGCTTGGGAGCACCTTTGAGATATCTAAGAATCCTCTGGAAAGCAACCAGGTGTGACATCTTGGGGTTTGCTTGATATCTTGCACAGACGCATGTGGCAAACATGATATCAGGCCTGCTGGCTGTGAGGTACATAAGAGACCCAATCATAGCCCTGTAAAGATGTTCATCCACACACTCCCCCTCAAGATCAGGTCCAAGGGAGTGGTTTCTGGCTATGGGTGTCTTAGCAACCTTACAATAAGTCATGTTGAATCTTATAAGTATGTCTTGTACATACTTTGACTGACTTATGAAGATGCCATTGTCAACTTGCTTCACTTGAATTCCCAGAAAGAAATTGAGTTCCCCCATGGCACTCATTTCAAATCTATTCTTCATCAGCCTCTCAAAGTCTTTGCAGAGCTTTGGATTAGTTGACCCGAAGATAATGTCATCCACATATACTTGAACCAGCATTAAGTCATTCCATGTTCCTTTGATGAAGAGAGTTCCATCTATAGTACCCCTCTTGTAACCATGTTGACAGAGATACTGAGATAGTGTCTCATACCACTTTCTTGGAGCTTGGTGTAACCCATAAAGAGCTTTATAAAGCTTGCAGACATAATCAGGATGATCTGGGTCTGCAAAGCCAGGTGGTTATTTGACATACACCTCTTCATCAATCACCCCATATAGAAAAGCACACTTGACATCAAGTTGGTAGACCTTGAAATATTTGGATGCAGAAAAAGCCAGGAATATTCTTACAGCTTCAAGTCTTGCCATAGGAGAAAAAACATCTGTGTAATCAATTCCCTCTTCTTGTGTGTACTATAGAACAACTAGTCTTGCCTTGTTCTTGATGACAAGTCCTCTATCATCTTTCTTGTTTCTAAAAACCCACTTGGTTCCTATGGTAGTCTTCCCATGAAGAAGAGGACATAGGCTTCAAACCTTCTATCTTTTGAATTAAAGCAACTCCTCTTGCATTACTTCAACCCAGCTTTCATCTTTCAAAGCTTTATCAACTTTCTTTGGCTCTACTTGGGACAAGAAGCAAAAGTGTAGACAAACATTTTTGTCATGAGTTTATCCTCTTGTTCTTACCCCTGAATCAACATTTCCTATGATGTTTGTGGTGGGGTGTGACTTGTGGATGTGAGGGATCACAACAAGTTGATTGGAAAGATCCAAATTAGAGAAATTTAAATCTGGCAATGGAGTATCGCCCACCACATCAACACACTTATCAAGTGAGACTTGATCCAATGAGTGTGTGACATCATTTACGTTGTCTTCTATGGAGTGGTTATCAACATCAAGAAATTCTTGATCACTATCACCACCTCCATTTCCTCCTATATTTGAAGCTCCTTCACCTGAGTTTTGAACCTTTGAGCTAGAATTTGAAGGCATCTCAGATGTATCAGCTGAATTTATCATGTTTATGCTTATAGGATCTTCATTTGCAGGGTTAGTTACCACTGGAGCTGAAGTAGTATTCTTGCTTGGTCTTCTCATCTCAAATCGTAGGTCAGGATCTTGTGTTGATATGTTACCTGTAGATCCTGAAACATCCTCACAAGACTTGTTAAAACAGTTGGTAACTAAATCAAGATCAAGTAACCAATCCGGACCAGAACCTTTCACACTGGGAGTGTGCTCATTGAAGGTCACATTTGTTGACTCCTCAACTACTCTAGTTCTGAGATTGTATACTCTATAAGCCTTAGCTTAAGAAGATTATCTAATAAAATGTCCATTATCTGATTTCTCAACAAACTTGGCTACCTGATCTTTGGTATTCAAGATGGTGCATGGACATCCAAATGACCTGAGGAAACCAATGAATGGTCTCCTTTAATGCCACAGCTCATAAGGAGTTTTACCATGAGTCTTAACTACTAAAACTCTATTCTACACATAGCAAGCTGTGTTAATAGCCTCTATCCAGAAGGTGATGGGCAGTTTAGAGTCAGACAGCATGGTTCTTGCAGCCTCAATAAGTGTCATGTTTCTTCTCTCAGCAACACCGTTTTGCTGAGGAGTCCTGAGAGCACTATATTGTCTTATAATACCCTTTTCATCACAAAATGTATCAAGGATTTGGTTCTTAAATTCTGTTCCTTGATCACATCTTATGGTCTTGACCTTGTGATTAGATTTATTCTCAATTTTCAAAATGAAATTCTTTAAGATCTCAAGAGTCTCATCCTTAGTTCTAAGGAAGATAACCCAAGTGAATCTTGTGAAATCATCTGTGATCACTAAACAATATGAGGTCCTTCCTAAACTCATTACACTATTGGGGCCAAAGAGATCCATGTGTAATAAGTGTAGGGGAGTAGTGATAGAGTTCCTTTCCTTTGGCTTGTGAGACACTTTGTGTTGCTTCCCTTTCAGGCATGCAACACAATGATCGTCACTTGTAAACTTTTTCTTTGGCATTACAGTTATCAAATCATTCTTAATTAATTTATTCATGTTCTTAAAGTTTACATGGCACATTCTTTTATGCCAGAGGAAAGTCTTATCACTATTTGCTTTAGATAGAGAGCAAGAAACTTCTCCTAAGGAAAATATTTCCTGCAAGTCCATCTTGTACATGTTCCCTTTCCTGGGGGCTCTGAGCAGGATATGCTCTTGAGGAATGATCACCCCAGGCTTAAGAACAATGCACTCATGCTCAGTAAAGAGCATGTTGTGTCTCTAATCACAAAATTTGGACACACTCAGTAGATTGTATCCAAGCTCCTTAACAAAATTTACCTTCTCAATGGTAAGCTTACCATTTGTGACCATGCCCCTTCCAATGATGTAACCACCAGCATCTCCTCCAAAAGCAACTGGTTATCCATCAAGTTTCTCAAAATTGTGAAGCAAAGAGCCATTGCCAGTCATGTGCCTGGAACAGCCACTATCAATGATCCATAAATTTCCCTTGGTCTTTAGCTGTTCCTGCATAAAAAGAAATGGTTAGTTACACTTGGAAACCCAAGCCTCATTGGTCTTGGGCTTTTCAAAGTGATCTGAAGACAATGTAATAGTAACTGATCCTATATTCAAGCTTTGAGGATCATTAGTTGCTGTTGATGAAGAACTTTCAGTCACTAGGTCTTTCTTCATCTTCCACACCATCTTCAGAAGATTGGACTTGACCTTCAACACCTTGGAAGCTTCAACAACTTCTGAAGTTTTGGAGACTGGACCTTCGGAAGATTTTGCTTTCACTGCAACATGCTTTAGTACTTCGGAAGCATTCCTTTCTTCCGAGACCAAATTTTCTTCCGAAGGCAAGTTTTCACTTGTCTTCTTCTTCCCAGATTTTCCTTCTGAAGCTTGCTTCTCCTTCTTCTTCTCAGAAGTTTTCTCTTTGATCATGTGGATGGTACTTTTAGGATTGTAAATGCAATCCTTAGCCAGATGAGAAGTACTACCACACATGATGCAGTCCATTTGCTTCCTTCTGAGAGTCTTCTTCTAAGAGGAAGACTAAACTTGATCATATTCCTTCTCCATCTTCACCTTCCAGATGATGCAGCAAGCTTCTTAGGGAGAGGCTTGCTCTTGGAGCTGGATGGTTCAGGCTATGTAGCAGTGGTACACAGCTGATCAGTCTTCTTCTCCTTGCTGAGATGATTTGAACCTGAACTAGAACTCCTGGTACTAGAGTTTATGGTTGGGTCTTCAGCCTTCACCACTTCAAACCCTGCAGAGATAAACACTTGTTTCTGCTTAGAGTTAAAAATGGCCTTGATTTCTTGAGCCTTCTTTGCCTTTATCTTGGCTCTCCTGTTCAAGTTCTTTCTTTGAGACTTTGTCATCCCAGCTTTTTCATCTCTCTCCTTAGGAGAATAGTGTCCCTTCTTAGGATGGTCCTCCTCACTCTTCTCAGACACATCCTTCACTATCTTTTTCTTATCCTCTTCAGCAATGGGGTCTATGAGGGGAAGCTCATCTTCACAAGTTCAAACCTTGGAGATCTTACAATAATAAAGTATGTGGAGGAGCTATCTCAATAGATCCCAGCCCCTGCTTATTTTGATAACAAACTTGTGCATGTATGGATGAGGATATCATGTTCTTGAAGGTCTCTTCTTCAAGAACAAGTTTTTCTATCCGGGCTTTGCTGATCACAAGCTCAGCCTGGCATTCAGTTAACTAGTGATGAGATCTTTGATCTGAGTCCTGTAGTTGGTGTGTTCATGCTTTAGAGTTGAAATGGTTTTCTCTAGATCTTCTATTTTCAGTTTATAATCATTTTCAGCTCTTTTGAATCAGCTTTTAAGATATTTAAGGACTCAAGATCTGATCTCATCTCTAAGTTATAGGACCTATACTTATTGACTTTAGCAATATATTCAAGTGTATAGATATTTTCCAATACCTTGGCTTCATCATGGTCTGCCATAAGTGCTTGGTTTGGAGCAGCATCCTCCTGAAAGCTCCAATCAAAGACTCCTTCTTCAGCAACTGTAGCATGTTGCCTGGGCTTCTCATTCTGGTGTGCTCCTTCAGTGTAGTTTGGCCTGGCTTGTGCTTGGCTACCATTTGACTTATTGCACTCTCTGGCAAAGTGTCCCATTTGGTTACAATTGTTTACTTCACCTTGCCTTTGTCCAGCCTAAACTTTCCAGTGGACATTTTGCTGGGAAAATTCATCCCAGTCCTCTTGTAGAACTTCTTGGCCCTGTGAGTGAGAAGAGCCATCTGTTGGACTATTTCCATATACTCTAGATCATCTAGATAAATAAAGTCCAGGTCTTCAAGAGTGAAGAGAAAGTTTCCTGTACTTTCATCTAAAGACACAAAAGCTTGAGAAGAACTTGTCCCCTGGAATGGGCTTCTAGGGATGTAGCTCTCCCTTGGTGTCTCCGGGAAGGTGATGAAAGGCCCCTTCGGTGAGGTCTCAGGGTAGCAGACAAGGTGGTGCTGTGGTTCTCTGCAGTCTTTTTCAACCATATGAAGGGCTGAACTCTATTGGATGCTGGAGTTACCAGATGAATTTTACATATTCATCTCCATCTGGTAACCACTGAGTATGCCATACAACTCAGTGAGAGTAAGGGTCTTGAGGTTTTCAGTCCTCTTAATGATCATACAATAGTGTGTCCATTGTCTAGGAAGAGAGGACATGAACTTCCTAACAATATCCCTATTCTCCAAAGTTACTCCAACATCAACAAGAGTATCCACAATCTCAACATACCTGAAGTAATGTTGAGTCATGGTTTCACCTGCTTTGAAGGTGAAGTTCTCAAACTGATGCTTCAAGAGGTCCTTCTTATTCTCTTTAGCTTTATTGGACCCCTCATACATCAGCTTCAGTGCATCCCACAGTTGCTTTGCAGTTTTGCACTTCCTGAAGCCTCTATAGATAGAGTTTGGAAAAGCAGTTTGGAGGGCGGTCATGGCCTTCTGATCAATATTAATTTTCTTCCCGTCTTCATCAGAATAATTGGCCACTTCCTTGGGTATCATACTACCACCAGCAGCAGCTGAAGGGGTGGATGGTACATGAGGTCCAAAGACTACTGATCCCCACATCCTGGAGTCCTGGGACTTGATGAAACCTTCCATTCTTTGACGCCAAGTGTCAAAGTCTTCAGGAGTGATCAGTGGGGACTTAGTCATGGTACCAGTTTCTATGTCAGCCTTGGTGAAAGCTTCCATTTGATATGTTTAGTATTTTATGAGAGTGAAGGGATTAAAGATGGTGAGATCTTACAATCAAGATCCTAAAAAGCTCTGATACCAATTGCAGGACCGTGTGAAGGGTGGTTAATACAATCAGTCTGATAATGAGGAGAGGTTTAGAACACTTAACAGTTCAAATGGGGAACTGGGTTTGAGTATGATGATACTAAGAACACAAGTAAGTAGTGAGACAGAACTAAGAACAAGAACAAACAAGTATGGTTTTTAAGGATGCTGTATATTGCTTTCAAGTTCTATTACAAGTGTTTACAAAGCATATCTGAATTACAAGGACCTGAGACACTTTATACTACATCCTACAACCGTCAATACTTAGAAAGACAGTTGGAAACACTAATCTAAATAACAAGATCAATGTAGAGTCAAAAGGTAGATTGCCTTTTGACTAGTAACTATGACATGCCATAACTTACATCTTTTTCTAATATAAAAAGGTTTACAGGTACAAAAGTAGGAAGTTACAGACAAAGACCTTACTCTACTGTTTACAAAAGCATGGATTTTTCACCAACTCATACAAGTTGGTGAGTCTTTAGAGTTGCAGTGGAAAGTGTGTCAGTTTTATGTAAAGTAGATAAGAGAAAGCATGTCTTATATGTCTTCGGAAGAAATCAGTCTTCACAGCAAAATGGCTTCGGAAGACTTTGTCTCTGAAGCTTCGGAAGACTTCATCTTTGGCTTCGGAAGATTTGGACTTTGGCTTCGGAAGATTTTACACTTAGAGTATTTTCTGATGTAGAGTGTAAAACTTCTGAAGCACTTCTACCTTGTACGTCCAGTGCATGCATGCAGGAAGACCCTTGGTTGTTTTGGCTTCGTTGGTTGCATCAGCCTTATAATCTTCTGATATTATCATACAAACATATTTAGCATTGGGTTATCTAAAAATAATCATTTTTAAAAAACACAATGCATAACAAAATGGTCAACATTAGCCACAATGATCTAATAAATATTACACAATGACCTGATATTACACAAGTAGTTGACGAATATTATACAATTAGCTGAAATAACGTGAAAAGAATTCATTCTTTATTTATCGAAATTATAAGCGTTTTAAAGATAAAAAAACTTATTTTTATGGTGTAATTTAAAAAAAAAATGAAGTTGTATGTAAACGTTACGAGCGCTAAAAAAAGGTAACGTGGTTAATACTAAGATACCCTTACCTATCATTTAAAGTTTCAATTATTTATCACTATGTTATTAGATTTTATTAACCTTTGGATCTAAAATTTAATGAATAATAATTTTTCTCGTACTTTTTAACTTTTTTTTATTTTTCACAATAACCACACCCTAATTATAATAAAAAATAAAATAATCAGTTTTTTTTTTCAAACCAAAAGTAGGCAGTGGCCAAATCGAGGCACAGAAACATGTAATTTAAAGTTGTAAACTATGCATTAAAAGTTTGCTCTTTGAGTTTCAAAGTATAGTTAATACCATTTAGTCTCGTAAGCAACTTTACCACGTCTGTGTATTAATATTTAGTAACTTCACAATAAACATATTCTTGCACTTCGACTTTCCAATGAGGATGAGGACTAAATTATTTATTCTTTTTTTTCAAGATTTTTTAGGTTGTAGATACTATTCTTATAATAGTATGATGAATGCTATATTGTTAAAACATGAAAATACTAATAAGATTAAGAAAACAAAAATAACATATAGTGAAATTTGAGTGAGCACCAAAACAATCCCATAGTCAAATAGCATTATAAGGAGTTAAGGACTTGCATACACACACATTTGTTCCGGTGCAAGTTTTACTAGAAACCAGTGGGTCTAAAATAGGCAACTAAACCATTTTGTAACAAACCGGGCTCAACTAGTAAGTGTGTAAAACCGTTTCAGCACAACATAACAGATAAATTTAATTTTGTGGAGTTAAGCTCTTTATAAAGATAGGTGAGTTGATTAAAATATCTGGTATCGACGTGGGACAAATAAGTGGGTCAAGGATGATTAAATCTCCTGACTATCAATTGAATGTTGGAACTGTTAGGAAGTCAAACTAATCATCTCTCCTAACCAATTTTTTATTTATAACTAAATTACTGGTTAAAATAAAGTATTCATAACATACGTAAATATTAAAAGATAATGGGTTCAAGATTTACGCTAAGTAAAATACTTAGAGTTGAGCCAAGCGGGTTTTCTCAGCAATGGGTTTCCTTTTGAGGGGGTTGAGGGTGCAGTCTCAACTGGAAAACGAATAAATGGACCCAATTAAAATAACACATATCATTCAAAACAGTGTCGCATATTTGCCGTTTAAGAAAATAATAATAACTTACTATTAATTAATATAGACGTTTATTCTGTAAAAAAATATGTATACATACGGTTAACCGTTAACGGATATTAAAAACCCCTACTTAAGTTATAAACCACCATGCAACCCCACAAGGTATTCCCATTGGAATTAAAAACTGGAGATTCAACAAAAGCTGCATCTGTTAGCAACAATGGAGGTTCCATTGGGGAAGATAAAGAAACCCTCTGTGTTAGATTCATCAAATTCAATCTTACTGTATGTATCTTCCTTCATTAACTACTGTTTCATCTTGATTTCGCATTTAATAAGAACGTAGACATCTCAACCCTATCGACCTACTCCAATTACTCATGCCGACCTTCAATCCATCATCCATTAAATGATGATATCTTTCACGCTTCAAGCTGTTGTACATCGTTCTCCAGATAATTGTACTCTGGTTGCCCATACCTCACGCAGTTAATTGAACCAGATATTTTGGAATCAGCATGCAAAATAATATCTAGGTCGATTAATTTCAAAAGGTGTGTGACCTCAGACTCTGGTCAGCAATTTTTTCCTGTAAACGTGTGATCCTGATTCGGAGGAGGATGAGGGTTATACTATTCGGACTCACTTATCTTTTTCCGACCGCACCCTTAACCCATCAGATAGAAACTCATTGCTGAGTCCACCGGCTCAACTCTGAGCATTTCTGCTTAAAGTGAGACTTGAACCTGTTATCTTCTTATATTATTTACATGTTATGAGTATTTCTCCTTAACCAGTTGTACTAATTATCATTGGTCTCTGGTTGAATCCCCAATTTGTTTTAGCTTTTTAGGTTAAAAATGGTGGTGGGATTTTTAGAAATTTGAGTTGGGGGAAGGATAAGAGCATCATTGGGTTTAAGTGGTCCTGTTTGAAATCCATAATCCAATTGACTTTTATGGTCACCGTAAACTAGGGTTTACTCATATTCTCTCTGAAGATATTAATCTGGCCTTAAAGTGCAAGTGCATACCTATAGTTCTCAAAAGTTTTTTTAGTAATGGAATTGGTGGACTTAATCTTATTAGACACGCTAATTGCTTTTATTAGTTTCTAAGTCTCCCATTAACTATTTCATGTTGACTAAAATTTAAGTCAGAAATCCATCTATATATTTGTATGTATGTATGCTATCTATACTATATATAATACATTTAAGAATGACGAAATTGTCCTTTTACATCTAATTTTAAGAGTTTAAGGGGTTAAAATTGTCGTTTATGAATTTGACTACATTATTTATCTTTTACACAATTCACATTTGGTATCACTAAAATGTAAAACATTCTAATGTAATTGTATTAAGCAGTTAACTTACAGAACTCATAGTATCTTCTCTTAAATATTAATTTGTTTCAGTTCAATATTTTTCTTACCAGTCAAACACATGCCATTTCTGAAGTCATTCTGCTCATATAATTGCTTACTAAACCCAAATAAGGAAGTGTTTGGGATGGACCATGTCATTTCCGAAGCATTTTTCAAGCACATGTCATTTTTGAATTCATTTTTGCTCATATAATTTCTTACCCAGACATGACACGAAACTAACACGATATTCACAAATTTGGGTTTACTATAAGTCTGGTGTTAGTTTCAGGTCAAACCCACAAACACGTTTAGCTAAATGGATCGGGTTCAAGTTGACTTAGTTATTTACGTCATATGTAGTATAGTAACATATAGGCTTGTAAATGTGTCCATTTTCACTTCGCATGACTTGTTCTGTTTTGACAAGTGTCTATAGTTGTTGATGAGAACAAATTCATTATAACAATTAATCATTATCGATCATACATCACTAGCATTGAGAGAGTTTGAAGAAGGATGCAAGTGGTAGGACATTTAGACATTGGTGCAGTGGGGCAGTAATTATACCAGTGGGCCAACTATACTCTAAAAATCTAGTTATCATCTTCTGCCTATAGTATTCTACGTAATATTACAACTCTTCATTGATTTTCGTAATATGGTTTGTGAGTATTGATGTTTTAAATACGACGATTTATTCCAATACTACTGCGTTAAGAAATGGATAATCGAATTAAGCTGTTACTTGTGCTAGTACTCATACATATGTTGCTTGCATCTGGTCAAAATCAAGATGGTAAGTTCTTTCTTCTTTATTAGTATCACATATGTTTATAGAATGTTTTGGATTTTAGTTTTATCATGAATTAACCAAGTTTAATTGCTTTATCAAATAATTGAACACTATTTAATCTTATTATGATTTCCAAAGTGCAGAACACCAACTATGCTTTAACAATGCTTTCATTTTTCAAGTATTCTCTTGATCATCAAATTACTACTGTTTTAAGCAAGTACCCTTCAAAAAGTGTTTTCTAAAGATCAAATTTCATTCATAATATCTCATAATATCTCAATGTTTTCTAACTTTAAACGTATCCAAAAATAATTTAGAAGTCCAACTGGCAATTTAGAATGAATTCGAGGACAATTGTTTTGTTCAAGTTCAACATTGATTGAATCAATTAACCAACTGAAACTTAACTAAATGTTAATTTGATGGGATGAAGGGAATGTTCGAATAATCTTGTAAGATAATTTGACTATTTTTTCATTCTTTTTTGTGAGAAACTCCTTGTTTCACTGAGTATATTAGCTGAAGATTCATCCAGACATGGAAAGAAAACTAAACGTTACTCTATGATGCAGTTGTATATCTGCAGGCTCTCAAGGATTATTTGCAGAATACACCACCCAGTTGGGTTGGCTCTGACCCATGTGAGGACAAATGGGATGGAATTACCTGCACTGATTCGCGAGTCACATCGATGTGAGCTTTCTCACAGATAAATATATGTAATCTCTGTGTGTGTGTGTTTACATTGATGACTATTGAAACTATCCAACTTTATCGATTCATAACACGTAAGCCTGCAATCTCTTCCATTTCAGAACCTTAGCAAGCTTCGATTTAAGGGGTGTTATTTCTGGAGACATCGGACAATTATCTGAATTGCAAACGCTGTATATCTCCTAAACTATTTTCTTGTCTTTATTTGCTTGTGATAGTTGTTTGCTATGTTTCTTATCATACCAAGTTGAAACTAGGCCTAACTGAACAAAAAGGTAACCAACTTTGGTCTGATGTATGTTTCTGAGAACCAACATATCCTATTCCACAAAAACTCAAAAGTTAAAAAAAGTGATTTGAGGTAATTTTACATTTGATAACCATTTTTCACAAAAAAAAGTCAACTCAATGATCTTTTTGAGCGATTACCAGATCAGATGACCATAAACAAATCTCTTGAAATTTATTTACTTTTTGACACAATTAACCCTGAAATTACATTAATTTCAAATTTTATGGGTTGTCTTTACATGTAGGGATCTGTCTTACAATAAAGGTCTGACCGGATCTCTTACGACAGACATCGGGAATTTAAAGAAGTTATCAAGTTTGTAAGAATAACTATATTGCTTTTTTATGTTTTATAAGTTATGACTTTAAATTGTCACTAGTAAGCTTCTTGGCTAACATATGCAAACTTATTTTAAAATTACTTTTCAGAATTCTGGTTGGTTGTAGTTTCAATGGTCCGATTCCAGCTACGCTAGGATCTCTACCTGAGCTGAGCTACTTGTAAGCATATTGAATATATACATTTGTCCATGTGCAAAAATTTGAAAAGGGTATTTTGGTCACTTTTGAGAGTGGAGGATGCTTCCCTTATTTTGTTATTGTATGTTTCTGTTTCTATAATTATTTTGCAGGGCTTTGAATTCTAACGGCTTCACAGGATCAATTCCACCATCAATCGGGAATCTTACTAAACTTTATTGGTTAGATTTAGCTGAAAACAAGCTTAATGGATCCATACCTGTTTCTGATGGATCCACCCCGGGCCTTGATTTGTTGGTCAATGCAAAGCACTTGTAGGGCAGTTTTGGTATTTCATTTAGTTACTGTAAAGTAGTAAAAGAATATCAAATCATGGTTTTCTTTTGCATTTAATTACAGTCACTTTGGAAAGAACAAACTCTCAGGTCAAATACCGTCTCAGCTCTTTAGCTCAAAAATGACTCTTAAACATGTGTATGTTATTGGAAACCTAATGTTATTACCAATTGAGATGTTATTATTATCGTGGGTTGATTTAAAGTTAATTGGGCAGGCTATTTGAAGATAACCAGTTAACAGGCACCATTCCTGAGACACTAGGATTGGTTCAGAGTCTTGAGGTGTTGTGAGTATCTTTAGCTATTTCATGCTCAAAAGAAACATTTGTAGTGGTGGTAATAATGGGTCTACTTGGGTTATGTCTTGCCTATAGTGGGGGTAGAATTTAAAAAAAAAAACAATAGCTATAAAGGAAACAGGTCAAAGAGTAACATTAATTGATATTAAAAAAATTGTAATCATATTGGACACCCAAGTTGTAAACAAATATTTAAATATATATGGGAAAAGTGCTTCGCTCAAACCTTACCTGTTTTTACCCGCACAAACATTTAAGCATCGACTCTTTGCCAACTCACTAGACCCGTCTGTTTTGCCACCTCAGGTAGTTTGTAATGATTTAAAACTTAAAATTTCATGTGTAAAACAGGCGATTAGACAGAAATATGTTAAGTGGAGAAGTCCCATCAAGCATCAACAATCTTACGTTGATCAACCAGTTGTAAGTTGGCCTCACGTAAAACTGCAAACAAATAAAAATCTCAATTTCATCCTGATTTGGGGCAATTTGCATATTCTTGGCTCACCAAGAAACCTGTTGATTTGTTTTGTTCAGGTTTCTATCCAACAATAAATTGGTTGGCCCGTTGCCCAATCTAAGTGGCATGACATTCCTAAACTATTTGTAAGTGCCCAACGGACCGGTGCTGGTTGTACTAAATTTTATCATAAACTTGCAATGTAATTGTTCCGCAAAACATCATTGCAGGGATATGAGCAATAATTCTTTTAAGCCATCACAGATTCCTCCATGGATTTCATCGTTGCAGTCTCTAACAACATTGTACATTTCTCTCCCATTGTCTTCCTTTATGTTCATTTGTTCTATTTATTTTTTCATGGTATATACAGTACTTCTGATATGAACCAGAATATTAAATGGATAATAATAATAATAATAGAAGTTGGACAAATCTCTTACAAAAGTGGACAACCTAATGAAATAATGAACAGACGTCAAATACTATAATATTTAATAAACGATTGATGATCTACTTTTGAAGTAGTATAACTCTTCCTTATAATGCTCAAGCTCTTGATGGTATCGAAAATTAAGCACCCTCAAAGATTTCAGAATGACCGAACAGCACATGTACAGTTAGGAAATGACCGAAAGACCCTTGCATTTATATAAACCTGCACCTTTACCCTAACCACATTATATTTTTTGTGCTAGAAAATCACCATTATTATTAGTATTTTTATTATCATTGATATTGTTACTACTATTTGTTGCTAATAAAATTACTCTTTTTATTATTAGAATTATTGTTATTTTTGTTTTTGTTGCTGTTTTGTTTGAGTTTATATATCTACTACTAAAATTATGCATATATTTGGTGAATAATACTCTCAGTTTATCTTTATAGAAGATGTTAGGCCACAAGATTATTTCCAGATAAAAACAAATTGAATAAATGAAATCCCACCTAAATGAAAAATTGTACCTAGCGTCCAAAAATGTGTGGTTTTATAGACTTCAACGCAGCGCACGAGGAAAAATTCGTTTAGACAGTTACTGTTTTAGATGGCTGAAGTTTTATATTACGGCTAAGGTATTTAATTCAAACTCAGACATACCAGATAGTGTTTATGAGGACTCCTACCTAGAATCTAGGATTAGCCATGGCAATTGGAGCCGAAGCTTCCAAAGGAGAGCGATACTGCACTAATGACTTGCATATGTGTAAAAGGTTGAACATTGCTTTGAATTATATAATCATATCCTGGAAGTTTTCTATAGATTGACTTGTGAAGTAATCAACTCAAGTTGCATACGATAGGTGGCCTAAACAAGGAAAATAAGTAGATTTGAATGAAGGAACTAAATCAATCCACTTCACCCTTAATTACAGCCTGTAATTGCATTACATATAACACTTCTCTTTAAGTTGAATAATGATGCTGAATCAATCTAAGTCACACTTATTGTTAGTTCAATTTGAAATATCAGGATGTTGCAAGATACACGGCTTCAAGGAGAAGTGCCCGTTGACCTTTTTATCATTCCGCAGATAGAGACTGTGTGAGGGCATCATAATTATCTTTCCTTACACTATGTCACAATTTCATTTTCTTTACCCTGTTTAGACTCTAAAAAACTTCCAAATTTCATTATAGGGTACTAAGAAACAACCAGCTTAATGGCACCCTGGATTTGGGAGCTTTTCATAGCAACCATCTTCGGCTCATTGATATGAGGAATAACTTAATTTCAGGCTTCACACAAAGAAGCAGATACTCTGCAGATCTCATGTATGCTTTGTAATTCAGTTTGACAAATTTTACCCAGATTTAATTAAAACTGAACTGCTTCAAACTCTCACTCTTTTGATATAAAGTAATCATACCTGATATTAATACATTTGGTATTTTAAGTTACCTTTCTTGGCAATTTTCCATTTTAAAACGTCAAAGAAAATTATATCATCACAACAACAATCTGGTTTTGGAAATTAAATCATTAGGAGCTTTTATCCGTTTTGAATACATCTTGGGTGACTTGCGATTCAGCCCGTTTCCATTTTTGCCAGTTTTTTTATTTTGCCCATTTGACTCGTTAGAGGTAAACTACTACCTAAATCTAACTGTTTTCCATAAATGGCTCAAAATTGCCAGCTCTAATATTCAGAATCAACACCATATGCATTAGATTCTTGTACCTTAAGGCTAACAAATGCTTTAGGAGATTGTACCCCACAACTACTAATGCATTTTTGTCTTTTTTCAGACTGGTCAGTAATCCAATTTGTAATGAATCAGGAGAAACAGAAAAATATTGTGATCATTCCACAGAATCCAACTCCTCATATACAACACCATTGAACAACAATTGTATTCCTGCGGCCACCTGCGGCTTGTATCGGAGTTCAAGTCCAAATTGTAAATGTGCATATCCATATACGGGAAGCCTAACTTTCAGGGCTCCTACCTTTTCTGATCTGGGAAATTCAACTATCTATACATCCCTTCAGAGTTCCATGATGATTTTTTTTGAATCTAATCAGCTCCCGGTTGACTCGGTTTCACTGGGCAATCCCACCAAAAATTCCGATGACTACCTCATGGTAACCCTGGATATTTTCCCATCTGGTGATGAACGTTTTAATAGGTCCGGAATTTCTCGGATAGGATTGGTGTTTAGCAACCAAACTTATAAACCTCCACATGCTTTTGGACCATACTATTTTATTGCTAACAACTATGATTTCTTTTCAGGTACAACTTCATAGTTTCTTTTCACCCAACTTTTGTCTAATTTATGTTCGGATGACCATAAATCAGTTGCTATTTACAGATGCATCCAAAAGAAAGCATAAATCACTTAGCATTGGAGTTATCATTGGCTTATCAGCTGGTGGTTGTGTTCTAGTGTTATTACTTGTCATTGCTGGAATTTATGCTTACCATCAGAAAGGAAGAGCTGAGAAAGCGACCATTAAGAACAGTCCTTTTGGTAAGTCTGAAGTAAAAATAAAAATAAAAGAAAAGAAAAACCTTTCAGCCCACTAACAATGTAATTTAACCGTTGCAGCTTCTTGGGATCCGGACAAAGGCAGTGGTGGTCGTCCTCAACTGAAAGGAGCAAGATCTTTCACATTTGAAGAGCTTAAGGCATGCACAAATAACTTTACATCAGAAGCCAACATAGGTTCTGGTGGTTATGGGATGGTTAGTTATATAAATCTGGTAACTGTGTTAATACCACTTGACATAATGCACCAAAGTTGGTAAATGTTTTTGCTAAATATGTCCAGGTCTACAGAGGGACTCTTCAGAATGGGCAATTAGTTGCTATTAAAAGAGCTCAGCATGGATCGACTCAGGGAGGACTTGAGTTTAAAACAGAGATTGAGCTTCTTTCAAGGGTTCATCACAAGAATCTTGTTAGTCTTGTCGGTTTTTGTTTCGATGCAGGTGAACAGATGCTGGTTTATGAGTATGTTGTAAATGGTACCCTCAAGGACAGTCTCTCAGGTATTCTTTCTGTCAGTATTATTAATAAATCAATACCAAAAACTGTTATAAAATGGAAAAAATAATTAAATAACCCATTTGAACAGGGAGGACAGGTATAAGGCTGGATTGGATGAGAAGACTTAAAATAACACTTGGAGCAGCAAGAGGTTTGCAGTATCTGCATGAACTTGCTGATCCTCCCATAATACATAGGGATGTTAAGTCAACTAATATCTTACTTGACGAACGCCTTAATGCCAAAGTCGCTGATTTCGGCCTTTCAAAACCGCTTCGTGAGGCTGACCAAACACATGTCACTACTCAGGTCAAAGGGACAATGGTTAGTCAACTTTCTTTTCTTTTCTTTTCCTTTCAAGTGTTTGGAGTAAGAATCAGAATCAGCAGATCAGTTTTGAATTTAACAAATGGGTCTTGTTGTTCTGTTATAGGGCTACATGGATCCTGAATACTACATGACTCAACAATTGACTGAAAAAAGTGATGTTTATAGTTTTGGAATAGTGATGCTGGAGCTGATAACAGCAAGAAATCCGATTGAGAAAGGTAAGTACATTGTGAGGCAGGTGAAGGAAGCAATGGACACGGGAAAAGACTTGTATAACTTGAGTGAGGTTCTTGATCCAATCCTGAGTTTGAGCAGTCAATACCTACAGGGTTTGGAAAGATTTGTGGATATTGCATTGAGATGTGTGGAAGAAACAGGAAGCCGAAGACCGAAAATGAGTGAGGTCGTGAAAGAGATAGAAAATATCATGGAATTGGCAGGTATTAATCCAGATGCTGAGTCCACATCCATATCAGAAAGTTATGAAGGGAAAAGCAAGGGGAATACTCATCCTTATTTGAATGACTTTTCCTACAGTGGAGGTCTTCTATCTTCAGATTTAGAGGCTAAATAATCTTCAACCCAAATCACTTCTTTTGGGTTATTTCCTTGATCCTATTATTCAATATATATAGTTTTATTCGTATTTACATAAAGTTAGAAAAAAGTTTGGGTGGTCGACCGATGGGAGCTGAACAGCTATCTGTGTATTTTCCATCTCTACTTGTGAATCTGTATTCACCACTTTGAACAGTATTATTCATGTAAGAGACAGGATCATGTGAGTTGCATTTCATGATAAAAGATGCACAACTGGTGAGTGTTTACTGTTGATCATCATTTTTTATTTTCTTTTGAAATCACAAGTGTTTGTGAATATTTTTGTATGATTATAAAAGGTGATATTAACTGTATATGCTATATGCATCTCCGAGCTTAGGGAATGAAGACACTCACAAACGTGTACACTTAGCGGGCATGTCAGTTTTCCACGTACCCTTCAGAAACATTTATTTTTCTTTAATCCTATACATGTTCTATATATATCTTTTAGAACGATAGACTCACACACCCTGTTAATTTTACTCTTAAATCTATGTTTCCATTCATCGGACCCCCTCAATCTTCTTGGCTGAGACGATTTTTCCAAACACTTTCATTTTGTTTGGCAAAGGCCGTTATGTAAACGCTTTTATACATCCTAATATTTTCTATCACTATTGTTATATAATTTTCATAATCAAAATTTTTTTATGCTAAACTATTTTTCTTTATTAATTTTATATTGTTTAAAATAATAAAACATAACTAAAAATGTACTAGAGCATTTTAAAATTCTGTAAAATTGGGATTATTTTTAAAATTTGAAATTAAAAAGCTAAAAATTATACTCAACAAACATAGCATAATTTAAGGTAAATTTAAAGGTCATATCTATTTACAATTCTAGAACATAGTATATCGTAGTTTGTATGCTACGAGGGATATATATGGCTCGTATCGAGGAAAAGGATTCTTTGTTCTTCTGGTTGAAGGTAAGTGTTTCTTTCGTCCATCACTCGTGCTTTTTTTCTTTTATGAAATGTTTTGGTAGGTTCCTTAACTACCATGGCTATGTTTTTGCCTTTTATTATTGTACCACAGCCTTTGCCTCAACCGTTATCTTACTCCTTACCATTAGGTGAGTTATTTCATCAACATCAACCGGCCCTTCACCAAGGTCACATCCATAATAATCAAACAATAAAGGAGTATCACATTGCGATTGAAAGTAGTAGCGTGAGCGCAAAGAAGAGTTGTGTACTCAGTCGAAGTGGATGTCATTTTTCCTTTTAGTTCTTGGATACTATAGTTGTGAATTGGTCATATTCCAATTTGGGTTTCATGATGAGGCACATATAGTAATGATCCACCATTATTTATTGTTGCGTTCTCCACTCGAGCACATATCATAAGTTGACAATCAGATTACCCACTTCTCCTTTGAATTTAGGCGCATATAGGTTTCATTGAATTTATTCACCTTGATCATATGAGACCGTAGGTTGTAGAGCAGATATATCACTGCCAATATGATCATCGTGAGTTAAATAGGTAAATATGGCATAGCTAGAAGCTCCTCATCGTCTTACAGTCCACTATTTCTGTTTAATAGTGGCCTTCTTGACTTTAGATGCGGACACAACTCCTTTCGCCTTCTTGTTTTTATGCTGATGTCTTTCAATGCGAAGGTAGTGCCAAGTTGATGAACTGCCTTTTTAATAGCGTTGGTGTTGTTTCTGATCATGATGTCATCAACATTAACTATAATCTATTAGAGCGTGCCTACAGATGAATTAATAAAAAGTGAAGGATTTGTCTTGGAAGATGTAAAATCAAATGAATGAAAGACGTTTTAACCAAACCTAGGTATCTGTTTAAGGCCATAAAGGGACTTATGAATAAAATAAACATGCTCTAATTGTTGTGGTTTAATGAAACCAGGAGGCTACTTTATATATATTAATTCACGTAGATCATCATGTATAAGAGCATTTTGAAAATCCAGTTATTGTAGCAGCCACATCTTAGTTATTGTAAGACAAAGAACAACCTCAATAGTGGTAGGTTTGATGACAACGATGATTGTATCATGAAAAATCACGCTTGTTTATGAAAATCTTTCATAACAAAGTAAGCTTGATAACAAGTGATAGCACTTTTAATTACCCACATGTAATCAACAACAACAGTAGATGGACATGGGGAACAAGACTAAATGTCATGTATTTGACAAGAGCGAACACTCCTCAGAAGTGGCTTTCAAGAGATTTATTGACAATGGTAAAAGAGGTTGTTTCAATAGGCGGTGGTCAATTGATAGTAACTTGATGAGCTAAAGGATAGAATGGAACCTATTCTTAAAGGTACCGATGTAAATGAGAAGGGTGCGAAAGAGGTGGAAGTGGCAATAAGGGTGGAGGTGGACGTGGTGGTGGTGAGATGGATGAAGACGGGTAGGTTGACAATAGTGGTTGTGTTGTCGATGGCGTTGGGGAGGGTAGGAAAGTGGTTGACACTAGAGATGGAGGGGAGTTAGATGCCACATGTAAGGGTGATTGGAATGGTGGTGGTGTAGTGTCGGATACCATAATAGGTTATGCTAAGTTGGCATAAAGGCAGTGTGGGTGTGATGGTGAGAGTAGAATATTGGTTATGGCAAATTGAAATTGTGTTACATCAAAACGAACATGAAGAGCAATTTATAGTGTATTAGTAGATAGATCAAGGAATTGATAACCATGATGGAGAACGTTAGGCATGAAAGACATATAGGTTTGACTGAAATACATATTTGGTGATCATATGGATGAAGAAGAGGAAAACATTGGCAGCTGAAACTTGAAAAATATGAGTAATCATGAGACCGTTTGAGAAGATGTTCAAAGGAGACTTGATGGTCATTTGAAATGGCATGCGAATAATTAGAAAAACACTCTTCGAAAGCAAAGTGCCAAAACATCGAGGAACTATGGATTGACAAGGTGAGTGAGACCAGTGTCAATGGCAAAGCTCCACAAAGTTATTTTGCTCATTGGTGCCAAAAGGTAGAGAAGGCATGACCAAGAGCGGAAGTCAATTTCTTAACCGATTAAAGGTGAAGAGGACGAAATGAATAGAGGTTGTGTTCACTGTTTTGAGTTTGTAACATGCCTGTTGAAAAAAAAATTCCAATGGAAGCTAGTTTGACATGTTATTCTATTAAAACTTTAGAAAAACAAAACCCATCAAGATCTATATATAAAAATCTTGCAACTTAAAATACATCCATAGGGTGTTTAGGAGATAAAAACCATTGAAAAGAAACGGTTGTCCTTTGATGAAGATGGTGAACCAAGACTCAAGTGATTTTGTAATGCTAAAATCCTAGATTATCAACACAACCACTATCATGCACATAAACTGCATATGAAAATCCAAGCCAAAAATATGTTTCTATGAGCCAAACAAAACACCGGGAACACATAAATCTAAAGCTTAAACCTTGAACTTGTGTTCGAACTCCCACTAGCTTCAACATCCATTCTTCGCCAAATAAATTTCTTCTTTGAACTACATTTGTACTCCATCTTTCAAGTCTTCATCTTTTTTAAAATGGAAATACAACTAATATATACATTAAATCCATTTAATAAAGTTGTTTTGACAGTCATTTGCTATATCTTAAAATCATTATAAGCAACAATGGCAATCAATAGAGATACTCATGGCTACAAGAAAGAAGGTTTCATCATAAGCACTTGATTGAGTTTGAGTAAAGTCCATCACAACTAGTCGTGCGTTAAAAGTATGCACATTACCATCATTGTTGATTTTTTTAATCAAAATCCGTTTACTCCCACCGGTCTTTTCATAGGGAGGAAGATTAACCAAATTCTATACTTGATTATCATACATCGACCGTGTCTCATCACCCATGACTTTAAGCCACTTATCATATTCTTTATCTAATGTAGCAAATTTATAGTTAGTGGGTTCAAACTAATTAATCCACTAAATATACTCCTTCATCACCATGAGAAAACTATATCTCTCGGGTTTCTACCCTACTAGATTTGCGGGAGTCATGTATTACACTAGGTATTTAACTAAACAGTAGTTTAGGTTCAATAATATTTGATATTCTAACAATTTGTGATTCTTTGATTTTTTTTAATTAAGATCCACATTACTCCATTTGTCCCTTTTGAAAGAAATTCGTCTTCTAAGAAGACTCATTGTTGAGCAATAAATAATCTATTGTCGGTAGGATAATAGAAATAATCTGCTTTAGTTTATCGGGGTATTAGACAATATAGGATCTAACTTGTTGGAAGTCTCACATTTAACTTAGGCCTCACAACCCTAGACGTTAAGGTAGGATAAGTTTGGAGTTATTCCATACCAAAGTCCATAGGTGTCTTATTCATGTTCTTGGTTTGAACCATGATGACTATATGGGAAGCTGTTTTCAAGGAATAAATCCAAAATGAGTGAGACAAGCTAGCACGGCTGATCATGGACTGGACCATATTCAATAAGGTCAAATTTCTCCTTTTTGAAACACCAGTGTGTTATGGTGTTCCTAGGGAGTGAGTTTAGAAACAATCCTATATTTCTTATGATGTTTATCAAATTTGTAGCTTAGATATTCACTACCTTGATTAGACCTAATGTTTTTATCATTTTACAAGTTAATTTTGTATTTCATTTTGAAACATTTTGAAAAGTTCAAATGCTTCATGCTTATGTTTTAACAATTAAACATAGCCATATCTATTATGTATTTTGTGTTGGTTCTTTGATTTTGTTGTTTTCAGACTTGTATAAACATATAATCACTACCAAACTTGAGAGTCTTAGTGTGTGATTCTTGTTTAGGTAGATTGCCAGCATAACAATTGAAGATTGCTTGGTGTTCATACCATTGGTGAAGAGCATACTAGTATCTTAACTTTCTCAAAAGCAGCCACTTCATATCAAATGTTGTAATTTCTATAAACATTATATGGTTGGTTTTAAAAGTTTCATCTTCTACCTAAAACTACAAGTAAAATAACTAGCTTTCGTTGCAAATGATTTTACAATATATCTTTAGATCTACATTTATGGAGGGTATATTAGTTACAAAGGCTTAAGGATAATTGCGAAATAGACAACAAAAATATTCTAAGTTTGGGGAGTTACAAAGGTGCATCAGTTAGTAACAACAGAGGTTGTATCAGCTAAAAAGGCAATAGGACACTTGTGAATGTACAAAATCACTTACAAAGGCAAAAGACCACTTGCGAAGGTATAAGACCCCTACTTTAACTACACTAATATTTCTAACCATTTTTTACGTCTAAACTTGAATCATTGAGTCATTCAGACATACTTTAGGGGTTTTTATGTAATCATTGGCATGCACGCATTTGAAACCATCTTTCATATAAACCCTAATTGTAACATGAATTAAGGTAATATTTTAAACGTAAAACTTGAAAAATCTATGAACATAAAGTTGTTGTGTGCGCATCTCATCCTTGAAAAACAGTGAGAAAACATAAAAAGTGGGAATT
Source organism: Flaveria sonorensis (assembly GCA_025506505.1). NCBI lineage: Eukaryota > Viridiplantae > Streptophyta > Magnoliopsida > Asterales > Asteraceae > Flaveria > Flaveria sonorensis. The sequence continues at coordinate 18,689,974 of CM046424.1, forward strand.
TGAAACTTACATTCATTAGATTATGAACAAATCCTAGAATGAAAGTTCTTCACATGAGATTTATCAAAGCATATCAAGAAATAGACTTCATAAACGTTTTTCTTTCTAAATGACATCATGCTTTTATTCCATGCATAGATCCATGCTTTTGGACATGAAATAAGGTATTAAAATCATACATTTGAACCCTTTTGAACTTTCTCTCACTAGAACCTTTCCCTCTCTCTCTCTGCCGAGCTTTATTTCTCCTTTTTCTTCTTTTGGAAAACGTGACTTGCAAGAAGTGAGAGAGGGTTATTTCATTCCGTTAAATAAATGAAAATTTCGGGTTGTAACCGATAGAAACCCTCTTTGAACCCATAAATTTAATACATTTACATTTTTAACTTAATCTTAGAACTTTGCTTTATTCTTCTAAAAATTAGAGGGTTACATTTTGTAAGAAAATTATACAAACCAAAATTTTATAACATTTCAAACCCATTAAACTTTTGTGGCAAAATTATAAAAAAATTAAAGTTTTGTGACAACATTTAAAACTACTACAATTCCACTATTCCTCATATTTGAAAAAAAAAGGAAAGAAAAAGAAGGAAGAAGATTGGTCGCACTCTAATGAATTCGAATCAAGATTGTTTGCTTGAAGCAACATACGCTTTAACAGGAAAAATTAAAATCCGTTTATCATCTCCTTTTTTCTTATTCGTATAAAGGTTTCTAAAGATGCTAGATCTTATTCTCCGAACTTTAAACATATATAATAATAATATCTAGTGGGCACTCAAGGGGACAATTTCCTTAGAATATGACCAAGCGATACAATAATAAATAATTATTTTATTTACTCTTTCATGCCATTATGTTTGCCGACTTTTTGGAGTTAATTACATGAAAGGTTTCGGAATTTAAAATTGTTTTCACTTTTGATATTTAAGTTTGGAAAATTAAAAACAAGGTCCAAAAGTACGCATAAAAGTAACACAAAATGTTCATAAGATGAATGTTTTATTAACTTTTTGTGGTAAATGTGTGTGAGATGATAAAATCGCTCCTTATTTAAAACTAAGATATAATACAGATGTATTTATATTCATAATAATATTAATAAAAAGAATGATCCACCCACCTCATCCCACTCCCATCCCTATTTTCAACCTTTCAGGCAACCTCACTGGTGCATGCCACCAGTCCCCTAGACCACCCCCTACCACCTCACCAACGCTACTAGATCACCTCACTGAACCAGTGCCACCACAAATGGTGGCCTAAGACCGCCTCTTTAATTGTAAGGGTAGTTTAAGTATTTCAAAAAGAAAAAAACTAACACAAAAGTTACTACCTCATCCAACCAATGGACATTTTATGTTATGTTTGTGCATACCTTTGGACCTTTGTAATTTTCAAAACTTAAGACCAAAAGTGAAATTAGAATTAAGCACAGTAACCTTTCATGCAAATAACTAACTTTTTTTTAATATTATACCTTTTCTAATATGAAACATTCTGATGATAAATAAGTGTACTCTCTAATTTTTAAAGTTATAGGTTTAAATTTTATAGAATTCAAGTGTGATGAATTTAAGAGTAAAGTAGGTATAAAATAGAGTGTTTATGATCTCCGTTAAAAATAACTATAATATAAATTTGTGCATTTATCGTCGAGATTTATAAATTTGTGTATTTATAGTAGTATTAAAAATTATTTACATAAAATGTGCCCCCATGTAAACAAATGATAAAGTTGTATCGCGTAAAAAAATCGACACATGTTTGCATCGATATCAGTTATGTATTTTATTATAAAAAATAAATATTGCAGTATCATTTATTAACCCGTGAAAGATGTAAAAACTTATCAAAGTAATTAGTTTTACTATATATCAAAAATAGAATTATTAATTTGATAAATACGCTATGCAGTAAATTTGGTCAACATATAAATAAACATTAAGTATATAAATTTATCTATTAGAAAACATTATCGAGTATAATATAAACTATATACTTCATAACTAGTCAATGAACATAGCAAATATGCAATATAAACAAACCAAAAAGTTTACGTTTTAGATTTTTATGAAAGGAATCAAGTGGATGAGTATGGTAGGGATCTACTGGGTGAAACCCCTCTCACGTGAGTGGAAGAAGCCCATTTTTTGAAATAAAAAATTAAAAAAGATGAAGAAAGTCGGACCAAAAGCCAAAGGTGACTCAACCCCCACCTCCCATGCTGAGATATAATAAGTTTTCAGCCGGTTAGGCTGATGTAGTTTATTTTTTTTAACTTTAGTTCTCCATCCTATGATTTATATATGTGCAACCTTGTTAATAAATAAAAATATCAACTGAACTGTTCACAAACCACGCTTATATATATATATATATATATATATATATATATATATATATATATATATATATATATAATTTAATTGATCCTTAGTTAAAGGTTGCTTATTAAATCGGATACTATTTTTTTTTTAAATTTAAAGTATAAGTGTTAGTCGGATAATAATACAAATACAAGATGATCAATAGATGGATCCAAATTATATTATAATACGTAAGATGACCAATGAAAATTTGTAACACTGGTTTTTGAAATTTTATTAAGTTCAACGTCTTTTGGTCAATGTGTTTGCTTGGACCGGCCCAACCGGTCCGATCTGGATTAGATGATGCGAGCGGTTCGACCTACTTCTATTCCTTTAGCATTGACAAATCGGCCAGTTGAGCGGTATACGCCAAACAACTTTGATATTAACTCCCTTTTTTTGTCAGATCTACACCAGGCAGCTTCGTTTTACACCATCAGATTAAACGATGGTACAAATGTAGACACCGATTATGGTGCTGTGAAGTTGATGATGAGAACTGAGAAAGAACAGGGAGTTGAGAAGAAGAAAAAGAATTAGTTAACATTTTAGATAGATAAACGAAGAAAAGATGAAATGCTTTAGAAACTCATAAGTTTGATATCAGTATGACTTTACGATGATACACTTTTACACACAAATCCAATGGGTTACTAAAAGTATATTATACTAAATAAAAATAAAATTATAAATTTTATTAAATAGAATAAAAAGTTGTAAGAGAATTGTGATCGAATAATTTTCTTATCTATACTATTATATAAAGCATAATTTTTGGATACCAATGTAATTTTATAAAAAAATCAATACATCTAATACAACTTTTTAAACATTATGTACAAGTGTTTTATTCAATTATTTGTATTTTGTCACTTATTTAATAAACTTATTCTAATTAATATATTAATTAATTAATATTATTAATACATTAGTTAATAATATGAGATTATTTAATTCATTACATTTTATATTTTATTATTTATAATACTTTAAATTAACATTTAAATTTATTAATAAGTATTATCTTATTTGAATACTTAACTTTTATAATAATAATAATAATAATAATAATAATAATAATAATAATAATAATAATTATTATTATTATTATTATTATTATTTTTATTATTATTATTATTATTATTATTATTATTATAATTATAATAAAAAATTTTATAAATAAGTCATATATTATTTGAATACTTAACTATATAATTACTAAAAAAAATTTTAATGATGATGATAATAATAATAATCTCTATCAATATTATTTATACTATTATATAAAACATTTGAGGGGACACACGTGTAATATTGTTTAAAATTTAAGACACTTAATATAACTTTTTTAAACATAAAGGTATAAGTGCTATATACGATAGTTACTAATTTGTCCTTATGTAATAAACTTCTCCTAATTAATATATTATTTAATATATATTTATTTTAAGTATTATCTGATTTATAATACTTTATATTAATATTAAAATATATATAATTATTATTTATATTTTTATAACTTAATGTTGTTTGATTTAAGTATTATTTTATTTAAACACTTAAGTACATAATCACTAAATATTTATACAGTTATAATAATAATAATACCCAAATATATTAGTATTTGATTTAAGTATTATTTTTTAAGGGTGTTAAATCCGGTTCGACCAGTCCAACCAATCTGACCAGTGAACTAGTAAAGAGATCGCTATAATGTCCGATCTGATTCTGAAACATTGCATTTGGTAGTTCTTTTATAATTTGATCTTTGTTGGTAAATAATTAAACATTGAAACTAGTGCTTTGACATGCAACTTATTGTACTTTGTGTTAAAAAACAATAAACAACTAGAAATTCCTCTTTGGAATTCATCTAATCTATGCCATATATTAAGCAAACTTTGGTATCCATCGTTGCGCATTGCACATGTGATGGATCGGGCTTTAAAGAGGCTTTTAGTTGTGGCTGCTAACAATAAACGGCTACCACGCCGAAGCAACTATCATTGTTGGTTATTGCCACAACCCGACATTGTACTATGTAACGAATACATCATACGAATTGTATACGTCTCAGATAAACACATATTCATCATCATCAACCTGAAATAAAAGTGGCATCACCAATGACATAATAATGTTTCCAACAGCAGCATCACGACAACACCATGGCCAAAGTAAATATCATTAGCACAATGATACACCTAACGGAAGAATCAATTAACATGAGCTTAGGATTTGAGCTTAGGAGTTGCTTCAGTTACGCCAATAAACATCTTCATTCACATATTGATCTTCCCAATAGCATTGTCTACCCAACAACATAGTAAAAGCAAACATCAATGACTAAAAAGCCAAAATAGATAATGGTGTAGTTATAGTTCTTAACCATCATCGACACAACTATTTTTCCTATAGAAGAATGTGGGCAACAACCTGCTCAACTTAAACATCATCGCCATAATGTAAGGCCCCGTTTCCGGAACGCATACAAACTGGACCGTCATCGCATAAAACATTCAAAGCACATATTACTTTTGCAGCAGAATTTGAAAACTTCCATTAATAACAAAAACATGTTAATTCATTACACTACAATGCTAGTTTATATTTCATTAACATGTCAAAACGTGGATGCCAGCCTTCAAACACTCCCAGTAGCATATGCATCCATGCCTACAACTCCTCAGCATCAACAATATACCTGCCAACTATCATGTATACGAAAAGTCAGCGACGCTGAGTGAGTTCTAGTTTTATAAATAAAATACTTTTCTTTCGTTTAAAACCGTACTTTACTTTCGTAAGCGATCATACATCATACGTACAAATAGATAATCTCATTATTATCTTTCATCATTGTCAACTTACATTCATTCATTCATTGTTATCTTTCACTTCTATCTAGATCCTGTCTCATGTAATACCCCCGACATATGTCCGAAGACTGATACTGTGTTGGGGCCTGTAAACACCCCCGACTCATGTCCGAAGACTGACACAGTACCGGGGTACGCGACAACGATCCCGTTTCGTTTTGCAACATCCCCGACTCATGTCCGTAGACTGATACTGTGCCGGGGCCTGTAAACAAACCCCCGACTCATGTCCGAAAACTGACACAGTACCGGGATGAGCATCATGACATCATTCGGGTCAACCTCAAGGATTAGACCCCCATCGAGTTTATCTCAAGGATAGACTCCCCGTGTGCATCCTTCGGGTTAGCTAAACCGCACACAGTTGAGCTGACGACAACATGGTCATGCGCCTCCATTCATCGCTTGCAAGACTTTTCATTCATTCTTTATGTTCCACTTTCATTATCGTTATCTTTCACTTCGTTACATAATACTTTACGTACATAATTATACATCATACCATATAAAGTCACAACATAATACACAACAGGTATTATAACATAATACATACGTTTTGAAAACCGTTTAACGAAGAAAGATAACACATACATACAACCACAACAATCACACCATAGACATCATCACAAGCCACCACCTCATAAATAAGCATAAGCCACCCCGAGACATCATTTCTTAGCACGTAGATTCTACTTCCCAAAATTCTAGAAAAGAAACCTAAGTCCCCAAAGAAATGAGGATGAGCAAGAACAAATGCGGGAGAACAACACTAATGCGGATGAACACCTCAGAAAATATGCCGTCCCAAAGAAATGCGCATGAATATAAGAAATGCGGAAGAACACTTAAGCGCATAAGCATCTACAAATGCGGATGAACAAACAACAATGCGCATGAACAAAGTACTTAAATGCGGATGGACAATGCGGATGAAGTCTTAATAAAACATTCCAAGTGTCTAAAGAAATGCGGATTAAACAAATGCGGACACTGTAGTAAGTGCGGATACTATAGCAAATGCGGGAGAATAAAAGAAATGCGGACGAACAGATTAACCCGCAACATACTTATGCTATTTCCAGCTCCCAATCACCATCCTAATACATCCATGGCTCAGATCTATCATACCATACACTTAGAACATACTAAACATCATGTCTAACCCAAAAACAACCTCTAAACAAACATTCACAAAACATCCCTCGAACATAAAGCATAAACTCATGGTTATCTTTTAAAAATGCTTGTTCGGTATGCATAATAGCCCCAACACTTTAAAAATCAGTAAAAGAGGGGTCCTAAAACTCACCTTGAAGCAGCTCTTCAAACCACACACCTCCACTTGCGATTTCAGCCTCGAAATCCCGAGAGCAACCTTCTAAAACACTGAGAACTTCTGTTACAAGCTGCAAACTAAGCTAAAACCGAACATAAACCCAAGAAACTAACCTTTTGCAGCTTCTTCTTCCTTCTTCTTCTCCAAAAACCCGATTTCTTGCTCTTTTTCTTCTTCAGCCGAGTCCAAAAGCAGATCTGCTGCTTTATGGGGCGGCCATGCCTCTTTTATATTAAAATAATGAGTTTGTGCACCTTTTGCACTTTGCCCCCTTCAACTTGTGCCTATTTACTTTTCTTTCTAGATAATTTTCTTTTCTTCCTTTAAATAAAAATTCGGGGTGTTACAAGTCCACCCCCCTTATATAGGTTTCGTCCCCGAAACCTGTCGCTTCTCGAACAGTCACGGGTAACATTGTCTCACCTCTTTCTTGATCTTACACGTAGACTTAGTCCCCTTCTAGGCTCCACTGTACTCGTATAAGTGAAACCACCATTCTCCTTAGCCTTTCTTTTCCTTTCTATCATAAATGACCCTCAGTTGCTCCACGTAGTTGAATCCCTCATCCCTCTAGGCATTCTCAAGTGGCACGATCGTATCCACATCGATTGAGCACTTTCTTAGACGAGATACATGGAACATCGGATGAGTCCCACTTAACACGTCGGGTAGCTCCAGTCAACATGCCACTTCTCTTACCCGAGCAACCATTCAATTTAGTCTTTTATATTTCAGTATTAGCCTTCCCTCTTCCTGATTCGAATGATTCATTTTCCAAAACGGGACCTTCATTATTACTTCCTCGCTATAGATCAGCACCGAACCCCTTTCGGGCGCGATTGCTCAAACCACCTTCTTGCAACAATCGGTGTTTGCCTCATAGGTTCTAGCCAATCCTTCCGAAGGCGCACGTCTATCCATCCATGTCTGTCCTGAACAGTCTAGCAGGAAACACGCGCTCTATCAATTCTATTACGTAACCTTCTATGGCATCCGGTAACCTAGTGGACTTACCAATAGCAATTTCTGCATCGAAGGACGCATCGATCTTCCTACTCCTATCGTGCAACTTAACACAAGGCAGCAGGAACGAACTACCACTAGCACCACAATCAAAGCATAGATGCACAATTTAAATTACTAGAAACGTACCTAACGTCAAGTCGAAGTCCGCTCCAGCCTAATCTCGGTCAGGGCACCTGCTTCAGCCTTCATCCTCTGCCATCCTTCCTTGCGCCGGAGCTTCCTGCCCTCGTCTTCTTGCAGTCTCGGCTCATATGTCCAGTCTCACCACAGTCGTAGCATTTAGCCATAAGGCAATCCCTTGCCCTGTGGCCCTCCTTCCCGCACTGGAAACAGACATTCAGTCTTCACTTGCACTCTCCCTCATGGCCTTTTCCACACTTCTTGCACACCCTCACTTCCCCAGTTACCATCATCCAATCGTCTATCCTCACCTTCTTACCACCAGCCTCAAATCCATCTTCATCACCCCTTCTTCCACTTCCATTCCCATCATAGCCTCGCTCCTCCTCTTCGTCCATCATCGCCACCGTCTCTCGCTCGTCGTACAACCTTCCCGCCAAATCGACCGCTGACCTAAACATACTTGGTCGGGCAGTGACCAGATGTCTGTGTACATCTATTGGCAGACCTTGGATGTACCTCTTGATCTTCCGTGACACAGGCGTCACTTGATCTGGCACCAGTCTTGCCATCTCGTTAAACTTCGTGGTGTACTGTTGGTGTGTCATCGTTCCCGCTTCCAGCTGCAGGAACTCCCTCTCGACTTTGTCCTGCTCCCTATGAGGACAAAACTCCTCAATCACCAACCTCTTCAGTTCCTTCCACCTCATCCTCCCGACTGTCCGGGTACCCTCAGCCTGGACAATATTGTCCCACCAGCATAAGGCTGAATCCATAAAAGAGTGGGTAGCAAACTTCACCTTTTGATCCTCACGACACTCGCTGATGTCAAGTACCACCTCCATTTCTCTCACCCAACGCTGAGCAGCCGCAGCACTTCCGTTTCCATCAAACGTTGGGGGCCTGCATCTTTGGAATTCCCCATAACTGTATCCCCTTGCAGTTCCCGGCACTGCCTCCTCGTCATCATCGGAGATAACCATATCCGCATCGGGTTGCTCCATATCCCCGGAACCTCCAGCTTCACCCCCTCGCCGGGCGGTTCTCCTATTCTCCTCCTTCTCCTTCTGCTCGTCAGCCCTCATAGCACGAATAACTTCGGTCACTACAGACGGTAAGATTGTCTGCATGACCTGATGAACCTCCTCAACCACCGCCTCTTTCACTGAGGCCCTCAAATTTGCGCTCTCATCAACGCCCTCGTGCTGATGAACCTCGGGACCTATAGGAGTCGTCTCCGCATCCCTAACTCCTCTCCTTGTGGCACGTGTTCCAGCACCACGCCCACCACGCACTCCTCCTCGGGAAGCCTTAGAAGATCTACCACCAGCCATCTATGAACACTACAAGATTCAAACACCAACATGGTCAATCAAGGTAATAGCTCAGTTAATGTCAAGTATAGTAAGTCCCTAATTACAGTGGCCAATTGTGATTAGCCACTTACTTTACTCTTCATCCCCCCAAGCATTCCCTATCCTAACTACATCAGTATCTAAATCCACACGAAACACACAAGCCACATAACATGCTCACATAATACCGGTTAACATTAACTTACATAAAACCCGTTCACATAAAACTTTTACCTGCAGGCACGTAGCTACTAGGACTGGCATCCCTTTCCTTTCGTCCCATTCTCAGTTTAAGATTAGGTTCTTTTTGAAAATATTTACCCAATTCACTTAAACTTTAGCTCTGATACCAACTTGTAAGGCCCCGTTTCCGGAACGCATACAAACTGGACCGTCATCGCATAAAACATTCAAAACACATATTACTTTTGCAGCGGAATTTGAAAAATTCCATTAATAACAAAAACATTTTAATTCATTACACTACAACGCTAGTTTATATTTCACTAACATGTCAAAACGTGGATGCCAGCCTTCAAAACACTCCCAGTAGCGTATGCATCCATGCCAGCAACTCCTCAGCATCAACAATATACCTGCCAACTATCATGCATACGAAAAGTCAGCGACACTGAGTGAGTTCTAGTTTTATAAATAAAATACTTTTCTTTCGTTTAAAACCGTACTTTACTTTCGTAAGCGATCATACATCATACGTACAAATAGATAATCTCATTATTATCTTTCATCATCGTCAACTTACATTCATTCATTCATTATTATCTTTCACTTCTATCTAGATCCTGTCTCATGTAATAGCCCCGACTCATGTCCGAAGACTGATACTGTGCGGGGCCTGTAAACACCCCCGACTCATGTCCGAAGACTGACACAGTACCGGGGTACGCGACAAGGATCCCGTTTCATTTTGCAACATCCCCGACTCATGTCCGTAGACTGATACTGTGCCGGGGCCTGTAAACAAACCCCCGACTCATGTCCGAAGACTGGCACAGTACCGGGATGAGCATCACGACATCATTCGGGTCAACCTCAAGGATTAGACCCCCGTCGAGTTTATCTCATGGATAGACTCCCCGTGTGCATCCTTCGGGTTAGCTAAACCGCACACAGTTGAGCTGACGACAACATGGTCGTGCGCCTCCATTCATCGCTTGCAAGACTTTTCATTCACTCTTTACGTTCCACTTTCATTATCGTTATCTTTCACTTCGTTACATAATACTTTACGTACATAATTATACATCATACCACGTAAAGTCACAACATAATACACAACAAGTATTATAACATAATACATACGTTTTGAAACCCATTTAACGAAGAAAGATAACACATACATACAACCACAACAATCACACCATAGACATCATCACAAGCCACCACCTCATAAATAAGCATAAGCCACCCCGAGACATCATTTCTTAGCACGTAGATTCTACTTCCCAAAATTCTAGAAAAGAAACCTAAGTCCCCAAAGAAATGAGGATGAGCAAGAACAAATACGAGAACAACACTAATGCGGATGAACACCTCAGAAAATATGCCGTCCTAAAGAAATGAGCATGAATAAAAGAAATGCGGAAGAACACTTAGGCGCATAAGCATCTACAAATGCGGATGAACAAACAACAATGCGCATGAACAAAGTACTTAAATGCGGATGGACAATGCGGATGAAGTCTTAATAAAACATTCCAAGTGTCTAAAGAAATGCGGATGAAACAAATGCGGACACTGTAGCAAGTGCGGATACTATAGCAAATGTGGAAGAATAAAAGAAATGCGGACGAACAGATTAACCCGCAACATAATTATGCTATTTCCAACTCCCAATCACCATCCTAATACATCCATGGCTCAGATCTACCATACCACACACTTAGAACATACTAAACATCAAGTCTAACCCAAAAACAACCTCTAAACAAACATTCACAAAACATCCCTCGAACATAAAGCATAAACTCATGGTTATCTTTTAAAAATGCTTGTTCGGTATGCATAATAGCCCCAACACTTTAAAAATCAGTAAAAGAGGGGTCCTAAAACTCACCTTGAAGCAGCTCTTCAAACCACACACCTCCACTTGCGATGTCAGCCTCGAAATCCCGAGAGCAACCTTCTAAAACACCGAGAACTTCGGTTACAAGCTGCAAACTAAGCTAAAACCGAACATAAACCCAAGAAACTAACCTTTTGCAGCTTCTTCTTCCTTCTTCTTCTCCAAAAACCCGATTTCTTGCTCTTTTTCTTCTTCAGCCGAGGCCAAAAGCAGATCTGCTGCTTTATGGGGCGGCCATGCCTCTTTTATATTAAAATAATGAGTTTGTGCACCTTTTTCACTTTTCCCCCTTCAACTTGTGCCCATTTACTTTTCTTTCTGGATACTTTTCTTTTCTTCATTTAAATAAAAATTCGGGGTGTTACACATAATGGCATACCCAACGGAAGAATCAGGTTAAACATCTCAGATGAGCTAGTATCAACATCATTAACATAAGGTGGTTCCTAAAAGCAAGCAAAACCATTGATCAAATAAAAAACCCAAAAAAAATCAACCCAACAAATATAAACCCAGATAGAACCAGGATTGAAACCTAAAATGAACATCAAGCCAACAGTCTCAGATGAGGTAATCCCCATCATCATTGGCGTAACAAATCACCAAACAAAAAGTTTCAAATGAGGTAATCCTTGTCATTATTAACATGATGAATTACTCAAACACAAAGTCTAGAATGCATCAGTTGTTTGATCGGGTTTGAACCGAACTAGACTTTTCTAGTGATCGGAAATTAACAAATACGGAATTTAAGTTAACTTTTTACTAACAAACATAACACTTTAAATAAATAATAACACATGAAGTTCTTTCAAAGTATACACTTGATAACTTTTCTAATTACAAAGAGTAATAACAGCAGATAACAAGTGAGTAAACAAGCTAACCCTCCAAACTATACAAGTGTGAGGTACTTATACTATGAAAGCTAAATAATAAAATGAATCTTGATCATCTATTCTTGGTTTAGGATCAATGCATGTTTCAGCCATTGATCTACACATTATGGCATACCATGAATGTGCATTGCTATTGGTTACAAAGATATGTACAATAAAAGACAGAAATCGATACTCCAAAAGATCTGCAGTTACAGAAGTATGTTGTCACCACTACTCTTTGGTACTGACAGCCTTGTCTAATGCAGTAGTGAATCAACAGATCGTCAGCCTATACACAAGTGTTGATTCATAGTAGTTTAGTACTGGGAGATATTAGCATAAGTAGATAAATACTGGACTTTAGAGTTTTAGGTAGTTTCAACCTTCTTATGGTTTACAAAATTCCCCCTAGGATGATGCTACCATAACTCTTTTTCATCCTTCAAGAATCCTTATCAAATATAGTCCATACATGTATCCTCTTATATCTCTTGTGGGGTTATCAAGAGGTAGATTTACCGGATTTCTCATGTTGTGCTGAGATAGTCTGAATAAGTCATATTCTCTGACTTTAGTTATGCCGGCACTAGCAAAGGTTAGATAGAAAGAATTGAAAGAGGAATTGTAGCTCCAATGAGTAATAGGATCATGAATGCTTAAGGGAGTCACATTTAGAACATCGTCTTCTTTATCTCTATTTGGTTATGATTCAACTCTATTACTAATCTTCATTTTAAGAATAGATGCCATTTATTTTTACTTGTCAGCCATACCCTCATATTCTTTGATCAAGAAGAACATTCTTTTCAGGTCTTCAAAGTTAAGATTCAGAACTTCTACTCAATTAGCAATAAAAACTTTAACCTATCTTTTCTTCCAATGAAATACCTCTAAGCTTTCAAGTCATATCCCTAGCTAGTGATGTATGTACTATCATTTTTTGAGGATTCATCTTGTTTAGATTCTTAGACATCCTCTTCAGAAGAATTGTTCTCGATTATCCAAAGTTCTTTTGATTCTTTCAGCATCTTTAGTGATTTCCACTTCATGTGCTAAAGGATTTGCCTGAGTTCTTACTGAAGATTCAGTTGTTTGAGTTGCTTGTTGGACTAGTGGAGAAATGTGCTAAGTGGATTGAGCAGATTAGTTAGTAGTAAGAGGAGATTGTGATTGAGTGCTGGGTGCAGGTTTAGTTGATAAGGTGGCTTCAACTTTTTTTATTTTTCTTCTTTGTTTTGAAGATTGCTTTGACTTGTCAAGGTGTAACTTGTAAATCCTTAGAAGCATCTTTTGTACTTCCCTTGCTTCTAAATAATTGTTGAGATTTCTTGGCATTAACCTGGCCAAATCAGCTATATCAAATCTATTAAAACACACAAGCTGATTTCTTGAGTAACTACCCTTCCGGCTGTCGATCTGGAGATGAAATACACGTCTTTACTTTGATCATATTCCCACTCTAATATTGGATCATATGTTAACAAGGGAGTTTTGGGAATATCTTCACCTGACTCAGCTTTGACTAAGGTCAGCACTTTTTAGAGTAGAAGCTAGTCTTCTCATTTCTATATCCAAAGATACTTTGGTGCTTATAATTTGCTTTAAAAAACAAGACACAGGTCAAGTATTTCATTCTCATGATCATGGTGGGTGATCACTCTATTTGCTCTCTTGACTGCAAACCTCTTCATCTTACTTATATACCCAGCCCCTAATACTTTTGTACATTCTATTATCTTCTATTTCACTTCAAGACCAAACAGTCTTGCCTTTATAATTCTTTTTGGTTCAGGTCTCTTTAGGGCAATAATTGATGATATAGGCTGATCACCGTCTGATAAAGTAATCTCATAAGGAGGAGATGTTGGTTGCTCTGTCGGCAGATAGGAAGACCTTTGAATAGTTTTTTATCTTTCCTTATTGTCTTTTCCATTGCTCTTTTACTTTTGCATATATTGGGAGCTTTCCAGCTGTAACTCTTTTCTTAATTTCTCTGGATTTTAGATCAAGAGTAGACATACTTATTAGTCCCTACTTGTTAGAGAAACCATAGTACCTTAAGTGCATCTTCATCTGTTGCTTATCTCTTGACTTCTGCCTGATTCTTTCAACTTATTTTCTTTCAAATTGTGCTCTATCAACTTATTTTCTTTCAAATTAAGCTCTCCTTTTCCTAGCTAACTTAGCTGATTTCTCTATTTTAGCTTGAGTTTTAGTTATTAGCTTTAATTTTAACTTAGCAAGGCTCCACTCAATGGCCTCATCAAAATTAAATCCTTTCATATCAATTTGAGCTTCCAGGATGCACTATTCTTGATCCTTTTTTTCTTCTTTTGAGAGGAGGTCATTGGCCTAAAGTCAACAGTTGTTGATAAAGGAGCTTGCTGAGTGGTTGTTACTTGAGGTGTGCTCTCAGCACTTGGCCTGGATGACTTAAATAGCACTTTCTTGATGACCTTGGTTTTTTGTTTGGATGGAGCTATTGATTTTGATCTGTTAGTTTCTCCAACAGGGTTAGATCTTCTTCTTGTAAATCTAGATTCTTTTACACTTTGACTTAGTGTAATGATGTTCTTCTTTATAGAAGTTTCTTGAGATCTATTAGTTTGCAATTCTAATAGCTCTTTATCAACTTTTTGTGGATACAACTCCATCCATTTAGTCATCAGTAATTTGGCCTATCTTTCCTGTGACTCGTTTGCTATTTCTTCTTTACTAGTTATAGGTCTCTTTCCTTTGTTAGAAGTAGAGATTGCAGTATGTCTAACTGCTAAAGGTTTAGTAGATATACTTGATGCGTCACCAGCTGCTTTAGGATCATCGGTAGTTGTCTGAACTCTCTCAACATCCTTGGTAACTTCTGGGCCATCTATTTCCACATTCACTGCAATGTTAACTTGCGTTTCAGTGTCAAAATCAGGTTGACAAAATATCAACTCAGCTAATTTCTTGAGCTTAGACTTAAGTGTGTCCTTTTGAACTTTATGAAGTTGACTTGCTTCCTCTTCAAGAATCACCCAATATCTTTCCATATCATATTTCATGTTTTGGGATCCTTTTGTGTATATAATCATCTGGCGTGTTGAGTTATCTGCTGAAAGAGCTTCTTGTTTTACTGATTTGGCAGTTGCATCATCAAATAATTTCTTCAGATCTTTTGCAGCTTCTGACAACACCCTAAGTAATAGAGCTTCTTCCTCAACAGATGACTTTGGAGTTGCTTCAAGTCCTAATACTATCTTTCTCTTGGATGATTCCTTATCTATTCTTTATTTTTTAGAGTGAAAGAAGTACCAGATCTTTTGAATTGTGCCATTTTTTTTTACCAAGTTGAACTTCACGATTTAGTCTTCTCCTTGATCTTTTGAACTCCATTTTCATCTCTTCCGAGCTATCATACTCATGTCTATTCAGTCAATCATTAAGCTTGACTTTAGCTTTAGAAAGAGGTTTATAATCTTCATTCTAACTTGAAGAAAATGGAATTTGTTGTGAGCTTCTTACAACTTGTTTAGGTAGATGTTTAGGTAGATATAAGAATTTATCATCATCTTTTTTCTCCCTTTTTGATAGCATCATCTAAGATTCCAAATGACACTAAGTGGGTGGAAGAAGGTGCATCCAAAGGTTCTTGTGGTGCTGAAGATACTTGAAAGCTCAGGATGATTGACTGCTGAAGCTCAACTATTTCTTGAAGGGATTCAACCTTAGATTCAAGGTTAATTGCCCTAGCAACTTATCTTGTTAGATCAGGTTTGAACTGAACAAGACTTTTCTAGTGATTGGTAGTTAACAAATTCAGAATATAAGTTAATTGTCTACTAACAAACATAACATTTTGAATAAATATTAACACAGGATGTTCTTTCAAAGTATTCACTTGAAAGAACACATCAATCTCTACTATCAGTAAGATATAAAATGGGGAAGACAATAGATCATGCTAAATAATAGTATAGACATCCTCATCTTGTGTATGAGACATGTGAATGGGAGTTTGAGAAGATATGTCTAATGGCTCGGGATGTGAACCAGTTCCTAATGATACTTCTTCCTCGAAAGTTGTCTCAACGATGTGGATATCCCTTTTAGGTTACTCAAAAGAGTGTTGGGACACTAATTAAGGGCTAATTTTCTTGGTTTAGGTCTGCTTAAAGAAGAGAAACCTTCTTCTTTGAGCCTGATTTAGGTGGGGCTGACACCTTTGGTTTAGTAGGGACCTGTGTTTCCAGCCTCGCTTTCTTTGGTGGAGGAGACTTGGGAGCCTGTATCATCTTAGTATATGATGTAGAGGTTTGTTTCTTTGTGGTTATTTTGGGCTTTGAAGTAGAGGGTATAGGATTAGCAGTGGAGGGTGTAACCACTTTGTCACCTTGAGACTCAGTGACCTCTAGCATGTGAGCATATAAATCAGTTACTTTGCCTGAAATGATTTTGGTGTTGCTTTGAACTTTGTAAAGATGACTTTGTTTAAGGAAGCCAAGGCATACACATCTCCTTCAAGTTTTAATTTGTTACCCAGATCCTCGTTTATAGTATAGTTAAATAAACCTCGGGCATATAAGAAATTTGAATTATTCAGCAGCAATTACATTTTTTCATAGATTTTGAAATATAAAGTTTGAAAAATTTTAACTCTTCTATTTTACAAGCCCATAGTGGAACTTGATCCCATCCTCTTGATTTGTATGAAAGACAATGTAGAGAGATATGAAGGATTATTCTCCAATTATGATATACTATTGATTTGGAGAAGGTTGAAGTCGGAAGAGTTCCTTCATACCTCATATCTTTAAACGTGGCACTCAATACATCTTTGGAGAAAGAGGTTTTTCCATTTGCATCGTTTAGTCAGAGATGATAGCGAATCTTGGCAGGGGAGATGGTGATGTTGAGTCCTTGTACGACTGCCGTCGGGACTTTGGTTCCATGTTCTCTATTGAAAGAACATGTGTTCCAAAATTGCTAAATGTGCGAAACACATATCACCAATTCGACTGAAATGGCAAAAGTATAGTTGCTATTGTGAAGAAATTTCAGTACAGGGTTATATACTGAATCACAAAAGGGTTCAAGTGATGCAACAATGTTGTAATTATGTCCAAATTCTTGGTTTTAAGTGGCTATTTGGAAATGTTTTGATTTTAGAGTAGGGTTTAAGAAAGATGGAGATAATAGATGAATGTATAAGGTAATAATCAGTAAAATAGGAGTTGATTTACAACTATAGGATAAAATATAATAGTGTAATATTACCACTGTAGTTGCAGTTCTGACACTTCTGGGATGATGGAATAGTCTTTTCTAGGAAAAGTATGGCGCCACTACGTATCGGAAGATAGAAGTGGGTCATACTAGATTTTTGCAGTTCAAGTGATGAAATTCACTTATCTACTGAAAATTAAAACTTGGCAGCTGCACAAATGGGTTATCAAGAAAACAGATTTTTCATAATCTTTATCAATTAACATTTTAAAATGATTTTGAATGTATTATAAATTATTTAAATTTCATCATTCCAATAGCAGATATAAGAAATTTAAATCTTGTTTCATAAAATGCTTTTGTGAAAAGATCTGCATATTGTTCATTTGTATGAACTTTGACAAATTTATTAATCTTCTTCTCTACATAGTCATGAATGAAATGATACCTTATATCAATGTGTTTAGTCTTTGAATGCTAAATAAGATTATTAGTAATTAAAATGGCACTGTTACTTGTGGATGGGATTATTCATGAAGGTTAACCCGTAATCTCTAAGTTTAGTTTGAATCTAAAGCACTTGACCACAACAACTAGAGGTAGCAATGTATTCTGCTTCGACAATTCATGTAGACACACATGTTTGTTTAATGCATTGCCATGAAACCACCCTTTACCCTAAAAATGGACATCCTCCTGACGTGGATTTCTTGTTAATGTTGCATCCTGCATAGTCACTGTCCGTATATCCATAGTCCTAAATTAGATTCCCTAAAAGATACTTCGAAATTCTCTCGGCAACAATCAAGTGTTACATTTTTGGAGTAGCTTGAAATCTTGAGTAGAGACATGTGGCAAACATAATATTTGGTCTGTAGGTCGTGAGGTACATGAGAGATCCAATGATGGCTCAATACTATTGCTGATCTACTGCTTCCCCCTAAAGATTAGTAGTTAAGAGCATGCCTTAGATATTGGCGTTTTACAGCTTTAGCATCAATAGCCTGAAATCTCACTAAGATGTCCTGTAATACTTAGACCGATTTATGAATATGCCATTAGGAGTTTGTTTAACCTGAAGCCCTAGGAAGAAAGTAAGATATCCCATAGAGCTCATTTCAAACTTTGACTTCATGAGCTTCTCAAATTCTTTGCACAATCTCTCATTTGTAGAACCAAATATAATGTCATCCACATATACTTGTACCAACATGATATCCATTTTAACTTTCTTTATGAAGAGAGACTTGCCTATGAAACCTTCGATGTATCTATTTTTCAATAGAAAAGTAAAGAGTGTCTCATACTATTTTCTTAGAGCTTGATGAAGCCTATATAGAGCTTTTCAAATTTGCACACATAATCTGGATACTTTGGATCTTCAAGCCAGGTGGTTAACTGACATATACTTTTTCATCTATCTCTTCATAAAGAAATGCACTCTTAATATTCATCTGAAACATCTTGAAGTTTCTTGAGGCAGCAAGAAAAATTATTATAACCTCAAGTCTTATTACCGGAGCAAAAACTTCATCATAATCAATCCCTTCTGCTTATGTGTACCCTTGTACCACAAGTCTTGCCTCGTTCTTGATAACAATTCCCCTGTCATCCTTCTTCTTTTTGTACACCTATTTGCTTCCTATGGCTATCTTCCCTTTTGGAAGAGCATATAATTTCCAAACCTTATGTCTCTCAAACTAAAGAAGCTCTTCCTGCATAGCATCTAACCTATCTGTTCTCTCTTAGCACTTCATCAACTTTCCTTGATTCCAATTGAGACAATAAGCAAGAGAATAAACAAATGTTTGCCTTGTGATCTTTACTTCTTGTTGTGACACCAGCATCAACATTACCAAAGACATTTTTAACTAGATGCTCTTTATGAATTCTTAGTCTTAGGATCACTTGATGTTGTTAAGATTAATCCAAATTTATGAAATTTGTTTCAGGAAGCTAAGTAGATTGACTAGTGGCAATGATTGGATCAACTACCAAATTGACTCCTTCTTCAGCTTTTGTCATGTTTCTTTCCCTATCAACACATTACCTGGTACCATAATGTTCATTCATAGGAGTATCCTCATCTAATAAGTCATCATGATCAATTGATGGTTAATTTATCACATTTTTGGTACTTGCATGCACATCTACAGACTGCAACTGGATGGGATCAGTAGTTGATCTTCTTTGATCAAAACAAAGTGGGAGATCAAATCTATAATCTTTATCACTTGTTTGTGTGTCTACTGATCTTTCAACTGAATCTCTTGAAACTTTCTCAAGTAAATGGTTAAAAGTATATATGAACACATTTAGATCAGACATACAACTTGGGGTACTACTGACACTATTTGAGAAGTTTGCATTAAATATTACATTTTTAGATTCCTTAACACTATGGTTAACTTTGTTATATACTCTATAAGCCTTAGCTTGTGATGAGTATACTACAAAGAACCCATCTCCTGATTTCTCAGCAAATTTGGAAATATGATCTTTGGTATTAAGTAGAGTGCATGGAAATCTAAAAGGTTTTTAGAATCCTATAAATGGTCTTCTCTTATTCCACAATTCATTAGAGGTTTTCCCATATGTCTTGACTATTCACACTCTAATTTGAACATAGGACGTAGTTCTGACTGCTTTAGCACAAAATGTTATAAGGAGTTTGGATTCATACAACATGGTCCTTGCAGCCTCAGTAAGTGTCTTATTTTTTCTTTAAACAATTCCATTTTATTTAGGATTTCTAGCAGCACTATATTGGGTTACAATACCTTTTGATTCACGAAAGGATTCAAAAGTGTGGTTTTTGAATTCCGTACCCTGATCACATTTGATTATTTTAACCTTTTGATCAATTTGTTTCTAACTTTTAATAATAAATGAGTTTACTATTTTTGCAGTTTCATCTTTAGTTTCTAAGAACAAAACCTATGTGAATCATATAAAATCATCTATTATAACCAAGCAATATGATTTTCTTCCCAAACTCTTTACACCTATTGGACCAAACAAGTCCATGATTAACAAATATAAAGGAGTAGTGACTGAATTCAGTTCTTTGGACTTATGAGAAGATTTGTGTTGCTTTCCCTTTTGACAAGCAACCCAAAGATCGGTACATGTAAACTCTTTGTTTGGTAGTCCTATGACTAACCCATTTTGAGCTAATCGATTCATGTCTTTTTAGGTTTACATGAGCCAATCTTCTATGCCAAATAGAGGATTGATTAATTGATGCTTTTGAAATGAAACATGACACATTTCCTGACGGTGATGCATTCTGCATGTTGAGCATGTACATATTATCTTTCCTTGGGGATGTTAAAAGTATTTTATCATTTGGAATAACAAAACCAATAGTTAGAACAATAAATTTATGCTCTGTGAAAAGAGTATTGTGTTTTTTATCACAAAACTGAGACATACTCAGTAATTATAGTTTAACTCTTTCACATAATTCACCTTATTAAAGCTTACCTTTCCATTACTGACTGTGCCTCTACCAGTAATGTATCCTTATCTTGAATCACTTCTAAAGGAAACTGATCCACTATCATATGGTTCAAGATTTAGCAGGCATGATCTATCACCTGTCATGTGTCGAGAGCATCAGCTATCCACAATCCATAAGTTATCTTTGTTTCGCGGATGCTCCTACACATAAACAATTTGGTTAGTGATGAATGGGGACCTAATCCTATTTAGTCTTGTGTCTTTTAAATTGCAGCACTTAAACTTCACTCTCAAGTGCTAAATGTTTGATTTTGGGTTTTGGGTCATCTTGACTTTTATCAAGATTGGTTGATGTCTTTTGTCTCCAAAACTCTTTTTGTTTTGTAGTTTTGGAAGTGTTGGACGATTTGACATCACCCTTCTTTCAATGACCTTTTGAAGCTTTTGAAGATGATAAAGTTTTCTTTAAAATCTTTTTCTTGGGGGTTGTAGATGCTGATATGTTCGGCAGACTCTTCAGAAATGCTTAATTTTTCTTTTTTAGATTGTTTTGTTTTCGAACAAATTTGGAAGTACCAACTCCTTTTTTTAATTGGTTGAGCAGCAACTACATGCCTCCTTGAGGAACTTGATTCGTTGATGTGAGTGGTGGATTGAGCTAAAGGATTATATTGACATTTTTTAGCGAAGTGATCATTTTCACCGCACATCAAGTATCACTTTCTTCCTTAAAGATCTCATAAGTAGATCATCTTGATCTGATTCTTCTTCTTGGATGACTCAATCTTCCTCTCGAGTTCTATCAACTCTTTCTTCGTCTCCTCTCTCTTACCTCTTTCAATCATCTCATGGTCAATAAAATCTTCAAGTGTCACTTTCTTTCTTAAAGATCTCATAAGCTACCTTTCCTTTTTCATTTTCATCTTCCTGTACATACTATTTTTAAGTTTATAATTAGCATGTGTGTTAAGATTAATCTTCTTCCATGGGAACTTCTTGTTATGAATCTTCATAGCTTTATTAGTAGATTTTTAAAAATATGGTTGTGGCATTTCTTTTGAAGCAACTGAGGTTCCTACACAACAGTTTTTATCATGTGTCTTTTTGTTCAACTATGTTTTGGTTAAGATTTTGGTCTGATTGAAGACAAAGGCCTAGTTGTCCGGCTATCGTTTTCGGAAGCTGAGCTTTCTTTAACAAACTTAACCTCTCAAATCACTTTCTTTCTCTCCTTCTCCATCTTCCTCTTAATTTCTCCTTTTCTACTCTTCTTTACATCTTACTTCTTAACTTCTCCTTCTTCCCTCTCTCTTCTTTCTTCTTCAGGTTTATCATCTACTGGCTCTGCACTAAGTGGATCGATAGATATCTTCTCTTTTATGTCTAAGCTACATCTAGGAGTGTATGCTAGGGTGTAAACCGTTGGTGGTTTGACAGCATGGTACCCCAAGCCTCTCTTTGTTTGATAAAGCTTTTAAGAGTTCTTAGTAAAGGAAAGCAACTTCTCAAACTTCTTAGTTTGAACATTGTATTTGTTAGCATATCTCTTAACAATTAACAAGTCACATAGGCTGACTTCAACTTGGCCAAACGATCATCAATCTGGGTCTCTAGGTTTATTTGTTCATGTTTTAATGAAACAATCTTTTCTAGCTCTTTTATCTTTTCCTTTTGAGCTTGATCAGTTTACTTAAAATCAGTTTTTAAAATGTTAATTAATTCCATATTGTTCATGAGATCCAGATTATGTCTTCTATACATGTTCACTTTTACAATATGCTCAGGTGTATAGCAAGGTTCAGAAGTTACCTGAGGTGCCCGAGTTGAGCTACCCGCCATCAATGCATTATTAATGGGGGTGATGTCTTCTACTTGAAAGCTCCAGTCAATTAGCTCTTCTCCTAAAGCTACAGTTTTCATGTGTCTTTGATTAGTTGAAGCAGAGTAGTTTTTGTAGGTTGTAGGTTGTTAAAGTTGGGTGAGCTTGAGGGAGATGGATTTGATTTAGGTGCTTTGCGTTCCTTGGTAAGGTGTCCAAGTTGTTTGCAATTGAAACACTTTACCTTGCTTTTGTCAAATCCAAATCTAGATCTTCTTAGTCTTTGGAACTTCCTTCCGGTTCTCTATTGGAACTGTTTAGCTATGAAAGAGATCATGGCTATTTGATAGTTGATATCGAACTCTTCAAGATCATCTAGATGTACGCATTACAGATCTTCTGTAGAGAGTTAGAAGAGGCTTTCGTGCTCACTAACAAAAGCTAAGCTATAAGAGTTGTTGGCTGAAAAGAATCATGAGGACTGCTGATTCTATCTACTGAAAGATGGTGAAGTCTGTGACTCAGCAGTTAGAGATTCCGAATAGGTGATTTTCGACACTTGATGAGTCACCATAAGAACTTGATAGGCTTGAGAGTGAAAGGGTTGATGAATGGGTGCCATGCAGGACCATTTAAAGGGTTGGTCAATACAATCAGTCTCACAATGAGGAGAGTTTTAGAACACTTAACAGATCAAATGGGGAACCGGGTTTATGTAAATGATACTAAGAACATAAGTAACTGAGACAGAACCAAGAACAAGAACAGACGAATATGGTTTTCAAGGATGCTGTATATTGCTCTCAAGTTCTATTACAAGTGCTACGAAGCATAGAAAGAAATACAAGGACCTGAGATACTTTATACTACATCCTACAGCCGGTTATACCTGGAAAACCAGCTGGAATTTACCACTAGACAAATACTGCATTGCTAGAAGTAAAGTATCTAAGATAAAATATTATTCTAGATTAGGCAGTCATGACAGGTCTATGACTTACCATTTGTCACCAACTAAGTATGATAACTGTACTAACTGATAAAGGTGAATAGTGGATTAAAGTATGGTTAACTGTATGGGTGTAGGAAATCTCCATTCAGTGTATCAGAGTTGGCAGCGGATGTCAGACAACCCATACTTATGTCCACTGGTTCATAGTTGATTCTTCCGAAGGCAAATGGCTTCGGAAGAATAAATTCTTCTGAGGCCTATTTATACTTCGAAAGAATCAACTTCTTCCGAGTCTTCTGCAAGTCTTCATGACTTCATTCTTTGGAAAACTTTGTCTTGGATCTTCTAAGTGTGAATGCTTCAAAAGGAGAACTACTTGGTCTCGGAAGACTTGGTTCTACCTTCGAAAGTTCTTCATATACTTCAGAAGGAAAACTATTTAGTCTCGGAAGACTTAGTCTTCCTTTGGAAGTTCTTCATACTTAAGCTTCAGAAGATCTTCAATTTGTCTTCGAAAGAGCAGCTTTGTCTTCGGAAGACTTCTTCAATTGTACTTCAAAGTGTTGTTTTGGTTGCATCAGCCTCATATGAACTAACAAACTCCCCCTAGGCTGATTCTACCAAAACAGAGAAGTTATTTAGATATTGACAGTCCTTATTAGGATCAAGACCACACCTTTCTTCATCATCCGGTCAGGATCCCTCAGATTCTCATAATATCTTCTCATGTCATGGAGATCATGTAGAGGAAGAGCAAGCATGTCTTGCCAGAAATAGACATCTTGATCTCCTTGATCTATGATGACATACCACCTGTCTGGATTAGCAGCAAAGGTCCAGGACAAGATGGGTCTTCCAGTTGCAAGAGGCTACTCTTTGAGTTGGAGTTGGTTGAGCAGCCTCCTCTTTGAAGTCTTTAACTGAGAGGACTGGTCTTCAACACCAGGTTGTTCTACTATGTCTCTCTCAGTTGGGTTCTCTTCTCTTACAGGTTCAGAAGGAGAGTGAAGAGGACCCTGCTATTGATCAGAAGATGAAGTTAGTTGAGATTCAGCTCTAGGTCTAGGTTGTGTTGTCTTAGGGGGTTCAACCTTGACAACCTCAGGTTGAGCTGGACTTGGTGGAGAATGCGAGTCAACAAGCTCTCCCTTTTTAATCTTCTGCTTGATAACTCTAATGTGCTCATCCATAGTGGATAGAGACATTAGACCAAGCCTCCTTCTGGAGAATCCATACAACTTCAAGAAGCTCATCATCCTTTGTTTGTTAGCAGACTTCTTTTGGATTTTTTGGATGATGGTTCTTGACTTTGCAGCTTCTAAGGGGAAAGATAGTAATTCATCTACATTGTAGTTTTTGTCCCCCAAGTAGTTTATCCTGGCTGCCCTCAACTCATCATCCTGAGTATTTGGCCTGGGGGCAACCCTGATGGCAGCTTCCATGAAGCCTGGAGACTCACTTGAACTTTCTCCACTTAGCTTCCTTTTCCTCTCTCTTTCCTCCTCCTCAATCTCCTCAAAGTTAGTTTTTGTTTCCCTTTGTCACTCAAAGGCCTTGGTGACTCAGGGTGGAAAGAGCTTTGGTCTTCATTGCTTTATTCAGCAGTCAAGCTCTGGCCAGAGAGAGGCTATGAAGCACCTTCACTAGCTGGTGCCTCACTAAGGGTAATAGGTGCTGAAGAAGTTCATGTCTCAAGGTTCAAAGGTTCAACTTCTAGGCCTTCAGTCAAGGCTTTCCCTTTGAAGCTAATCTTAGGGTCCACCTCAGCATCCAGTTGACCAAAAGTCTTACCTGCTAGCCTCTGTCTATATTGAATCAACATCTGTCTTCTTTAGATCTTCCTCTGAGTACTTTGTTTGATCCTTAGGAATCGTACCACCTCATTCACCAGCAGCATGGACCATAAGGACATATGGTCCATTCAGAATTAATAACTACAACTTCTAGTATTGATTACATGGAAAATCTTCCATTCTGATTTTCCAAGTATCACAGTCATTAGGAGTAAACATTGAAGGTTTGGTTTGAGTATCATTTTCCAAATCATGCTTACTGGAAATGGCAACAACGGTCATTTTGAGTGGATAGAGAATCTTAAGGTTTTAGGTGTTTGAAGGTATGATCAATAGAAAACAAGTTATTTGTTGAAATGGAACTTAAACAAATCTAGAACCAAAGCTCTGCTACCACTTGTTGGATCGGGTTTGAACTGAACAAGACATTTCTAGTGATTGACAGTTAACAAATTTAGAATCTAAATTAACCTTCTACTAATAAACACAACACTTCAAATAAATAATAACACATGAAGTTCTTTTAAAGTATTCACTTGATAACTTTTTTATTACAAAGATTAAGAACAACAGATAACAAGCGGACAAACAAGCTAACCCTCAAAACTATACAAGTGTGAGGTATTTATACTATGAAAGCTAAGCACTAGAATGAATCTTGATCATTTATCCTAGGTTTAGGATCAATGGCATATTTCAGCCATTGATCTACACATTATGGCATACCACGAATATGCATTACTATTGGTTACAAAGATATGTATAAGAAAAGATTAGCAGTTGTAGAAGTATGTTGTCACCACTACTCTTTGGTACTGACACTCTTGTCTAATGCAGCGGTGAATTAGCAGATCATCACCCTATACATAAGTGCTTATTCACAATAGTTAAGTACTTGGAGATATCAACATAAGTAGGTCAGTACTAAACTTTAAAGTGTTACGTAACTTCAACCTTCTTATGGTTCAACATCAGTTAACAACATCCATTTAGAAAAAATAAACGAGCTCACTATTTAGATTTAAGTTGAATCTGAAAACCCTAATGTTTCAATCAGCACAAGAAATAGGGAATCAGAGAGAGAGAGAGAGAGAGAGAGAAAGGAAAAGAGGCCACAACAATTGTTGAACTATCATGATTGACACCTTGACTAGCGAGAAAAAAACTGTCAGCCTAACCTCAATCGGAAATGGGAGGTGGAGCGGCAAATTTCTCCAAGGACACTGCCACCATCACGGAGGCCGACGACCATCTGCCATCGTTGCGGCCAACTCCATGTTAACCGAAAAAGGGAGACGGAGTGGTGGCTTCCTTACAGGTGCAAAGGGAACCGAAGACCCACTAAACAGGGGAACCAGACAGAGGAAGCAAGAAATCGGGAACTACCGGAGCACCGCCTCTGTCGTGTGGGTCACGCTGGAAATGGACGGGTCCACGTCCACCTCCCCAAAACCTTTAGCCCCCCCTCCCCCCACATACCCTCTCTAACACCACCACCACTATCACAACACCGATTTAACCATAAGCAAGAGCTCCTTCCACTACAGAGGCATTGCAGGCGGTAGTTGAAGGCAATATTACAGACGGTAGATGACGGCAGGGTTTGCTCATTTCTCTCTCTACAAATGAACCGATGGGAGGGATACTGGAAGTCTTTTCCTTTTTCCTCTCTTTACAAACACCTTTGAGAGATGGGTCAAAACACAAAAACAACCAAATTTCCTGCTCCTTTCATTTGGTTTTTAAATATATAGGAGAATAATTAAGACTTTTTAATTGCCCAATTATATGATACTACTTCAAATGATAGATGTTATCCTATTATAACCAATCTATTGGTATCTCAACCAAAACCGCACCCCAACCCCCACAGTAGAAACTCTAAGACTAGAAAAACCATCTGGCTCAACCCAAAATATTTTATCCCGAGTGAGACTCAAATCAACGACCCTTAAGGGAAACCACCAGGATACCACAACACCAAATGACCAATGGTAATAAATAACTAAGATAACACGTAACATCTTTCTAGCACCCCAAACAAATGTTTTAATGCATCCCTTTCTTATTTAATTGAAAAATCATAACAACAATAAATATTGTGACAGCCGGTGTTTTAAGGTTAACACCATAACTTAACTCCTCGTCAGTTAATTATTTTATGTTGTATAATTATTCTTTCTGCCATTTTCATTTATTAAATTGTCGGGTAATAAACAAAAGTAATAATAATACTACTATTATTAAAAGCAAATTAAAATTTAATTAGTATTAACTCCTAGTATTATTAAATCGTATCATTAATAAAGCCCAATCATAAATTACATAAATTAATTTCAACCATATCTAAAACCAATCGCCCCCTCTCCATCTCGGTTACTCTCTCTCTCTCTGTGCCCTCTCCTCCAAACCATATAACCCTAGCTCTATCCTCGATCTCTCTTTGTCACTTGCTAACCTCTCAACTCTCTCAGCTACCTTGGTTCTTAAACCCTTCCACCACGAAATCATGTGCACCAACTTTTTCCCTCTCAGTCTCTCTCGCCGATTTGGTTGTCTCTTGGTTTATTCACATGAAGCTCGTAACTGGTTTGTCTCTTTTAATTTGTTTATCTAATGATACTTGTTATTGTTTGTCTTTCTATCGATTACTGTGCTCGGTTGAGGTTTCGGTTACCATATGGCATGCACTTAAGGGTTTTCATATGGTTGCATGGGGGATGTATGTTGGTTGGGGGCTGTTAAGGGTCGGTTACAGTGGGTTAACCAAATAGGGTTTTGGGTTAGGAGTGTGTGTGCATGTCTTATGGGTGGCCAGCGTATGTGTGTATAGGTTTTCATTATATGATTGTGGTGTGTGTACGATATGTACACGACCGGTTAGGGTTGGTTTGGTTAACGCTTGCATGGTGGGTGTTACATAGCCGGTTATCCATGTTGGTGATGCATGGGTGTTGTTTAGTTGGGTATTCATATAGGTGTGTGTGGGTTCGGTTAAGGTGGTATGGGGGTTCAGCCAAGGGTTGGCCACGGAAATGGGTGGTTCATGAGCCATGATCGAAGAGTCCGGTGGGGATGCTTAGTGAGTAGCATTAAAGTTGAGTGTGTGGATGGATAGTCCTCAGGTGTACCTGGCTAGGGTTATGGGCACATGGGTGTGGGGATGAGAGTTGTGTTGGGATAAACCCGATAAGGGTTTAGCCATGTGGCCTCGGTTAGGGTTGTAGGTGTGTATGGAATGGTGTGCACGTTTTCATGTTGTGTATGTGCTCAAGAGGATGTGTGGCATGGGTGTATGCGGATAAATGCTTGCATGTACGGGTTAAGTGTGTGTGTATGTGTAGGTATCATTAGGGTTTTGTGTTGGTTTTGTTTTAGTGGTTCAAGCCTTGGAGCCATGGTGGTATGCTATGCATGAATGTGATTGTGTTTATGGTTGCATATGTTTGGGTGGAGTGTTAGTGTCTAGCATGAAACCTAATTGAAAACGAGTAACAGTATCACCCAATTATTACTATTTAGTATTAACTTAATAAGTACATAAATTCAGGTGTTTGAGAAACCTAAGCTCTTGTTCTTTGCATTATTTAATTGCTATACGTTCGAGGAGAGTTTATAGCCCCACTTTCTTTATACTCTTTTTGGGGAAGAGAATCATGTTTTTTCAAATGTTCTTTCGCTTAAATTAGTATTGTTGTATGATCAATTGTATACTAGTGTTGTACCATATAAAGTCCTCACTTTCAAACTATTAGTTATGTGTTTTAGCGAGCCAATTCTAAGTAGATCTACTGGGTTTAATAAACCCCACATTGGCTAGTCGCGCTAGCACGATTGGATGTCAAATAGGCGTTCAATTGGCCTAATTTATGTTGTTGTGGTCTAGTAACCACAACCGTGGCATATTTATACTTTGTCAGTTTCGGTTGCGAACTTCATACACTAAGTAACTTATTACATAGACTAGCTATTGACTTGATATACTTTGTTTACTGGATCTGTTTTCTGAATTCTTACTGTTTTGATAAACCTGTGAACTCAACAACCCTGTGTTGATACTTTAGCAAGTTTCTCTCGGGTTAATAAAGGTTTACACTGCTAGGAGCATATTCACTGAAGTTCATGCATTATTGGTCTTTTCCAATGGTTAATTGGGTTTTTACAATTAAAACTGAATTCGATTTAAATAATTTTCAGATTAATTATTTTCTTGAAATCAAGTTTTCATAATTATAAGTTTTTTAGTATTTTTAGAATATAAAGGTGGAAAATACAACCTGGAACAGGAAAAAAGAATCAAACACATGAAAAGAGAATACGAAGTAAAGCTAGAGCAAGAAATTGAAATTTAACACAAAAGAAAGGAATATATCAAAACAGAATGAATATATGTTTGTAAATCTTAATTGTTAAATGAAAGAGGTTCAAATATAAAGTGTATTTTTGCTACAAAGTGTAAGAAGACACAATAAGTCAGAAAAAGTCACAAAAAAAATTATATCTCACAATCTAAGTCGAATTTCAAAAAAGTAGTTTTGATCTTTTGTTCCCCTAGCCGTTCTCACTAAAAAAAATAAACGAAAAATAAAAAAATTAACGTTTTTTTATTGTGTCATTTAAGAAAGACACAATGATGTCATTGTGTCATTATGAAAGACACAATGACGTCATTGTGTCATTATGAAAGACACAATGACGTCATTGTGTCATAAAAGACACAATGAATTTTTTTATTTTTTTTCTGAAAGGGGACGACGAGAGGAACAGAGACTCCGAAGTACGTTTTGAAATTCGATTTAGATTGTGAGATATATTTTTTTTTTACTTTATTAGCCTCATTGTGTCTTCTCACACTTTGTAGCAAAAATACACTTTGTAGAATAACCTCACCCTTATTAAATAATATAATCTAATATTTTTTTTCTTCAAATAAAAAAAGTTTCAAACATAAAAGTATAAGAAAGAATTTTAACTATTAATCTTCTCAATACATTATTGAGATCACATCACGAAGAAAAAAATTATAAGAGTAGTTATTTAGGACATGACCACTTTTGTTAATTTTTTAAAATTTCTGTTTTATAACTTTTATATACGATATTATTTTTTTATAAAATTACAACATAAAAATGATCAATTTTTAATCTTTAAAACAAGTACGGTATCGTTATATAAAAAAAATAAAAAAATTTATAATTTTCATTTCATATAATTTCTGCTCACCCTTGTGTTCTTAGTAAAGTTCATAGTGTTCGTTTCGCCTGTTATCAGTTTTTTTAACAATTGTATTTTTTCTAAAACGATGAATTCTAAAAAACATAATGGTAAACAACACTGTTGTATACTTCTATTGTGTAAAACACAATTATAAAATAATAACTAATTAATCTGATACATTAAAAACAGTGACAAAATAGCATAAAATAATATAAACGTAAAACACAAATGATTAAGTGTGTTATTGTGTTTTTTGTGATTGTCTTTGTGTTTGTTTTGTTGTGATTGTCATTGTGTTTTCTTGAAACTATTAGTTTAAAAAACTCAATATTAAAATGAGATCATTATGTACTTTTAATTATAAAGTATAATGATTAAATAATAATACTTTTAAATAATATAAAATAAAGAGAAAATATTTTAAAATGTAAAACATAATTATGAATAAATATAACAAATGATGAAAAATATTTGATAGAATTACCCGATATTTGACACAATTATTCTACGTATTAGAAACAACAAACTGATGTATTTTGACACAATGATCAAAATATCATCCCTTTGAAAAACAATGGGATAAATGTTAAACATAGAATCCCTCTTAGAATTTTTAGTTAAGTATTTTTTTACTATAACACTACATTATATTATGAAAAAGGTTCAAATACAAAGTGTATTTTTGCTACAAAATATAAGAAGACACAATGAGTCAAAAAAAATCACAAAAAATTATATCTCACAATCTAAATTGAATTTCAAAAAAAGTAATTCCGTGTTTTTGTTCCCCTAGCCGTCCTCACTAAAAAAAATAAACGAAAAATAAAAATAATAAAAAATTAACGTTTTTTTATTGTGTCATTTATGAAAGACACAATGACGTCATTGTGTCATTATGAAAGACACAATGACGTCATTGTGTCATAAAAGACAATGAATTTTTTTTTATTTTTTTCTGAAAGAGGACGACAAGAGGAACAGAGACTCTAAAGTACTTTTTTGAAATTCGATTTAGATTGTGAAATGTGACTTTTTTAGCCTCATTGTGTCTTCTCATACTTTATAACAAAAATACACTTTATAGAATAACCTCACCCTTATATTATATATGTATTTGTCATTTTTGAAACGGCACAACGTAAATTCTAAATAATAAATCATATGCTGCACATGCCCAAAAGAAAGAGAAATATCAAGATTTAAAACATTTTTTTTGACTTATAGCATTATGTGTATTTCTTTATCCTAAAACCTATTTAAATATCTAACTACATTGGGTTGATTTCGATGACCCGACTGAACCTAATAAAATTCTTGAGAAATCTGAATACTAAAACATAATAAAAAAAATCCCGGATTTCTATCGTATTATAATAGTTTTAATATCTTTCAAAGTATCAAATTAAATATTTTAGAATTATGTTATTGATTGTTGAACCATTTTGTCTATTTGTTTTTATTTTATTTTAGCCGCCTTAATTTTACCTATCCCTGTAAGAGATAGATTGATATAACTTATATTAGTTTACATCAAAATATTTCGATTGAGATAATTGTGCCTAACAAAGGTCAACGAAGATTTGGGTCCATGTATATTTGTGATAGTAAAAGAATTTCAATTAGGTAAAACAATAGTATCAATGATATTTTGATTCTCCATTTTATTAAAATTAATTAGTCTGATCCATATCCATATAATATAAATATCTTGATATCAATCTTTCAATTTTGCTCAAATTAACCACTTTTGAGATATAATAAAAATAAAATGCTGAAAAGTCAAAATGTTGGAAAGTCAAAGATTGGTCGTGTATGAACGTAAAAAACTCGTTTTCACTACTACTATTGTAGGTCCCTGGGTTGTTGTGTGACAATGGATATATGGCTCACGATAAATTGCTTGAAGACAAATTTGAGAAAACTATACTAACCTACTATCATATTGGAAATCAGACTTCTTTAATCACATTATATACTATATTAATTAGCAACATGAGTGTTACAATAAATTTATTAGTTTTTCTTATTTTGCCACAAAGGTTTGATAAATTTGTTTTTTGGTCCCTCAAAATTAAAAACTTTAGTTTTAAGAACTTTAACTTTTGCTATAAAACATTAGTACTTTATGAATTTGTTATAAAAGGTAAATGAGTTAGTTTTTTGTTTTTTTTTTTTTTAGTTTTCATTCTCTTATTGTTTTACCATATAATTCAAGTTGTAAACCCGTTATATTTTCTAATAATTTAGTTTATTGGTAATAACTTCCATTCGTAGACTTTTTTTATTAATTAGCAACATGAGTGCTACAATGGATTTATTAGTTTTTCTTATTTTGTCACAAAGGTTTGATGGAGTTTTTTTGGTCCCAGAATATTAAAAACTTTAGTTTTAAGAACTTCAACTTTTGCTACAAAGCATTAGTATTTTATGAATTTGTTAAAAACGGTAAATGAGTTAGTTTTTTGTTTTTTTTTTTTTTTTTTTGCTAATATTCTCTCATTTTTTTTACCATATAAGTTACGTTTTAAGCCCATTTTATTTTCTAATGATTTCGTTTATTGGTAATAACTTCTGTTCGTAGACTGCTTTATTAATTAGCAACATGAGTGCTACATTGGATTTATTAGTTATTCTTATTTTGCCACAAAAGTTTGATGAAGTTGTTTTTTGGTTCTTCAAGATTAAAAACTTTAAACTTTAGCTTTAAGAACTTGAACTTTTTCTACGAAGCATTAGTATTTTATGAATTTGTTATAAAAGGTAAGTAAGTTAGTTTTTTTGTTTTTTTAGTTTTCATTCTCTCATTTTCCTAGCTTATAATTTACATTTTAAACCCGTTTTATTTTCAAATGAATTCGTTTATTGGTAATAACTTTTGTTCGTAGACTTTTTTTAAGAAGTGAAATACTAGGACGTACTTATTTTCTTTGTCAGTGCTCCGATATGATTTTCTTTTGAAACATAGTTGTATAAAAATAGATTTTTTAACATTGTAAGCTATAGCAAGTGTAGTTACCATCATGGTACCATGACAAATTGAACTGATTATGAGCAAGAAAAAATTGGCGTATTGATATTATTGGTACTAAATATTCGCCTTTATCGTTTTGATGAGCCGAGCCAATAACAACCAAAGTAAAGTAACGTAGCATCGGAAAAGTGACATATTTCCTGCCGCGTAGCAAACTAGTATAATTTAACTATCTTGACACTCTTGTTAATATATGAACCAAAAAACAAAATCATATGAATTACAAGTGTAAGGATTACATTTAGAGGCTGATGCAACCAAAGAGCTCTCAACATGCACATGTGAAGTACAAGGAAGTTACTTCGGAAGATTTGATATAACTCAATGAATTATTCTAAGTATCAAAGTCTTCCGAAGCCAAAAGACCAAATCTTCCGAAGCCAAAAATAAAGTTTTTCGAAGCTTCAAAGACAAGGTCTTCCGAAGCCAAAGACTGATTCCTTCAAAGAGAAGATTTTTCTCACCAACTTATATGAGTTGGTAAAAAAATCATACTTTTGTCAAACTATAGATTAAGATCTTGAGTATGTAACTTTCTACTTTTGTACTTTTATCTTTTTTGTATTAGATAAGGATGTGAGTTATAGCATGTCATAATCACTAGTTAAAAAACAATCTGTCTTTTGACTTTACATCGATCTTGTTGTCTAGATTAGTGTTGTCAGCTGGCCTTCAAAGTATGGCTGGCTGTAGGATGTAGTATAAAGTGTCTCAAGTACATCATTCTTGAAAAACATATTATCTTGTTCTTGTTGTGTTCTTTACTTTTGTTCTTTGTTTTTCATCTTAAGTCGGTTCCCTATTTGATCTGTAAGTGTTCTAACTCTCCTAACACTGTGAAACTGTTGCATTGACCCCTTCACGGGTCCTGCAATTGGTATCAGAGCTTTTCAGGCTCTTGATTGTAAGATCTCACCATCTTAGATCTCTTTAATTTCACAAAACACTTACCAGCTGAAATGGCAGCTCTCACAAAGGCTGGTATAGAAACCGGTACCATGACAAAGTCTTCACTGATCACTCCTGATGACTTTGATACTTGGTGCCAACGTATAGAAGGGTGCATCAAGTCTTAAGATAGTAGGATGTGGAGATCTGTTATTGAAGGACCTCACATCCCTAGCACCTCTTCAGCCACTGCTGGAGGTGGGATGATTCCAAAAGAAATGGCTGACTATTCTGAGGAAGATTGGAAGAAAATTGATGTAGATTAGAAAGCCATGACTGCTCTCCAAACTACTCTTCTAACTCTATATAAAGAGGCTTTAAGAAGT
The DNA here is from genome assembly GCA_025506505.1 of Flaveria sonorensis. Classification (NCBI taxonomy): domain Eukaryota; kingdom Viridiplantae; phylum Streptophyta; class Magnoliopsida; order Asterales; family Asteraceae; genus Flaveria; species Flaveria sonorensis. The sequence goes on from CM046424.1 coordinate 18,724,785, forward strand.
ACAAAACTGCTAAGCAGCTCTGGGATGCAATGAAGCTCATGTATGAGGGATCTGAGGAAGCCAAAGAAAATAATAAAGACCTCACAAAGCAGCAGTTTGAGAACTTTGCATGCAAGTCAGGTGAACCTATGACTCAACAATACTTTAGGTATGTTGCGATTGTAGATACTCTCATGGATGTTGGAGTAAAGCTTGAGAATAGGGACATTATGAGGAAGTTCATGTTCTCTCTTCCCAGACAATAGACACACTACTATGTGGACTTTAAAAGAACTAAAACCTCTCTACCCTTACTCTCACAGAGTTATATGGTATCCTTAGTGGGTACTAGATGGAGATGAACATGCAAAATCCATCAAGCAGCTCTTCCAGCAATCAACAGAGTCCAGCCCTTAATGTGGTTGAAAGGGATAGTAGAGAACTACATCATTATCTTATCTGCTAGCCTGACAACTCATAAAAGGGTCCTTTCATCACCTTCCCTAAGACACCAAGGGAGAGCTACATCTAAGGAAGCCCATTCCAAGAGACAAGCTCTTCTCAAGCCTTTGTGTCTGCAGATGAAAGTTGTGGCAACGTTCTCTTCACTCTTGAAGACTTAGATTGTATCCATCCAAATGACCTGAAATATATGAAGATTGTTCAGCAAATGGATCTTCTCACTCACAGATCCAAGAAGTTCTACAAGAGAACCAGAAGAAAGTTTCCTAGCAATGTATCCAGTGGAAAGTTTGGACTCGATAAAAGCAAAGTGAAGTGTTACAACTGTAACCAGATGGGACACTTTGCTAGGGAGTGTAAGGCACCAAGAAGTAGTGGCCAAGCACAATCCAGGCCTAACTACAGTGATACTGATCCCAGACCTAAGAAGACAACCCAACCAAAACAACAAACTGTTGTTGCTGTTGAAAAAGGAGGCTTTGACTAGAGCTTTCAGGTTGAAGGTGTTTCTCCCGACCAAGCACTAATGGTTGATCATAAAGAATCCAAGGAACAGCTGAGGATCAAAGGAAATATATGGATCATTGATAGTGGCTGTTCCAGGCACATAAAAAGCAATGGCTCTTTGCTTTAGAACTTTGAACGAATTGATGGAGGGCCAGCTGCTTTTGGAGGAGAATCATGTGGTTACATCACTGGAAGGGACATAGTAAAAAATGGTAAGCTCAGTATTGAGAAGGTAAACTATGTTATGGAGCTTGGGTACAATCTCTTGAGTGTATCCTAATTTTATGACAAGAGACATAACATGCTCTTTACTAAGCATGAGTGTATTGTTCTCAAGCATGGGTGGTCATTCCTCAGGAGCATATCTTGCTCAAAGCGCCCAGGAAAGGGAACATGTGCAAGATGGATTTGCAAGAAACATCCCTATCAGGAGAAGTTTCTTGCTTTCTATCTAAAGCAAATAGTAACGAGTCTTTCCTCTAGCATAAAAGAATGTGCCATGTAAACTTTAAAAATATGAATAAATTAATTAAGAATGATTTGGTAACTGGAATGTAAAAAAAAGATTTTACAAGTGATGAACATTGTGTTGCATGTCTGAAAGAGAAGCAACACAAAGTGTCACACAAGCCAATGGAAAGGAACTCCATCACTACTCCTCTACACTTATTACATATGGATCTATTTGGCTCAACCGATGTAATGAGTTTAGGAAGAACTTCGTACTACCTAGTGATCATAGATGACTTCACAAGATACACTTGGGTCTTCTTCCATAGAACTAAGGATGAGACCCTTGAGATCTTAAAGAGCTTAATTCTAAAAATTGAGAATCAATGTGATCACAAGGTCAAAATTATAAGATGAGTTCAAGGAACTGAATTCAAGAACTAAATTCTTGATATATTTTATGATGAGAAAGGTATTACAAGATAATACAGTGCTCCCAGGACTCCTTAGCAAAATGGTATTGCTGAGAGGAGAAACATGACACTTATTGAAGATGCAAGAACCATGATATCTGAAGCTAAGCTACCCATCATCTTCTAGGCAGAGGCAATCAACACTACCTGCTATGTGCAGAATAGAGTTTTAGTAGTCAAGACTCATGGTAAGACTCCTTATGAGCTGTGGCATAAAAAGAGACCTTTCATTGGTTTCCTCAGATCATTTGGATGTCCTTGCATCGTATTGAATACCAAAGATCAGATAGCCAAATTCACTGAGAAATCAGATGATGGACACTTTATTGGATAATCTTCCCAAGCTAAGGCTTATAGAGTATACAATCTCAGAACTAGAGTAGTTAAGGAGTCAGCCCATGTGACTTTCAATGAGCACACACCCAGTATGAAAGGTTTTGGTCCTGATTGGTTGTTTGATCTTAATTTTGTTACCAACTGTTTTAACAAATCTTGTGAAGATGTTTCAGGATCTACAGGTAGCTTATTAACAAGATATTCTGATCCAAGATTTGAGCTGAGAAGACCAAGTTAGAAAACTACTTCAGCTCCAGTGGTAACAAACCTTGTAGTTGGAGATCCTGGCAGCACAACAATGACAAACTCTTCAACTGATACATCTAAGTTTCCTACAAATTCCAATACAGAGGCACAAAACTCAAATGAAGGAGTTTCCAATGTAGGAGGAGATGGAGGTGGTGATAGTGATCAAGAATTTTTTGATGCTAATAACCACTCCATAGAAGACAAAATCAATGATCTCACACACTTATTGGATCAAGTTTCTCTTGACAAGTATGCTGATGTGGTGGGTGATACTCAATCATCAGATCTAAATTTCACTAATTTAGCAATCAACTTGTTGTAATTCCTCAATTGAGAATCCAAAATTCACATCCTACCACAAACATCATTGGAGATGTTGAGACAGGTGTGAGAATAAGAGGACAAATTCATGACAAAAATGTTTATCTATACTCTTTTTTCTTGGCTCAGATTAAGCCAAAGAAGGTTGATGAGGTTCTAAAGGATGGAAGTTGGGTTGAAGCAATGTAGGAGGAGCTGCTTCAATTCAGAAGACAAAAGGTTTGGAATTAATGCCCTCTTTCTCATAGGAAGACACTAATAGGTACCAAGTGGGTTTTCAAGAATAAGAAGGATGATAGAGGACTTGTCTTCAAGAACAAAGCACGACTAGTTGTTCAAGGGTACACACAAGAAGAAGGGATTGAATACACAAACATTTTTGCTCCTGTGTCAAGACTTGAAGCTGTTAAAATATTCCTTGCTTTTGCTGCATCCAAGGATTTCAAGGTCTACCAACTTGATGCCAAGTGTGCCTTCTTATATGGTGTGATAGATGAGGAAGTGTATGTCAAACAACCACTTGGCTTTACAAACCCAGATCATCCTGATTATGTCTGCAAGCTTGAAAAAGTTCTCTATAGGCTGCATCAAGCTCCAAGGAAGTGGTATGAGACACTATCACAGTACCTTGTTCAGCATGGATACAAGAGGGGTACTATTGACAACACACTCTTCATTAAGGAACTAGGAATAATTTGATGCTGGTTGCTCTCAAAAGAATTCTCAGATATCTCAAAGGTGCCCCCACACTAAGCCTTTGGTATCCAAAGAATTCTGACTTTAATCTGTATACGTATACAGATAGTGACTATGGTGGCTGCAACATGACTGCAAAGTCTACATCAGGGGGATGTTAGTTTCTTGGTGGAAGGATTGTCTCATGGCAATGCAAGAAACAATCCTGTGTGTCTGCATCAACTGCTGAAGCTGAATACATTACTGCTACAAGCTAATGTGCTCAAGTGCTTTGGATTCAGAATCAGATGCTGGACTATGAATTCAACTTCAAAGAGACACCCATCCATATAGATAACAATAGTGCTATCTTAATCACAAAGAATCCTGTACATCACTCTAAGACAAAGCACATCAATATCAGGTATCATTTGATAAGAGATAATTTTGAAAAGTGATTGATAAAACTAGTCAAAGTTAACACAAATGAACAATATGTTGATCTATTCATAAAAGCTTTTGATAAACAAAGATTTAAATATATTGTATCAGCTATTGGGATGATTAACTTTGAGAAGATTTTCTTAAATTAATTTTAAGATTTATTTTCTCAAACATGTATGTCTTAAGTTATCTATATTATCACCTATATAAGCCCAGTTTACATTGAAAGAAAATTTTTAAAATTGATATTCCTTAGAATTTTGAGAATTTTAGATATTCCGAAGATATCAAGTTGACTTCGAAAGAAAATTATGTCTTCAAAACTAATAACTACTGCTGAGAATGTTACCTTCGGAAGAAATTCTAATATATCTTCCGAAGTTTAAACATGCTTCTAAGTACTTATATATTTTGAAGGACAATTTTCTTTCAAAAGCAATTAAGTCTCAAAACCTTTATTCTCTATTTGAATAAAATTTCTGATATTTCATATCTTCTAAAGCAAAGTTTGTCTAAGAAGTAAAAATACTCTAAGTATTTTTCTTTCGAAGCAATTCTTGTAAAGCTAAGGAATATCTTCCGAAGCGAACACAAATTACCTTCAGAAGATTTTAGACTTCTAAGAAAACTATCTTTTTGGGCACTTTTTTAGAGATGGGACCAACATCCAGATTTGAAGGTTTTTCCTTTGGCATTAACTTTGTCTCAAATCCAACCATATAATTATTCGTACAACAGTTCCTCCTCTTTCTCCTTTCTCTTCATCTGCTCAAGTTCAAACCCTAAATTCACCCTCAAACCGACTTTGTTCTTAGATTTCTTCACTTCTAAGCTACTAAAAATGGCTAACCATGATCCTCAAAACCAACCAGATTTTTCCATGCAACTACACAGGCAACACAATCACGTTGCTTTGTTATCATCTAAGAAAGATCCAGGTTTCTTAGATGTTTGCCGCTTCTTAACTCACTCAACCTACCTCACTACCCTAATAATAGACCCTCCATTATATGAAGATCAACTACTAGAGTTCTAGAGGACCTACCAAGAGGTCATCTTGGATGGTGAGAAGGAACTGTCTGCCACATTACAGGGGAAGACAATTTTCATCACTCCAGCCACCATCAACTCTCATCTGAGGCTGGATGATGAAGAAGGCGAGTTATCCTTCCCAAAATCTACTGTCAACAACTCATTCTGGTAGATGGGCTATAAAGGGACTACTCTGTCAGAACCTTCAAGAAGGGTAAGGTTCCTCTCAATGGAAGTACCCCCTCTATATGGTAATCCACTCTCTATCCTGCAAACACGAAGGTTGGGACCAGATTCCTGAGGACTTATCCTATATATACCATAGGATGGTTCAAGGGTCATTTTCCCTAATGGTGAAACGAGATTGATTTCTATATTTCACTGATTTTAGTGATTGAATTAATGGCTGCTTGCGAGAAGGCTTTCATTCGTTCTTGCTTAGCTTATTTCAAAGGGGAGGCAATGGACCACTAAGCTAGCTGTCCCAACCAAGACAGGAGCTAGCCTCTTATCTTAAAGGCTATATATTTCCTCCTTGAGGAGCAAGGAAGATCAGAGGTCACACTGGAAAGCTATCAACTAACCTGTAAGAAAACTCTTTCTTGGGGCTTCTTCTTTGTCCGTTAGGTAGTTGCCTAGAGCTATTAACTAGACCAAAAGAGGAACAATGACCAGCCTACCTAGTGATGTACAATTCTTTTGGTATATGATGTCTAGGTCAATTCAATATCGAATAGAAAGGTAGCAATTCTTTTGGCACAGTCTTTTGGTATATGCAATTGAGAAGCCAAAGTCAGATAGAAGGGCTTGCCTTTCGCACTTTCGTATACCAAATACGAATTGAGAAGTGACTTTGTACAAAAGTACATTGTACCATCAGTCAATCAAATTTCTCCTATCCATTTAGATCTGGATTTTGTACCAACTAAACCTAATCCAATAGAGCGTCTTGCCTTGGCAATATCAAAGGAGAAATGTAGTCAATGCTTTCATAGATTCCATACAACCATCCCTTCCCCTCCTAGTCATTCAAGTACTCATTGTTTATTTATACAAACCTACTTGCTAACTTGGGCTCCTTAGAGTACTATATGTTCCCTAGATATGTTCAACACATTCTTAACTGTGAATGGGCTCATAGTTAAGGGGATCAGGTAATACTCTTAAATTGGGACAGATGAATCCCGACATCTTCAAAACAATGAGAAATTCCACTGTTGGCTTTTCAGGGGTAGAAACAACCCTAGTCCCAAGAAGGTGATAACTAGGCAGCACCAGCCAATGTTGAACCCACACCCTCTACATCTGAACCACCCACACAGCCACAAATAACCATCACCTACACCAAAAAATCCAAATGAACCCCTGCTTAGTCTACTCAGGTTGAGCAGGCCCCCATACAACTACCCATGTAGGAGGAAGTGGAAACAAGAGCTCTCATTTCTCCTGAGGAGTAGACCACTCCTGTTACTTCTTTGATCAGTGTTGAGGTTCCTCATGCTCAACCTGATGATCTCATTGCCCCAGCCTTAAGCCATCACTCTGAGTCTCAAAACTCAAGTGATCAACCTTTAGTGGAAAGCTACCATCCCCAGCCGTTAGACTTAAACCTACCCATCCTTGACATTCAATTCTATGATGATAAGGATATGGGATTTAGTGAGTACCATGAGTCTCTTTTCTCCACCCCTACACAAGAGGAGATGAGTGCTCTTGAATCACCCATATCTAGCCCACGTCATCCAACCCCAACTAAAGTGGACCTCTTTGAACATATTCAAGAAGTCCATATGGAGGCTCTCAGTTCTGCAAGTGATTACATCATTATGACCTCAACCATGGAAACCCAGCCCATTGACACTTCTCTTGAAGCTGTCATGATGCAGGGGTAATCCAGCAGCCAAGAACCCCAAGCTGGTGATAAGGAAGAAGACTTTGGTCCTATTCTTCCATCCCCCCATGATTCTTTTGATAAAGATGAGCGGAGTCTACAACTAAAGGTGCGACAACTGTCAAAAACATGCACCTATTTAGTTTCAAAGGTAAGTCACCTGGAATTTTAGGTGGCTACCTTACAAAGACAGGTTAGTGACCAGCAACTTAAGATCACTGATCTCAAGGGCAAGTTAGCTAAGAGACCAGTCAGGCAAACTCAACCAGGTCTATAAGAACCTGTGGATGTAGTAGACCTAACCCTTAGTTCCCCTATGCAAGAGGGTGATGCAACCAAAAAAGGGGAGAAAGTTCTACCTACAATCATAGAACCTGGGAGTTTTACCCAGAGCATGGACATAGAGGATTTACCACCCTCACTTATAGTTGTCCATACTTAACAACCTCCTTAGGCCCATATTGATGTAGATTCCTTAATTCAAAGCCTATTTGAGGAGGGTATACCAAGGGCAATGTCTACCCCATCCTACCCTACTAAAAATCCAATAGTGGGATGGAGGTATGATGCTGATAGGAGAGCCCTGGTAATCTCTAGGTCTTAGGGACAATAAGAAGTCTTTAACTTTCACAACCTAAGATACTATAATAGTACATATTTGGTTGACCTTCCACTTACCAACCCAAGTCAAAACAAGCAAGCTGTAAGGTTAGCTGAAAGAATTTAAGATATGGTGCTTGAAGAGTTCAAAAGGAGAACCAAGCTATACAGACAGAGGCTAGCAGGCATGACTATTGGTCAACTGGATGCTGAGATGGACCCTAAGATTAGCTTCAAAGGGGAAATCTTCGCTGAAGGCCCAGTAGTTGAACCTGTGAACCTTAAGACAAGAACTGCTTTAACACCAAGTACCCTTAGTGAAAAACCAGCTGGTAAAGGTGTCTCACAGCCTCTCTTTAGCCAGAGCTTAAGTGCAATACCAAGCAATAAAGGCCAAAACACTCTCCACCTTGAGTCACACAAGCTAGTGACTAACAAAGGGAAGAGGAAGACAAACTCTGATGAGATTGAGGAGGAGAAGAGAGAGAGGAAGAGGAAGGCAGGAGAGAGAGTTTAAGTAAGACCCCTGCCTTTATGGAAGCTGCAATCAAGGCTGCCCCCAGGCCAAACACTCAGGAAGATGAGTTGAGGGCAACCAAATTGAACTATTTGGGGTCTAGGAACTATAATGTTGATGAGCTTATATCTTTTCCCTTGGAAGAATTGAATGAACTGGCTAACAAGGAAGTGTCAAAGGAGAGGAAGGAAGCTGAGGATGCAGAACTGCTCCTTAAAATCAAAGAAGAAAGGAGAAGAAAAAGACTCTACAAAGCTCATACCCTCTCCCCAGTTCAAGAAAGCCCTGAGGCAGAGGCTGTGGCTACTGAGCAAGAAACTCAGGTACGTAGGGAACAAGACAGACAAAACATGATAACCTACTTGAGTGCCACATGCCTCTATCAGGCAGCAAACCTGCTTCCCCTGTCTTATGAATACATTGAATTTGATTACCTCAAGCAGCTTGAGCAAGAAGTGCTAAAAGAGCAAAAAGCTTCTAAGAGGAAGATAAGAGAAGAGGCTGCAAAGTCAAGAGCCACCATCAGAGCAAATCAGAAGAAGTCTACTAACAGACAGAAGATGGTGAGCTTCTTAAAGTTGTATGGGTTCTCCGAAAGAAGACTTTGTCCAATGTTTCTATCCACTATGGATGAGCACATTAGAGTGATCAAGTAGAAGTTCAAGAGGGGTGAGCTGGTTGACTTGCATTCTCCACCAAGTCAGGCGGCACCTGAAGCTGAGGTCAAGGTTAAACCACAAGAGACAACTCAACTAGGACATAGTGCTGCATCATAGCCAGCTTTATCTTCTGACCCATAGCAGGGTCCTAATCCCTCTCCTTTTAAATCTGTGAAGGAAAAGGACCCAACTGAGAAGGACATACAAGAACCATCTGGTACTGAAGGCTAGCCTTCTCAGTTAAAGTATAGAAAAAAGAAGAGGATGGCCATCAAAAAGGACAAAAAGAAGAAGAAGAAGAAGAAGTCCAAGGTATCCACCTCTGTACCTCAGGATGGACTAGAACAACCTGAGGGTATTCAAGAAGAGGCTGATCAACAAAGTCCACTCATTATAAAGCCTCTTACTACTGAGAGACCCATCTTGTCTTGGGCATTTGCTACTAACCCAAACAGATGGTATGTCACTAGAGATCAAAGAGGTCAAGCATGTACTTTTGGCAAGACATACTTGACCTTCCTCTATATGATCTCTATGACATGAGGATGTACTTTGAAAGTCTAAGGAATCCTGACCAACTAATGATGAAGGGAATGGTCTTGATTCTGATGAGGTCTGTCAACAGACAAAGATCAAGCTTCAAAGCTCTCTTCAGTTTTGGTAGCATCAGCCTATGGGGAGTTTGTAGGGATTACATTTAGAGGCTGATGCAACCAAAGAGCTCCCAGCATGCACATGTGAAGTACAAGGAAGTTACTTTGAAAGATTTGATATAACTCAATGAATTATTCTAAGTATCAAAGTCTTCTGAAGCCAAAATACCAAATGTCACACCCCAACCTTAACGGCGGAAACGTCGAGATGTGAGGGTTAAGATTGTTCACAGCCACATAACACTACCATAAATTGTAAATATAGAAATTCATAAGTTGAAATAAACATTACAACCAAATGTCTCAACAAACAAAAATGAACAAAGTTCAACTTCCAAGCCTCAAGTTATTTTATTTATTTTTCCTAGGTCCAAATCCTAGGTGTAAGCATGCTTCAAAAGATAATCCTCAACCTTGTGTATTTCCTGAAACATGTTAAAAATAAAAGAGTCAACTTTAAAAGTTGGTGAGTTTCCATGGGTTAAGCATATATATATATATATATATATATATATATATATATATATATATATATATATATATATATATATATATATATATATATATATATAAAAGTTTACAAGTAGCAATTTATGTCAATGGTTACGAAATAAGCAAGTTTATAGATAACATATAGCTACAATCAAACCTTGACCAAGAATATCATTTACAAGTTTAACGATTAGCTAAGTGTACTTGGTTCCCATAGTGCTCAAGAATACGACACTAGGAGCCGGCAATAACCTCGGCTTTAGCACCAAATAGGCTTGTCAGGCCCATAGATCTATGACGTCGCCAGGCTAGCAATAGTTAATGATTGTCAACATATAATATTCATCATATAAAGCTCACAATATTACAAATAACCATGACAAAGTTTATAAATGAATTGCTCGTGCATTTACAAGTATCAAGATGTTTACAAGTGCAAGTTCATAAAGTTAACATGATTCACCCCAAAAGGTGTGAAATAAAGTAAAAAGGGGCATGAAAAACTCACATGATATAAGTTGGTGTTAAAGGTAATAACAAGTAATTAAGTAGTGCTCCAACGATTCCTTTTACGAGATACCTAAACGTATATATTCCAAGATTAAGTCTAAAGATAAGTTTAACGATTCATACGTGAACTAGGGTTTCAAGTGGAGTTTGGGGTTTTTGACAAATAAATAATTTTAACAAAGGGTCCGCTTATATTTTGGATTCAATGAAAAAGAAATAAATTTACTATTTAAGTATTTTAATATAAAGAAATAAATGTAAATCATCTATAATAACTAGTAAAGTTTAAATAAACTTTTATAATTATTTAAAATAATCATGATTTAATCAATAATTTAAGGGTAACGTTTGGATCAATAATAATTTATTGGTTTAAACTATCATTTTAAAGTCCATTTTATAGCTAATAACTAGAAATGATTTTTTTTTTGTCATATTGTTTTATTAAGAAAATATATTAAAATTACAGAAAATATTGGGGTAACTAAAAATAATTTTTAGTCATTAAAAATGATTTTTATAATTTTTTATAAATTTTCTGGACTTAAATAGGTTAAAAAAACGAGTTTTACAAAAAATGGGGGGTGCCCGGGTTCGAACCCGGGACCTCAAGGATAGAAAGTGATGTGTTACCATTAGGCTGGGGCGCCTATGCCTGTTAGGAAATGGGTTTTAATTCACAAATACAAAGAAAACCCCCAAACCATATGAACCCTAGAACGATTTGAACCAAATTGAAGATCAATTCGTTACTGTTAACGCTAATGATCATGGGGCTTTTGTTCCCCATGAAAAATCGAGTATGTAGGTGGGTTAAATTACCCGGTTTAAGTCGAATTGATGATAAGGAAGACGAAGAACAGGCCGCGACCGAAGCTATAATCAATCGATGTGCAAATGATGATGATAACCAAATTCGTTGCACAGAAAGCTTCTATTGGTCTCGATGATTGAAAGCCCTTTATCAATTTCACTTAATAATGACCGAGGGTTGAAGAACACTAATGTTGCAGGTCGCGATGAAGGGGATGATCGAATGTGATGTTCGTGTGAGTTTCAGGTGAAATTGAGATTGATAGCAGCTTAGGATTAGTTAAACGTTCGATTATGATACATTTAATTTGATTATTATTGAGTTTTAATGTTCAAACGGCTCTATGATTAAAAGCTTCGGTTTTCAAACCGATTGGGTTCATAACCGACGTCTAAACGCAATTAAGGTGCGTGTTCAAGTTCGAAACGGGTTCACGGAATTTTGGGGTTTTGAACCTTGCCGGAGTCGGCCGGAGGGTGGCCGGAAAGTGGTCGCCGGAAATACGGGGAAAGATGCGGGAGGGGGTTTGGGTTTTGATTAATTGCAGTTTTAGTCCCTGCAGTTTTAGAATTAATATTTTATGCTTAAAACTTTCATTTAAAGTTTCAAATTTGTCACAAATACCCCCTGAACTTAATTAACCTTTAAGTTTTAAATGTTTTTATAACTTATTAAATGTTTAACTTTTATAAATTATTAATTTTATTATAATTATTATTTTTTTATTTAATTTTGACTATTATTATTATTATTATTATTTTTAATAAATTAACTTCAAAATTAACTAAGAAACAAGCCTTCAAAATTTCATAAATGACATAAATGGTCCTTACAAGAACATAACAGGGTTAACTATAATTAACGAAAACACGAAAGGTTACAGTCTCCCCAACTTTTAAGAATTTCGTCCCGAAATTAAGAATGAACTAAACGAACAAATACGGGTATTTCTTCTTCATATGCTCCTCACGCTCCCAAGTAAACTCAGGTCCACGCTTATTCTCCCAACGAACCTTGACGATTGGGGTAGTAGTGGTCCTAGTCTTCTTCATAATGCGGTCCATGACTTCAACGGGTTTCTCAACAAAATGTAATGACTCGTCGATCTGGATGTCATCTAATGGGACATACAGACTTTCATCAGCCAAACATTTTCTCAAATTTGAGACATGGAAAACAGGATGAACCCCGCTAAGATCGGAAGGTAGTTCCAGTTTATAAGCCACTTTCCCAATCCTTTTCAGGATCTTGAAAGGTCCTACAAATCGTGGAGCTAATTTACCCTTCTTCCCAAAGCGAACGACTCCCTTCCATGGTGAGACTTTAAGAAGAACCATATCCCCAACTTGGAATTCCAACGGCTTGCGTCGTTTATCGGCATAATTTTTTGTCGACTTCTAGCCACTTCAAGGTTCTTGCGAATCATGGAAACTTTATCGGTTGTTTCTTGTATGAGCTCAGGACCAGTGATGAAATTTTCACCAATGTCAGTCCAGCAGATCGGGGAACGACATTTACGACCATAAAGTGCTTCAAAAGGTGCCATTTTGATACTCGAGTGGTAACTATTATTATACGAAAATTCCGCGAGAGGTAAATGCGTATCCCAGTCACCACCAAAGTCAAGGACACAAAGACGTAGCAAATCCTCTAGGGTTTGAATGGTTCGCTCGGTTTGACCGTCCGTTTGAGGATGGTAAGCCGTGCTTAAATCCAGTTGAGTACCCAAAAGTTCTTGCATAGACGACCAAAAGTGCGAAGTGAAACGAGCGTCTCGGTCGGATATGATATGCAAAGGTACGCCATGACGACTCACAATCTCATCAATGTATATACGAGCTAACCTTGACGTTTTGTAAGTGTCACGTATGGGTATGAAATGTGCCGACTTGGTCAATCGGTCAACGATCACCCATATGCTATCATGACCACGAGAGGTGCGAGGTAGTTTGGTTATGAAGTCCATGGATATGTGTTCCCATTTCCACATGGGAATCTCGGGTTGTTCAAGCAATCCACTAGGACGTTGATGTTCAGCTTTAACCTTTGTACACGTAAGACACTTAGCTACGTAAGTTGCTATGTCTTTCTTCATTCCAGGCCACCAGTATTGACCACGCAGATCCATATACATCTTATCGGAACCAGGATGAATTGAGTAACGAGTTTGATGAGCTTCATTCATGATAAAGGTACGAAGATTATCACGGTTTGAACCCAAATTCGATTCAAGAAATACATCAACCCATTGGGTTTCGTTTCTAGTTGAGCTCGAAGGTTGTACTCCAATTCCTCTCCCATTTTTCCTCCTTCTTGAACCGCTTGTTGAGCCTCCATGATACAAGTCTCGATGTCATTCTCAATCCTCAAATTTTGTAGCAGCACCGTAGTCTCGTTAACATCCAGACGAATCTCAGTATCAAATTCTCCCAAGATATCAAACCATTGTCGTCGATCGCGAATTTCTTGAAACGAGACCATCTTATTATGAATCTTACGACTTAGTGCATCGGCTACGACATTTGCCTTTCCAGGGTGGTAACGAATGTCACAATCATAATCACTAATCAACTCGATCCAACGTCGTTGTCTCATGTTGAGATCCTTTTGATTGAAGACGTGTTGTAGGCTTTTGTGATCGGTGTAGACTATACATTGTGTCCCATAAAGGTAATGCCTCCAAATCTTTAAGGCAAAAACCACAGCACCAAGTTCAAGATCATGTGTCGTATAATTCACCTCATGGACCTTCAATTGTCTCGATGCATATGCTATGACCTTTCCTCGTTGCATGAGAACACAACCAAGGCCTTGTTTAGATGCATCACAATATACGGTGAAATCATCGTTTCCATCGGGAAGAGTCAAGATAGGAGCATTACACAACTTGTGCTTTAAGGATTCAAAGGCTCCCTCTTGTTCAGACCCCCATTCGAATGGTTTATTCTTTTGGGTCAAGGAAGTAAGCGGTTTCGCGATTCGAGAGAAGTTGGCAATGAAACGTCGATAATACCCAGCAAGACCAAGGAAAGAACGAACCTGGTTGGAGTTGTGGGAACACACCAATTTTTCACAGCTTCCACCTTTGCAGGGTCAACGTGAATTCCTTGACTATTCACCACGTGTCCTAGAAATTGGACCTCCTCAAGCCAAAATTCGCACTTTGAGAACTTTGCGTATAGTTGTTCTTTCTTCAATAGCTCAAGAACTTGTCGCAGGTGATGTTCGTGATCGGTTTTGGACTTGGAGTAGATAAGTATGTCGTCAATAAAGACAATCACGAACTTGTCTAGATACGGCTTGCATACTCGATTCATGAGATCCATAAAGACAGCAGGAGCATTCGTTAAACCAAAGGGCATCACCATGAACTCATAGTGTCCATATCGGGTACGGAACGCAGTTTTTGGGATATCATCATCATGAACTCGTAATTGATGATAGCCAGAACGTAAGTCAATCTTTGAGAAAATAGCAGCTCCTTGAAGTTGGTCAAAAAGATCATCGATGCGAGGAAGAGGGTAGCGGTTCTTGATGGTAAGTTTGTTAAGCTCACGATAATCGATGCACATACGAAATGATCCATCTTTCTTCTTCACGAACAGAATAGGTGCACCCCAAGGCGATGAGCTAGGTCGGATAAAGCCCTTGTCGGACAGTTCTTGAAGTTGACTAGCCAGCTCTTGCAATTCTGACGGTGCAAGTCGATATGGTGATTTAGCCACAGGGTTCGCTCCCGGAATTAAATCGATCTTAAACTCGACTTCACGCACGGGAGGTAAACCGCTAAGGTCATCGGGAAACACTTCAGGAAAGTCTCGTACAATCGGGACATCCTTAAGATCATTCCCTTTGACTCTCGTGTTGACCACGTAAGCCAAGAAAGCCATGTAATTCTTACTTAGACATTTTCGGGCTTGAGTACATGACATGAGTTTGAGTCCTTTGGATGATTTTTCGCCGAATACTTTCAATGTATCCCCCGAAGGCAAAGGAATTCGAATGCATTTCTCGAAACAAATAATTTCAGCATGATGTTTGGCTAGCCAATCCATGCCAATGATAACGTCAAAGCTTCCAAGTTTCATAGGAATAAGGTCGATAAAGAAATCATGCTCGTTTAGGCTCAAAATGCAATCACGAATAACGACATCAACGGTGATGGGTTCTCTATCGACGACTTCGACAGTAAGAGGTCTTTCTAGTTTCGTATGTGGCTTAGCAAGTATAGGCTCAAATTCTATCGAGACAAAACTCTTATCGGCTCCAGAGTCAAACAGAACGTAGACATAAGAATTATTAATAAGGAACATACCTGTTCAGTTTTTAAAGACGTTTAACGATACAGGTAAAGCAACAAAAGAACTTGGATCATAAAGTTGGCGTTGGATTTGACATACCGTTCACCACATCGTTGTTTGCTTGTGCTTGGTTTGCATTGATGTTGAAGGCACGTCCTCGGGCTTGTGGTACGTTACCCGCAAGACGAGGGCATTGTGGGCGAAAATGACCAGGTTCCCCACAGTTGTAGCAAGCACGATTAGCAACTAACGCAGCATTGTTTGGTGCACGGTGACAAGTAGCCACCAAGTGTCCATACTTACCACACAGTGTACAGATACGGCACGGGGTATTACCCGCATGATGATACTTACAGACATTGCACAATGGTAGAGGACCAGCATAGGTTCTAGCAGCAGGTGCTTGTGTACCAGGAGCGGGTTGTCTTTGAGGTACCTTGGGTGTAGCCACAGCGAAATTACGCGCCGGTGTGAACTTGCGTTTCTTGTTGTTGTAAGACGGTTCATTCTTATTCTCCTTAGCTGCTTCAGGGACCGCCTTTTCAGTCTTTTTAGCCCCTTTGACAGACAAGGTGCCCGCTCGAATATGGTTTTCAGTGAGTTGAGCGGTGATGGTAATGGCATCTTCCAAAGTTGTGGGTCTACTTCCCACCACGGCATCTTGGATTTGAGGTGGCACCCCCTTGATGAACTTCTCAATGTTCCTAGGAACAGTGTCAACCATGTGAGGCAACAGGATGCTCAACTCGTGATGCCTAGTTGAATAGGCCAAATGATCTCCACCATCTTGCTTGAGATTCCAAAACTCCTCCTCCAGCTTTTGCAACTCACTTCTCGGGCAGAACTTTTGGATGGCAATGTTCTTGAATTCTTCCCAAGTGAGTGCCAACACAGCATCAGCACCACGATTCCTCTTCTCACTATTCCACCACGTAAGTGCTCTTTGTTGAAGAACACTTGTGGCATAACGGACTTTGAGTGCCTCGGGACACTCACAGTTGATGAAGGTGTTCTCCATGCTTTCAAACCACTCGAGAAGTCCAGTGGCTCCTTCCTTCCCACTAAAGCTAGTGGGTTTGCACGAGTTGAAGTGCTTAAACGTGCAGGGTTGGTTGTTTCTTCCTTGATTTGCACTATTCTCTCCTTGCCCATTGCCATTAGTGTTGTTACTAGCGTTGGTCATCAAGGTGCTACTCAGTTCGGCAACCATGGTCGGAATGACGGCAGCCATTTGACGGGCAATCATGGCGGCTAATTTGCGGTCGGAGCTACCACGCTTTCCATGATGACGAGACATGCTGGATATAAAATAAGTTAGTCACAGAAATTTGGAGGTAGAAGATAGTAAATCAACAAAGATTTTTCAAGACTTGTAAAACACACATGGAATGATTCCATTTGGTACGCATTACCATTTGGAAACGTTGACACGTCAAGGTGAGTTAACTCCAATTGCCTTAGAAACTTGTGTATATTGACCATAGTTTATCACTCATCCCAGAAATCCCCAGGTAAGCATAACTAGTCCCACGGGATTTATGCGAAATGCTTACCTTAGCCCGAAGGCTTTTTGCCAGGAAATCCAGAATACAGGTGTCTATGTGTCACACAATATTTCTTTAGGTTCATGGAATTAAAACCTTGATGAGATTTTCATGGATTAGTCATAAAGTCTAAAGATTTGAACCTTTTGATATAAAGCTTACGTTCCCCGTGTCGTCGAGAATAAGTTTAAGATATTTCATCGTCGAGAGAATAAAGGATTAAGAATAAGTTTTAGAGAGGACAAGGCAACCAAGTTTCTCAATTATAAGGCAATCCTAACTAAAGGCATCAAGTTGCACATCAAGAGGCCCTCCTTAACAAGTAGCATTATGTAGCATGCAACAAGATATATTACAAGATCATAAAGATTTTTCTTATGAGGTTCATGCATCAACTATAGTCTAGGTCACCATTTCTAATAACCTAAATCCCTATAGTTATGGGCTCTGATACCAATCTGTCACACCCCAACCTTAACGGCGGAAACGTCGAGATGTGAGGGTTAAGATTGTTCACAGCCACATAACACTACCATAAATTGTAAATATAGAAATTCATAAGTTGAAATAAACATTACAACCAAATGTCTCAACAAACAAAAATAAACAAAGTTCAACTTCCAAGTCTCAAGTTATTTTATTTATTTTTCCTAGGTCCAAATCCTAGGTGTAAGCATGCTTCAAAAGATAATCATCAACCTTGTGCATTTCCTGAAACATGTTAAAAATAAAAGGGTCAACTTTAAAAGTTGGTGAGTTTCCATGGGTTAAGCATACATATATATATATATATATATATATATATATATATATATAAGTTTACAAGTAGCAATTCATGTCAATGGTTACGAAATAAGCAAGTTTATAGATAACATATAGCTACAATCAAACCTTGACCAAGAATATCATTTACAAGTTTAACGATTAGCTAAGTGTACTTGGTTCCCATAGTGCTCAAGAATACGACACTAGGAGCCGGCAATAACCTCGGCTTTAGCACCAAATAGGCTTGTCAGGCCCATAGATCTATGACGTCGCCAGGCTAGCAATAGTTAATGATTGTCAACATATAATATTCATCATATAAAGCTCACAATATTACAAATAACCATGACAAAGTTTATAAATGAATTGCTCGTGCATTTACAAGTATCAAGATGTTTACAAGTGCAAGTTCATAAAGTTAACATGTTTCACCCCAAAAGGTGTGAAATAAAGTAAAAAGGGGCATGAAAAACTCACATGATATAAGTTGGTGTTAAAGGTAATAACAAGTAATTAAGTAGTGCTCCAACGATTCCTTTTACGAGATACCTAAACGTATATATTCCAAGATTAAGTCTAAAGATAAGTTTAACGATTCATACGTGAACTAGGGTTTCAAGTGGAGTTTGGGGTTTTTGACAAATAAATAATTTTAACAAAGGGTCCGCTTATATTTTGGATTCAATGAAAAAGAAATAAATATACTATTTAAGTATTTTAATATAAAGAAATAAATGTAAATCATCTATAATAACTAGTAAAGTTTAAATAAACTTTTATAATTATTTAAAATAATCATGATTTAATAATAATTTAAGGGTAACGTTTGGATCAATAATAATTTATTGGTTTAAACTATCATTTTAAAGTCCATTTTATAGCTAATAACTAGAAATGATTTTTTTTTTTTGTCATATTGTTTTATTAAGAAAATATATTAAAATTACAGAAAATATTGGGGTAACTAAAAATAATTTTTAGTCATTAAAAATGATTTTTATAATTTTTTATAAATTTTCTGGACTTAAATAGGTTAAAAAAAACGAGTTTTACAAAAAATGGGGGGTGCCCGGGTTCGAACCCGGGAACTCAAGGATAGAAAGTGATGTGTTACCATTAGGCTGGGGCGCCTATGCCTGTTAGGAAATGGGTTTTAATTCACAAATACAAAGAAAACCCCCAAACCATATGAACCCTAGAACGATTTGAACCAAATTGAAGATCAATTCGTTACTGTTAACGCTAATGATCATGGGGCTTTTGTTCCCCATGAAAAATCGAGTATGTAGGTGGGTTAAATTACCCGGTTTAAGTCGAATTGATGATAAGGAAGACGAAGAACAGGCCGCGACCGAAGCTATAATCAATCGATGTGCAAATGATGATGATAACCAAATTCGTTGCACAGAAAGCTTCTATTGGTCTCGATGATTGAAAGCCCTTTATCAATTTCACTTAATAATGACCGAGGGTTGAAGAACACTAATGTTGCAGGTCGCGATGAAGGGGATGATCGAATGTGATGTTCGTGTGAGTTTCAGGTGAAATTGAGATTGATAGCAGCTTAGGATTAGTTAAACGTTCGATTATGATACATTTAATTTGATTATTATTGAGTTTTAATGTTCAAACGGCTCTAAGATTAAAAGCTTCGGTTTTTCAAACCGATTGGGTTCATAACCGACGTCTAAACGCAATTAAGGTGTGTGTTCAAGTTCGAAACGGGTTCACGAATCGATTTGGAACGGTTTTTGGGTTGAAATCCGAAGAATTTTGGGGTTTTGAACCTTGCCGGAGTCGGCCGGAGGGTGGCCGGAAAGTGGTCGCCGGAAATACGGGGAAAGATGCGGGAGGGGGTTTGGGTTTTGATTAATTGCAGTTTTAGTCCCTGCAGTTTTCGAATTAATATTTTATGCTTAAAACTTTCATTTAAAGTTTCAAATTTGTCACAAATACCCCTTGAACTTAATTAACCTTTAAGTTTTAAATGTTTTTATAACTTATTAAATGTTTAACTTTTATAAATTATTAATTTTTATTATAATTATTATTTTTTTATTTAATTTTGACTATTATTATTATTATTATTATTTTTAATAAATTAACTTCAAAATTAACTAAGAAACAAGCCTTCAAAATTTCATAAATGACATAAATGGTCCTTACAAGAACATAACAGGGTTAACTATAATTAACGAAAACACGAAAGGTTACACCAAATCTTTCGAAGCCAAAGATGAAGTCTTCCGAAGCTTCAAATACAAAGTCTTCCGAAGCCAAAGACTGATTTCTTCCGAAGACAGAGAAGACATGCTTTTTCTGAATCACCTTTTGACAAAAGCTGAACTACTTTCCGCTGCCACCTCTGAAGACTCACCAACTTATATGAGTTGGTGAAAAGGTCATACTTTTGTCAAACTGTAGATTAAGTCTTGAGTCTGTAACTTTCTACTTTTGTACTTTTATCCTTTTTGTATTAGATAAGGATGTGAGCTATGGCATGTTATAGTTACTAGTCAAAAGGCAATTACATTGATCTTGTTGTCTAGAGTAGTGTTTCCAGCTGGCCTTCAAAGTATGGTCGGTTGTAGGATGTAGTATGAAGTGTCTCAAGTACTTGTCATTTCAAAAAAAAATAAAGTTTTGTAATACTTTGTAAGAACTTGAGAGCAATATACATCATTCTTGTTCTTATTCTATTCTTTACTTGTGTTCTTTGTTTTTCATCTTAAGCCGGTTCCCTATTTGATCTGCTAAGTGTTCTAAGTCTCCTAATACTATGAAACTGTTGCATTGACCCCCTTTACCGGTCCTACAACAAGACTCTTAACTTTTGTTTATACTAAACTATCACTTGGAGAATAAGTAACCTACTCCAATAAGAAAATTCTATAAACCTTTTATGCAAAAAAAAAAAATTAAAACTGATTTTTATGACCCATAAAATAAAATTAATTATTTATCATTCCTAACAAGCCAATATTTACAAATTTGTTAAACCAAACATTCAGTTTCACTCTTGACCTCTTTTATATTCTCCAAATCAACCCCTTAGATTTTGTGAACATATCAAATTAATCTCGATATTTAACTTCACTCACTTCATTGAAATTGAAACTAACCAACTCCTCGACCTCTCCTAGACACCGATGTCTAACTGACCACATCCTAGATCTTCTCGGTTTGAACCCCAGCTTTTAACGACAATATCTTTGGATCAAAACATGCTTATTTGACTTATACTTCTTCTAGGATCATTTAAGGCACCTACTTACATTCTTTTAAAAGTATTCTTTTAAGTTCTTGGGTTATTCTAGGAAGTTGCAACTACTTATGCTGCTATACCCTGCTACACCTTTGGAAACAAATGAGTTCTCGTGGAAGACTAAAAATTTGTTTTGAGACATACAAGTCTACCATGATCATCAGCCAAGAATTTTTATTGTTTTTATTAATGATCTTATATTTCTTTCATTTCAGTTGTAAAAGTACATGAAATTTACTACTTTCCTTTCCGTTATTGTATTATAATCTGAAACAAAATTATAATTTTTAAATAAATTTTTAAAACACCATTCGTGTATCCTACAAAACGTTTCTGTTGTGATTCAAACAAGTTCTGATTAGATTAGAAAATAGAATCTGATTGCATTTAGTTTCATCCTAAATTTTTTTAAAATCTAAGGTTTGGTTTTCAAAGTTGGACTTAAGAATTGGACTTTGAAGTCAACGAATTTGGTTTGTCAATTAGTTTTTAAAACTCTCTTGATTGTTTGACATTTAAAACAAATAAGGCATATTATGTTTTGATACAACAGATTAAAGACTAAGAAAATAGCAATTTTTATTTACTAATTATTAACTTGGATAGGTTGTTATTTTAGAATGTTGACTCCACAAGACACTACCATTGTTGGAACCCCTATGACCACCACCGCATTGAGACCGATCACAGTGGCAAATCATGCCCAAAAACTTGAGAAATTCATGGGTTTGCACTTTAAAATGTGACAACAAGATAATGTTTTTCTACTTGACCACCTTGACCTACGAGGTTCTTGACAGAATCTACTCCCCAACCTATAGAAGGTGAGACCGATGCTCATGTTGTGCGTGTGGTAGTTTCTTGGAAGTATTTAGAATTTTATGTCGTAACTATGTGTTGAATAGCTTGTCGGATCCGTTGTGTACTATTTACTGCTTTATAAAGACTAAGGCAAATGTGGTTGAGGTTGGCCAATCCTCCAAGGGTAACAAACAAAAAGGAAAAAGAATAAGGGGAAAGCAAATGCTAACCTTAGACCAAATAAGAGGGGTGTGAAAAAGAAGCCTCCACCTTTCAAAGGAACTTATTACAACTATAACAAGGTGGGGCACCATCCTAACGAATGTAAGAAGCCAAAGCGTGAGCAAGTGCACATGGCGGATGAGGATGGCATGCCTTTAGCAGTAATGATAAACGAGCTAGGGGCTATCATTGGAAGTATTCCACAAGGATGGTATATTGACACGAGAGCTACCCAACATGTCTGTGGAGACAAAACCCTCATTACTACCTTTATAGATGTTGCGAAAGCTTTATACAGTGAATAAAGCTACTACTGAAATCAAGGGTGAAGGAAATATGATATTAAAGATGACTTCCTAAAAGGAACTTACCTTCAGCAACACTTTTGTATGTCTCGTAGATACGCAAGAATTTGGTTTTGGGATGGTTGCTCAAAAACTTTGATTTTCATCTGGTTTTTAAATCAGACAAATTTGTACTTTTTAAACATGGAAGTATGTTGGTAAGGGCTATTCCTTTAATGGTATGTTTAAAATAAATGTATTGGTTATCAAAAATGAAATGAATAAAACTATCATTTCCATTTATATGCTTGAGTCTTCAAATGGTTGGTCTGGTAGACTAGGATATGTAAATTGTCACTCAATTCATCGAGTGATTAATTTAAAAAGCATACAAACATTTCCTATCAATACAAAATATAAATGTAAATCATGTGTGGAAAAAATACTTACAAGATCATAATTTAGATCAGTTGAATGAATAACTGAACCCTTTATCTTAACTCACACTAATGTATATGATATAAAGGTGGTTCCAATAAAAGGTGGAAACAAGTACTTCGTTACATTTATTGATGATTATAATGGTTATTGATATGTGTGCTTCCTTAGCAGTAAGGATGAATCTATAAACAAGTTTGTCTTGTTTAAAAATGAGGTTAAGACTCAACAAAATAAGAAAATCAAAGTTATAGAAGTGATAGAGGTGGTGAATACGTTGCACCATTTACAAAATGGCGTTAATACATGAGTGTATCGCATCCTATACCCCATAATCAAATGGCATTGCGGAACAAAAGAACGTAATTTGAAAGATATGATGAAGGACATGTTGGTTATGCAATGTTTGTCCCGATTGCATTGTAAACTCAAAATCGGAGCTCCTATTCAAAGTTTAATCTATTTCCAATTAAAATTGAATCAAATGATCAAAAATGTAATTATTATCATTACAAATTCAAACACACCAATAATTGCAATTATGATTGCATAATCGTTAGGGAATCGTCGAATGAGAACCTTTGAGGAGAAGAGGGGGGCACCTGATACCGATCGGTGAGAATAGACTGCGTCTATCAGTGAATAATGGTCTGCTCCTTGAGATCTCTGTCTCTCTCGTCTGTAGCAAGAAAACCCAAGCCTGCTGTATAAGATAATAAGGCCCTTGGCCCCATTTATCTTCTTGCATCGAACTAGAATAGCCCAATATAGTATTCTATTCTCGTATCTAATATAGCTTCACCTCCCCTAATAGGAAGAACATAACCAGAACAGCTGTCTGGTCTACCATTTTATCAATTCGAATCAAAACACTTGAATCAAACTTCAACTTAGTTAACTCAAAATCTAATCAGATTATTGCTATTTAAATGAGGGAAAACCTTCTAATTGAATCCTTTAAGCTCTCTGTAACCTCTGGTACACTCAAAACACACACACGCACATCGCATTCAACATAGTGTTCTTATCGGACCTGCATCATTAGTGGTCATCATATTCTGAGTATTTTAATCAATAATTAATCAAGGGTTATTGATCTCAATCCCATCTAAAAGCTCTACAACTCCTTAATTAATTCATATTATTATCTTATCTAATTGATCACATCTCATTCGTGTTCTTATTCTTTTTCTTATTAACATCCATCTAACATTAGATCAGGTAATTACATACATCAGTATACTCGTATTCATATGTATAGCAAAAGCCATAAGTTTAAATTGATTTTCAAAGTCATTTTGATGCTCAATTTGATTGAATTCGATCTAGAGTTTATTTGAGTTGAAGATTTTTTTTTTTAAAATTGTTTTTATTTATTTTAATCAGGTTTAAAACAGATTATGGTCTTTAGCCCAACGGTTAACACACTCAACAGACACATGGGAGACCCGGGTTCGACTCAGGGCACCCCTTTTTATTTTTAAATCAAATTTTAACTATTTTATTAAATTACACAAAATAATATTATATTAATATATTAATATAAAAATAATTTTGTTAATTAATTTATAACATAAATTAATAAATAATTTTTGAAATTTGAATTTATAAAAATACATTTAAATGCTTTTAAAAATTACAAAGATTGTAAACCAATCAATAAAAAGGATTATAAACTTATTTATAAGTCTTGATATTTAAAATTCCTTTAAAACAAAAATTTGTTATTTCAAAATTGTTTTAAACCAAAATTTATTCAAATAGTTATTCATTAAATTAATTACTTTTAACAAAATTACACAATTTATTATTTCAAGTCTTATTTATTAAACAATTATAAATTAATCATTCTTAATCATATTATTAAATCATTACATTTTATTATTTATATTATTGTTAACATTCAAATCTTATTAATTATCCAATTTATTTATTCAATTATATTACACCAAAGTTAATGATAATATTCTAAAATCACTTATTAAACCCCCAAAATCCTTATTTGAAACCCTAGTTCCCAAATCAAAATTTGAACCTTCAATAGTTTATTTTTCTAACTTAGGACACCATTCCTTAAGTTATTTCGTGAAGAGATATTTGGTGTCTAGACAAGCAAACTATTATTTCATCATTTACAAATTAACTAGTGAGTATTCATAGCCTTTTTTCTTATATTTTATAATTTGAAAAAAATAATATGACTTATATTCAATCAACGACTTATTGTTTATTCATTTCTTAAAATTTAATTCAATTCATGTTATGTTATTACTTGCAATATGTGTTCATAGTTAGATAAATATTTATTCTAATACAATCATTAATTTATTCTAACACAGGAATAATGATAGATCTATTGGCTTGACAAACCCACCCCATTTGATTATTCAAGGGTGATAGAAACCGGATTTATACATGTGCCTTATTCATTAAGACTTCATCTACGGATCGAATCAATTTAGTTATTAGGTTTGATTATGTATTGTTTGTCTTAAATGATATACCTTTGTCTTATAAGTCTTGACATATCATGAGAATTGAATATTTCAATTATTTTATTTAATATATCTATATATGCAAACATGTGTTTACTTACCGGCTAATTCTTTAGTTGACTACATTATTCTTTTACATGATTTTAGGAAATGTTGCTTAGATGCGATTACAAGAATGCGTGCAAACTAGGATATTGGACCTAGTTAATAAAAAAATCAATTTTATGTTTCTTTGAATTATGTTTGGTTGTAAAACAATATTTGACTATTTGATGTTATGAAATTTGAATTTAATATTATTTCAACGCTTTAAATGCAATGTTTTGTTCCGCCATTGGTCGAGGCGTGACAGGTTAGTTTTGGGGTGAGCCGAGAAATGTGGGAAAAACCATTCTCTCAGCCAATTTTCTTTTGAATAAGATACCACTCAATAAAAGGGAAGAGACCTCTTATGAGTTATGGAGGGGGTAGAAAACCTTTACATAAATACTTGAAAGTGTGGGGATGCTTAGCTAAGGTGATTGTACCACCTTCACAGGCTTTTAGGATAGACTAAAACTATTTATTGCATATTCATTGCATATGCTAATCAATGTAGTGCACACCGTTTTCTTGTTCATGACTCTAAGAATCTGGACATACACAAGAACACTATCTTCCTAGAAGCAATTCCAGGAATGCTTCATACTTTAAAATATGTTTCCAATGCTAGGAAAAACTCATGAATCTTCATCAACAACTATTGATAACGTATGTGCAAGCTCATCAACACTAATTGACGATATAGTTCATGACGAAAGACATGAACGGATTGAAGGTGAAAAGAGTGAGTTTAGACGAAGCAAAAGGGCAAGGGTTGAGAAATCCTTTAGTTTGGACTTTATGAGCTATATAGTTAAGGATGATCCGAATACCTACCACAAAGTAGTTACCTCTTCGGAAGGACAAGGACCTCAATCGAAAAAACCAATAAAGAATGAAATTGATTTAATCTTACAAAATCATACTTTAGAGTTTGTAAATCTTCCTCCATGTTCTAAACTACTTGGATATCGTTGGATATTTAAAAAGAATATGAAAGCAAAAGAAAGTATTGATAGAAACATGGCTAGGGTAATGATCAAAGGTTTTAGATAAAAGAAAAATCTAGACCACTTTCATACTTACTCACTTGTGACACGAATAACCACTATAAGGTTGGTTTTTGCTACTACGGCCCTAAGATATTAGCAAGTACACCAACTAGATTTGAAAAACACATTTCTAAATGGTGATTTAAGAGATTTACATTAAGCAACCCGAAGGTTTATTCCCCCCAGGGCAAGAGGACAAAATACGTAAACTCATTAAGTCTTTGTATAGAAGATATTTTTAGGATAGGAATACGTGTGAAATGAGTAATAAAAAAGGAAATCTATTGGATGGAAGAGTGATAGTAAAAGCTCATGTGTTAGAGAAGAACCGGAATTGAAATTGTTGGGTTGTGCGGTAGGTGGTGTGAGGGTTAAGGCAGTAGGTGATGTCGATTGATTAGAACTAATAGTTTGGCATTTTATGTAATTGGCTGGATGGGTGGGTCGGTAGCAAATGTAGATGATGGGGCTGTTTGGATTGAAGAGGCAATTTAAATAATTGGCTTTTATCGATGTTAGTATGTGATAGTAGGGCGTTGAACTAATTGAGGAATTTATGAGGAGTGTGAGGTTGTAGGTGGAACATAGGATTGGAATGGGAAAAGCTTCATAATAGTAAGGAGTAGCTCACTATTTGAAGTAGGAGGGGTGGAATAGGCAATTGAGTTAGAGTTATCCATAAAAAAAAGTGATGGGAAATGACTAAACATCCAAAAAAGAGCTAGAATGGTGCATTCGAAGTAATAGAGGAAGAATGAATGGTAATGTGTGGCTCTTATAAATGCAACAAGAAATTAAAGAATTATTATACCTAAAATAGAAGAAATCGTGGAAGATAAATATTATAAAACTCTTAGATGTACTTGTCTAATAAAATGGTGCCAATTAGAAGTTTTATTGTTTTGCACATTGAAAATAGAAGGTAGTGAGGTAAAGCAAACCTAATAAAGGCCCTAACGAGTTTTCCCTTGGAGTAGTGGAAGATGACATTGAAAGTCCTTAAATGACAAAATGAGAAGAGAAAAACTATAATAGTATGTTGTTATTAAGATATAAGTGAGAAATCGAATTATGAGATAGGGATGGAACACATAAAACATTAGTTAGTTTAAAGTGGTGTTGGTAAAGTAAATATTTAAATTGCCAACATAAGTAATGGTAAGAGACAAACCATCCCCTGAGACAAGTTCAACAGTAACATCATAAGGAGTGTGGAGCAAAAATGCATTGAGATCGTTGGTGACATGATGAGCAATACCATCGTCAAAATGCCAAGTAGACTTAAAGTTGTTGTCATTTGTAATGGTTATAACATTTGTCTATGCTACGTTGTGATTATTGGTGTTGGAAGTTCTTAACGGATAAGATAGAGAGGTACAACTCTTTAAAAGCAACAATATGTAAGAGAGTAGCCTTTAATAATAAAAAAATAACACTTACCTAGGAAGGGCTAGTGGTGCCATTTGTATGAGAGGTAGGTAAATAGGCGGTATTTGAATTAGAAGGGCTAGTGGTGCCATTTGTATGATGGATTCCATCTATGTATTTGTAAAGATCTAAATCATACAGAAGAGCTTTGATTTATGTTTTAGAGCTTATGTAATTTTTAGATGGAAATTTAAGGGGTAAACGAAGAGTGACTAGAGTGAGAGATGATGTTGGTTAGAGAGGAATGAAACCTATAGAAGAAGAGTGGGTAAACCTTTTGTGGACATTGTGAATGATAGAGGAAGATTGATGGCTAGAAAAAATCAAAAGGGTGGGCGGCGGATTATGGTATTCGAAAATATTAGGAGGCAGGAGGAAGGCACCTGACTGAAACCATATAAAAGATAGTACTCAACCCATATGAAATGTTTTACATTAATTATATAGCATATTTGACTTTACAACAATTCAAAATACAAGTTTTAATATATGATTAAGGTTGGAGGAAATTATTTGAAATAGTCTTAATATCTAACATGTGTAAGACATATTATATTAATTATATAACTCACAAAAAGTCTAGACGATTGTTAGGAATTATTCTTAGACCTCAAAACTAGACTGATATGATAGTGTGTTATTAAATAAAAGATCCAGGTTCAACAAGCTATCTTGTTTCAAGCTTATATGAAAAAGATGTTCAACACAAATAAAGACCATGTAAAGAAAGTGTTGATATGAGCACTAAAGCAAACCAATTGTCAAACTTCAAACAAGCTAGAAGTTTAGTGATTGTGTAATCTAGTAACATATAATTTTTATGAGCTTGTTATTTATATCGTTGTTATTAGAAAACATGTAAATTTTAATCTTAATAATAAAAATTTATAGTTATTGAAAAAAAGTAGTCTCTGATTTACTTAGAAAAGTATTTCTTTTCCTCCAATCATCAACTAGTGTTATTCTTATCTATATATAAAGAATATTTGTTGATTCAAACCAAACGGCAAAAAGTGTCCATGTACATACAAACTTATAAACTTATACATTTGATGATTTGGTCCACTTAATTAGAAATCAAAGTTAGACAACTAGATATAAAACAAACAATAATTACGCGTTCTTGTTGCTTTATCATTGTCATGAAATGAATTAGTAAAAAAAGTCATACGTTCCATTCAAAGAGAGAATAGTAAACGACAGCTCCATGCTTTATTACTTAATTATTCACATTTGATTCATACTGCCATCACCAAACGTAAACCTTCTTCATTTTATTGCTTTCTTTTTTCAATTTTCACAATTCAAGTTTCAATCACAAATGGGTGCACGAATACACCAAGTTCTTCTAATTCTCTTCCTCCATATTTGTGTTTCAACAGCACAAAACAATGATGGTAACTTAACTTCATATCACTTTTATGTATTTGAATTCGCCATGCTGATGATGATGATGATCATGATCATGATGTTGTTGTAGCTACATATCTGCGAGCTCTGAAAGATGGCTGGCGGAACACACCACCCAACTGGGACGATAACTCTGACCCGTGTAGTGGTTGGGATGGGATCAGGTGCACAGACTCGCGTATAACCTCCATGTGAGTCCTTGCTCCTTTGAAAAATATATTCATTCATCTTCAATCAGTCGCGTGCTTACTTTTCGTTTAGTGCATGATACATGTGAATTTATTTGAACTTTATAGAACGTTGGCGAGCATGGGTATGACTGGTACTCTTACAGGAGACATCGGGCAGTTAACTGAACTGCAGATTCTGTAAGTATTTTAATAACTGGATTCTAGATTTTGCAGGTGTGACGGAAGAAGATTTTTATGTTTCTTTTTTTTTTTTGTGTATGTAGAGATCTATCTTACAACCGTTTGACGGGGCCTCTGACTCCACAAATTGGGAATTTGAAGAAGTTAACAAATTTGTGAGTACTTTTCACTGTTTACATGCTTAGAAGTATACACTTTCTAAGTTTTTCGGATGTTAAATTCATCTCTGTTTATTTTATTTTTTTGTTCTTGTTTGTCAGACTTCTGGTTGATTGCGATTTCAGCGGTCCACTTCCAGACACCCTTGGAGATCTTGAAAGTCTCATCTTTATGTGAGTATCAGATGTTCTTCTTCAAAATCATAGATCCAATTTCCAATTTTAGAGGTGGCGATTTCAACTGTGAATGGGTCAAATGTGAATCAGTCAAATTTATTATGCTTTATGTCTATCATGTCAAACAGGAAACAAACAAACTAGCATGAAAGGAAGGGGTCAAGTGTCTAAACTCACATAGTGTGTTTATAATGTAAAATCACTTTGTTCAAAAGAAGCTAGTGTATAACAAAAGAAGACAATTTTTGTTATGATATTTAAGAAAACAATTATTTAAAGAAAAATGAGAACTTTTAGGCAAATTGTGTTTTTGAGTCGGAAGACAGTTAGGCAAATCCCACATGCCCGACTTCAAACATCACCAACATTTCTTGATCACATTGGCTTAGGTGCAAGTAATTTCATGGGTGACGTCCTGGGAAGTCTCCACTGGGTAACCAAAAATACTTAATGGCCATTTTACAATATAAAAGGATTCCAAATTTTTTCTTATAAGTTGAGTGATTAATTTGCCCATAACTGTAACATTCTTGTTTTGTAGGTCTTTGAATTCGAATGGTTTCACCGGACGGATTCCACCTTCCATTGGTAATATTGAAAATCTTTACTGGTTGGATCTAGCTGATAACCAGCTCACTGGAAGCATACCAGTTTCAAGTGGGAACACTCCTGGTCTTGATATGCTGGTTAATGCAAAACACTTGTATGTTTATTCTTGTTCAATATCAAATCACTTTGTAGTTAGGATTCGGCTCACCTATGTCTATTTTCAGCCATTTTGGAAGGAACATGCTCTCGGGTGATATCCCAGAACGGCTCTTTCACTCCAACATGACACTGATTCATCTGTATGTTTGATTATAAAAATGAAACTTATTCTTCAATTCCCTGATCACATGATATTAAATTTACTTTCTTCCTTGTCTCATGAGCAGTCTATTTGAGAACAACCGACTTACAGGCTCCATCCCTGACACACTGGGGCTTGTGAGATCACTAGAAGTTGTGTGAGTACCTATCATATGATATCTCGAGAAAACTTTAAAGTGTGATTTAGTATCTTAACGTCGTTTTTCATGTGATATCCAGACGTCTTGATAGAAACTTTCTAACTGGGAATGTTCCATCAAACATCAACAACCTTACGGGTGTATTTGAAATGTAAGTGTTAGAAAAAGCTCTAACTTGGTTAGCCTTTTCATTTTCTAATAAATTTACTTGTAGGTTCCTCTCAAACAATCAACTGACTGGTCCCGTGCCTAATTTGACTGGTTTGAATGCACTTAACTATCTGTAAGTAATAATATCTCGATCTCAACCAACTTACTCCTGACTACAGATTCTAACTGAATTCACAATATGGTTCCAGGGATTTAAGCAACAATACGTTTGACCCGACGGACGTTCCTTCTTGGTTCTCAACTTTGCAGTCTTTGACCACACTGTAATTGATATCCCTCCTTTTTTATTTACAAATCACAATGGCGGATTATTTACCTCTTTACAATATTTTACAGTAAGATGAACAGGACAAGCCTTGTGGGACAGCTTCCTGCTGCCCTTTTCAGCATCCCTCAGTTGCAGAATGTGTGAGTGTCGGTTTTTATAGTTATATTATTACTTGCTGAAATACTGATGATTTCGGACCCCTTTTTGTATCAGTGATTTAAGGAACAACAGACTAAATGGAACCTTGGATATTGGCTCTAGCCATAGCAACCAACTACAACAGGTCAATTTGCAAAATAATCAAATTGCTGATTTCACTCAAAGGAGACAATATGATATTGAAGTAATGTGAGTTTCTCGCTTCATCACCATATTTTGTCATATGTTTTAACTTGATAGACTAAAATGGATTTGGTTATGATTTGTCTGCAGACTTGTAGATAATCCAATATGTTTGGAATCAGGAACTACAGGTGGATTTTGCTCCCCTCCCACAAATACTGGACCGTCATACGTGACACCACCCAACAACTGCGCGCCTGCACCTTGTAGTTCGGGTCAAGTTTCAAGTCCAAATTGCAGATGTGCATATCCCTACACTGGCAGCCTTTTCTTCCGAGCTCCTTCATTCTCTGACCTTGGAAATCCCACTATTTATGAATCTCTTCGTGATGATATGATTGATTCTTTCCGGAGAAGTCAACTACCAGTTGACTCAGTTTCACTTAGGAATCCTAGCAGAAATTTGGATGATTATCTTGTGATCAACCTACAAGTTTTCCCATCTGGAGATGAAAGGTTTAATAGAACTGGGATACTTGGCATTGGATTCTCGCTTAGTAACCAAACGTTCAAGCCTAGCGACGCCTTTGGGACCTACTTTTTCACTGGTGAAAACTATGACTTCTTGACAGGTAAGTCATAGATGTGTTCCTTCTAAATCTACATGACAGCATTTAGTGACCAATTTAGTTATGAATTAAAAGGTAAACAGTCATTAGAAGTTAGTATGTAAAACCTCATAAATTAGTTTATTTGAAAGGTAAGATCATTATTGAAATATTATAGTTTTTAAAATCTTATTTTACACATCGGTTACTTTAAAAAAGTTGATAGAATATGTTAGACAACTGGATCAAGAAAAGCAAACAACAGCAGCATTTTTGTGAGAAAACACACCAACGACTCTTTTCTTTTTATTGAATAAAAACCACACCAAAAAACTCGTAGACAATGACCTTATTTTATACTAATCCTAACCTTAATTACTAATGAAAACTCCACTCAAACACAGCCGGAATGACAGCCCATTCACAACCAAAAATATAAACACTAATACCTAAAATAAAGCTAATTAAAACTTGCTAAATAAAACAAACCTATCTTTAGACTCTTGATGATTCTTCCCTCTAAACTTTCACATATGACCACAATTAGGATTAACTTTCAACAATCACCCCCATAATCCTAATGTGGTCTTTCTTCTCTAAAGTAGAGTCGGCTCATCATCTTCACAAACCAAGTTGGCCTCCTCGTGCTTTGGTTTTGACTTTGGACATTCATATGCGAAGTGTCCGAACTCTTCACATTGGTAGCATTGAACCCATGACTTGTCTCGTTCTCCCATTGTCCCCCGTTGATCATTTCTTGAACTGGGTCGATTCTCACGACCCATTCCTCTTCCCAAACTTCGGCCTCTACCACGACCTCTTCCATCCCGGTTAACCCATCCACGACCTTGTTGATAATCATTATCGTTTCTTGGTTTAGGATGTTCATCATTACAAGTGAGCATCAATTTACTTGGCCTATCTTCAATTTCATCTTGGGATTTTACCCTCTCCTCGTAAGCTTTAAGTCGACCCACCACTTCTTCAAATGCCATTTTCTCAATCTTCGAGTATTGCTCAATCGAAGCAACGATTGGCAAATATTTTCTTTGGCATAGAATTCAGGAACTTTCTCACCACTATCTCATTATCAAGTGAAGACCCAAGACTTTTATACTTTGATTGTAGCCCACTTATCTTACCTTCAGATTCATCAATAGTCTCTACCTCGGTCATCTTCATCGCTTCCAACTCACTTCTAAGCGTCTGCAAACGAGCCTTTTGAACCCTCTCGGCTCCCACATGTCTGACTCGTAATGCATCCCAAACATTCTTCGGATCCTTATGCTTTGACACTTGAAGCAACACATCCTCCGGTAGTGACTGAAATATCAACGCCTTCGCCATGTACTTCCTTCTATCATCAATTTCACTTCCTGTCACAGGTTCTGTGGCCTCTCGCAGACCATGTGCACCTAAGATGGTCTCCATCATAATTGACCATGTAGTGTAGTTTGTTATGGTTAGTTTTGGACATTGCAAAGTTATATTGCTTGGTTCTTGATGAGGTACAACAACTGCTCCTGCACCTTCTGTCATCTCTTCTTTCTGAACTACCTGATCACCTTTTTTTTAACAAAAAAAAAAACTCTTTTCTGCACAAACAGTTCCTGCAGTAGTAGCAAAAATCCTCTGATTCACAAACTTCAACAGCAAATCAGCATAAACCAATCTGTTTCACACAGATATAGCAGCAAAACGTAGTCTGTTTCACACAGATTAGTTTCTCGTTTCTTTACAGAATCATCCGTTTTCCCACTTTGATCAATCACTGATTAGTGATTAGTTCTTCTCGAACCCGCTTTCACAGCAAACTTGGTTCAATCCTTCACAGATTAAACATCTTTTCCACACTGGTATCACATCTTTGTAACCTGTGTCACATAGGTTTTCTTCACCTCGTTCGCTGCTTCACCCAGTCGCCTTCTCTATACAACTTAAATTGCACCAATCATCGTCTACTGCAGCTACCTCACGCAAACCTTCTCCGTCTAGCCTTGATTGTGTCACACAATCAGCGCTCCACAATTATATGAACCAATCACAGGTTCAAATATGTCTTCAGTCTTCGTAATTAATCTATCACAGATTGTTTTCTTCTATCTTGTTCGAATAATTCTTCTTGTCTTCAACAGCCCTTTGATGGTTTTTCTTCACAAGTCTGGATCGCAGTAGTCTCTTTACCAATTGTTAGACAACTGGATCAAAAAAGCAAACAACAGCAACATTTTTGTGGGAAAACACACCCACGACTCTTTTCTTTTTATTGAATTAAAACCACACCAAAAACTCGTAGACAATCACCCTATTTTATACTAATCCTAACCTTAATTACTAATGAAAACTCCACTCAAACACAGCTGGAATGACATCCCATTCACAGCCAAAAACATAAACACTAATACCTAAAATAAAGCTAATTAAAACTTACTAAATAAAGCAAACCTATCTTTAGACTCTTGATGATTCTCCCCTCTAAACTTTCACATATGACCACAATTCGGATTAACTTTCAACAGAAAAAACTGTCAACTCCATTTTCGCACCTCTTTTTTACACTTATGTATAGTTAGTCACTCACCAAATCATATGTTGGTGTGATCTCACAGGAGCATCAACAGGGGGTGGAAAGTCATCCAACACTGGTGTTATTGTAGGATCAGTTATTGGTGGTTGTGTGCTTGTGGCGCTACTGGTACTTGCAGGAATATATGTCTTTCGTCAAAAAGAGCAAGCTGAAAGAGCGACGCATGAGAGCAGCCCGTTTGGTATAACTTGCCATGATCTTCTAACTAAAGTGGTTGCATTACCTTTCAATGTATAAACTGGATTCTAATCGGTTTTTTGTAAAACTTGTAGCATTATGGGATGCAAACAATGGAAGTGGTGCGGTCCCTCAGTTGAAAGGAACAAAAGCTTTCTCTTTTGAGGAGCTTAGCAAATATACAAACAACTTTTCAGAATCAAACAACATAGGAACCGGTGGATATGGAATGGTAAGCATTCACATGTGTCTGTTTGTGTATATGAGCAGATCAGTCGGGTTGGGTTTACTGTTCAAAATGGGTTGGGGTTGATCTTTTGGGTCTGGACGTAATGGGTCATGTCCGTTTGGGTTGATGGAAGAACTCTTGTTTTAAAACCTTAACTATAAACATTAGCGCGTTAAATTTATTTAAAAAATAATACTATTCCAATAAAAATATGAAGTTTTAAGCAAATGGATTTGAGAGTACTATCCAGTAAAAATACATTTTGCGATACTTTTGACCCGTTTCCTTTTCGGTATATAATTATTTTATCTTCTTTATGGATAAAACATTACCCAATCGACCTTTTTATAAGTAACTAGTTTGAAATTGACACATCTGCATGTATAAACTTTAAAGGACACAATTATTAATGTTGGTCTTTTCATATGATGATAGAATGAGATTATTGTGTGTAGGTATACAAAGGAAGTCTACCAAATGGGCAGCTAGTTGCCATAAAAAGGGCTACACGGGGATCAACACAGGGTGGGCTTGAGTTCAAAACCGAGATTGAGCTTCTTTCAAGAGTTCATCACAAGAATCTTGTGAGTCTTGTAGGATTTTGTTTCGATCAAGGTGAACAAATGTTAGTTTATGAGTATATCGTGAATGGTACAGTCAAAGATAGTCTTTCAGGTAATTTTATCTTTTGATTTCAACCTCCTCATTTGATATTCATTTGAAATTCTGAACTGACGATCGACGTGACACATGCAGGGAGATCTGGATTTAGATTGGATTGGATAAGAAGACTTCGAATAGCACTCGGGGCAGCAAAAGGATTACAATACTTGCATGATCTCGCTGATCCTCCAATCATACATAGAGATATCAAAACAAACAATATCTTATTAGATGAACGCTTAGTCTCAAAGGTGGCAGATT
This sequence comes from Flaveria sonorensis, assembly GCA_025506505.1. Lineage (NCBI taxonomy): Eukaryota > Viridiplantae > Streptophyta > Magnoliopsida > Asterales > Asteraceae > Flaveria > Flaveria sonorensis. The sequence continues at coordinate 18,760,897 of CM046424.1, forward strand.
TCGGTCTATCCAAGTCGTTGGGTGATGCTAATAGGACTCATGTTACCACTCAAGTCAAAGGCACAATGGTCAGTATATAACAAAGTTACCTCTTCCCCATCATCTATTATTTATTATAATAAAAAGTTGTCACACATTCGAATAAACTATGTGATTAAGAATTATCATAACTTTACACAGCAAAGAAACTTGTAAACAACAATTTTGCAGCTCATTTTGCTACAGCTAATTATCTGATTGTGTTCAAAATACCATGACTAAAGCTTCATCTATGTGAGTAATTTGATCTGAAAAAAGTATGCCATTTGGTTTGATGCAGGGTTACATGGACCCTGAGTACTACATGACACAACAGTTGACAGAAAAGAGTGATGTTTATAGTTTTGGGGTCGTACTTTTGGAGCTCATAACAGCAAGAAACCCGATAGAGAAAGGGAAGTACATTGTGAAAGAAGTGAAGCAAGCAATGGACAGAAGCAAAGAGCTATACAACCTGCATGATGTCCTGGACCCAACCATTGGTTTGACCACCCAACTAAAAGGTTTGGAAAGATTTGTAGATTTGGCGTTACAGTGTGTGGAAGAAACAGGAGATAAAAGACCAACAATGAGTGATATTGTGAAAGAGATTGAGAGCATTATGGAACTTGTGGGTCTTAACCCAAATGCTGAGTCCGCATCAAATTCAGCTGGCTATGATTTCGCAAGTAAGGGAAGTGAGCATCCTTATAGTAATGAAGGCCTTTTTGCTTATAGTGGTGACCATTTCTCTACAAAGTTGGATCCCAAATAGTAACACTTGCACAAGCAACTAGTTGGAAGACTTGCTGATTGTTAAATATTGTGTTTTTTTGTCCTTTTATTCATGTAAAATGAGATCTAGAAAATACATTTTTGAGTAGGAAAAGTGTGAGGTTTTTATGTAGTAATTTTTTTATACATTGTACACACCACATATTATTAAAAAAAAACTAAACACCAAATATAATACCTATATTCATGAGACATGAAAAGATATATGTTGTAAGATGAGTGTGTTGGATACATGTTACCTAGATTCTCTCTTTTGACTTACGTTTAAAAAACTGAAATCCAAACGATGATTATTTCTGAAATATGGTTAGTTCTAGCTTAGTTTGTAGCCCAAAGGATATACCGACTTTAGATCAGAGGCTGTTCTCTTCTCCGCATGTAGTACAGTATAAATGGTGGTGTTAATCCTAACTTGTTAGTAAAATGCTTGGAGGAAAAGTCGAGATAAAGAAGAAAAGATTCGGAGATAAATATTAGTAGTATTTTATTAATATTTTAGTGGATTATTTAATAGTGTTTGAGTTAGGTTGTGAGTAGTATATATTGAGTAAAGATAGATGGTTTAAGATATTTGTAAAAGTGTGGTTTTTTTCTTAGTTAATTTGGTGTTTACCAATTTTGTTTGATCCAATTTATCCAACAATAAAAGGAATTCAGAGATATTTAGCCTTACACTGAACCGGTCCAAGATGGCCTCAAGGTAGAATGCTTGGGCTCGCTAATGGAGACCCGGGTTTGATCCTCAGCAGGTAGACACCTTGGGTGGACAGTCGACAGCAATGATCAGGTAATGTTAGGTCAAGTTAGAGCGTTGTGCAATTGTGAGGCAGAGATGGTAGTTTGAACCCCACCCCTTGGCTTGGTTAATCGTGACTTAGTTGCCTCATGCGGCTTTCTAAGGCGAAGGTGTCACACACCGATAGCTAGTCTGATAACTCTCTTTAGTTAGCCCTACACTATCATTTATCTCTGGTTACATGCTAATCATAACAGAGTTCATTGATACAACCCACGCATCTATTACAACCCATGCAAATCCTCTAGCCCCATATAGACCGAAGAGTTTATCTTGATTTTATAAATTAATATTTAAAGATAGTTGTTAGAGTTTATTTTATTGGTATCTTTATCTTGATAGGAGATTAATTAAAATAATGATAGGTTGAGTTATTTTAGTAGTTAGTATTTGAGATGATTAACCTTTCTGGTTTAAGTTGATTTAACAGCCTTTGTGATCAAGTCTTGTATTTTTATAATAAATGTAACGAGTCTTTGTATTTGTATGATTTGATCAGCATAAAGAAGAAACTAGTTGTAAGTATTAGCCAATTGTTATTTATATATTTTAGGATAGGTTTAATTATGTCATTTATTATATCCTAAATTAGCTCTAGAGTTTGTTAGAAAGTTCATGTATATTCGTTCTATACTCATCGATTCTTCATCAAGGAAATCATTCGAAAGCGCACTGAGGCGACTTAAACATCAGGGTGTAATGTGCAACTTAGTAAAAACTAGAAAGCCCTTTTAACCCTAAATCATCCTAATAAGCTGCCATCTTCATCTGGTCTCCTCTAGTTTTCATCTCTCATTTCTAACCCTAAAGAAGCATCATTCTCGTCATCTTCATCCTCCAACTCCTCCTTTCTAACCTAAATCAGTTGTGATATAGGCACATCCTTCATCTCCAAGATCATCCATCGCCGATCTGATCTCAATCTCTAGTAAGTTTCAAGTCCAATCCGCCCAAAATAAAAGCTCTTAGTCGAGAAAAGTGAGCTCAGGCGCCAAAGCACGCTTATGTAGGTGCGCCTAGTGTCACCGAAAGCTCAGGGACCTGCGCCCGAGGCACCTCACGCTCAGGCGCGCTTTTTAAAACCAAGTCTGAGCCCTAATACCATAGCTTCATTTTGTTCGTCTTTTATTTCTATTTGCTCAAACCCGCTGTCTTTTTCTTATCATGGCGGGTGACAGAAATGAATCAACAATCCCAAATCGGTTCTCAACCCACCCTTTGCTCTTCACCCTGTATACATGGTGACGAATATTCTGCACAAAATCCGAATCTTGGACGGTATTAAGGTATCGTACTCTTCCTGGGTCACGTTGTTCTGAATCATATTGATGGAACACAGCCTCCTGCTAAAACAGAACCGATGTTTGACATATGGAACAAGATCGATCCTACGGTGGATCTACGGGACACTGTCGGATGAATTGTTGGCTAGAGTTTTAGAGATAGAATCCATAACGTTTAAAGCCTGGACGCCTATTAGAAACATCTTCTTGAACAACAAGGGCTCTCATGCTGCAGCCCTTGAACACGAGTTCATCAACCTCAAGCTTATCGCGGAGCTTACTTTCAAAAATTAAAAGAAATTGCTGATAAACTTTTTGATGTAGAAAGTCCCAGTTGATTGGTCAGGGGCTTACTTTCACTCACCTGGTTACTGGTTGCCTTATTGGGCACCTCCACCCCTTGCCCTTACCTGACCCAACCAGTTTAGGCAACGCCCAACTGATGTGAACCCCTTGCATGATTGCTAGGACATCCGGAATGCACATTTTAGACTTTCTTCATTCTTCTAATTTTATTTCCTGTAATATAACAAATCCTTTGGTTTTTTTGCAATTCTTGCTAGTTATCTAAGCACAAACGTTTACCTTTTCATACTTAATTGTCAAATACACTTATGCCATTTGATATATTACACTGTGATTTGTGGACTTCTCCCATTCAAAGTAAGAATGGTTATAAATATTACATGGTATTAATTGATGATTTTACTAACTATACTTGGGTGTTTCCACTAAAGTTTAAATCTGAAACGTTTACCAAATTCACGTGGTTTCACAATTTTGTTAAAACTCAATTTTGTTACGCCATTAAGTCTTTTCAATAAGACATGGGTGGGGAGTTTGATAACACTTCCTTCAAAAATTTTTGCCACCACAAACGGTCTCCAATTCAGGTTCTCATGTCCTCAAACCTCCCAACAAAATAGTAAGGCTGAACGTATGATTAGACGCCTTAAAGAGCTTATGTTATGCCTTCTAACTCATGCTTCCATCCCCCCATCTACTGGGTCGAAGCCCTTCACACATCTGTATACCTGCACAACATTCTTCCCATAAAAGTTCTCAATAATCGTACCCCTGTCAGTCCTCTACCTTAAACACCCCACTTATGATCACCTCCGTGTGTTCGGATGCTCATTTTACTCAAATCATTCCGCTACCCGACCACATAAGCTTGCCCTGCGTTCCACCTACTACGTCTTTTGGGGTACCCTTCTGATTATAGGGGTTAACGTTGTCTCGGGAAAAATTATCCTCTCCCGTCATGTTACTTTTGACAAACAAACGTTCCCTTTTCAAACCGCTTCGGACCCCTCCACCCATGACTATTCCTTCCTGTAGGATGACCTATCCCCTCTCTTATTTTAGCCTTCCAATCACCCAACAACCACTCCCCCTCCCTACCCCACTACTAGCCTTGACAGCACACCTACAGCCGACCCATCTACTCATCCAAACAGCCCATCACCTTCACACAATAGCCCATTTAAAACTCCCATTAGCTCTTCTACAGTCTCTCACAGCTCTCACAGCCCCCTACCCGCATTGTCTTCCCTCCTTCCTCACCTCCTTTGGCTCACCCTTACCCCTTCACCTATTCTAGGCGACCCAAAGCACCCACTACAATTGCGGCCCCTACCCCAGCCTTCTAGACCTTTCAGCACAAGCCTAATGACACCACCAACCCCTAACCCTCCCTAGACCGCATGCAAACTCATTAGCGTATGCGTTCACACCAATCCCATCCCTCTGTCTCTCTTCAGACCACCACACCCGATCCTATCAACATTTCACCTATTCCCAAATTCCTAAACCAGGCCCTTTCTGATCCAATTGGCATGATGCTATAGCCAACGAGTTTAAGGATCTAATGGACAATAATACATTGGAGCTGGTCCCCTATCCTGAAAACACTCATATTATCAATTGTATGTGGCTTTACAAACATACATTACATGTAAATGGATCTCTTCAACGATATAAAGCCCGTCTAGTTGTAAATGGGAAATGTCAACGGGTTGGTTTAGACTGTGATGAGACTTTCAGCCCCATCGTGAAACCGGTTACCATACACACAGTTCTTAGTTTGGTCGTGTCTCGTTCTTGGCCCATTAATCAACTTGATGTTAAAAGCGCATTCCTACATGGGGATTTAAACGAAACGGTCTACATATACCAACCCCCCCGGTTTCATTAATAAGTCTTAACCCATCTCATGTTTGCAGGCTTTGCAAATCTCTCTATGGTTTAAAGCAAGCCCCACGCGCTTGGTATCAAAGATTTGCTAACTACATTGTCTCATGTGGATTTCGTAGCTCTTCTTGTAACACATCTCTTTTTATTTACCAACATGGTTCTAGGATGGCCTACCTTCTCCTTTATATGGACGACATTATTCTCACCGCCTCCGACAACCAACTCCTTCATGACAATATTTCATCTTTATCCAAGGAGTTTGCTATGACAAATTTGGGAAAGTTACACCATTTCTTGGGGATACAGGTCACTCAAAAATCAGGGGGTTTATTTCTTTCGCGGGAGGCGTATGCCTCTGAAATTCTTACTCGAGCAAAAATGGAGAATTGCAAACCCAGTTCCACTCCCTGTGACACCGACTACAAGCTCAGTTCCATGGTCGGACAACCTCTCTCTGATGGCACCTTATATAGAAGTTTCGCTGGGCACTTCAATATTTGACGTTTACCAGACCTGACATTGCATATGCCGGTGCAACAGGTTTGTCTATTTAGGCATTCCTTGCGTGAACCTCATTTTCAAGTTCTTAAATGCATCGAAAGGTATTTAAAAGGTACAATGTCTTATGGTCTATTGATCACCCCTTCCAAGTCTACGAAGCTCACAGCATATTCTGATCCTAACTTGGGGGGTGTCTGGATTCAACACGCTCTACCTTGGGTTACTGTGTCTTTATGGGAGATAATCTTCTCTCTTGGTCTTCGAAGCGTCAACACACGGTATCCCGCTGAAGCAGAATATCGGGGTATAGCTAACACCACCGCCGAGGTCACCTGGCTCCGGAACTTGCTTCTTGAGCTATCAGTTCCGACCTGCAATGCTAGCATTATTTTCTGTGACAACGTATCAGCCGTATACCTCGCAGGAAAGCCTGTCCAACATCAACGCTATAAACATGTTGAAATTGACATTAATTTTGTGCGGGATAAGGTTCGTATCGGTGCCATCCGAGTTCTTCACATTCCTGCTGACTATCAATATGCGGATATCTTCACCAAGGGACTCCCTAGAGCATTATTTAAGAGATTTAAAACCAGTCTACGCATTCAGCCACATGCTCAGACTGCGGGGGCGTATTAGTCAATTGTTATTTATGTATTTTATTTTATTTTAGGATAGGTTTAATTATGTCATTTATTATATCCTAAATTAGCTCTAGAGTTTGTTCGAAAGTTCCTGTATATATGTTCTATACTCATTGATTCTTCAGCAAGGAAATCATTCGAATTATAGTAAGGAGTTTTCCCATAAAATATCAATGTTCATTCATGTGTTTGTTATTGATCAGGGCCAACATACACAACAGCCCATTCAATGCAAGTCACTAACGATCGACACAGTGAGATAAGGTTGTTGTTAGTGAGATTCATCCATCTTGTTCCTAGTTTGTTGCTACACTATTAAGTAGTTGTTAGTCATGATTCTATGTTCTCATCATGGCCTTATTTTTAGTTATCTTCTTATCTCATTTTCTATGTATTTAAGAGCATTCACAGTGGGTTTCTTATATTTATGTGGGTGTGTTTATTATATTTTAAGAAATGCTTGTATGTGGTTGTGAGTGGAGAATAAGAAAAAGTTACTCTTCATCTGTATATTTGGAGAATTACTATTCAATCTCTATAAATTTATTAATGTTTTCTAAAGTATTTGTGAGTAAAGAAGAGGGAAAAGATAACGATAAAAGTATTAAAAATATCATCTAATTGAGAAGAGAGAAAAATAATGATTTTTAGTGTAATTATAAAGATAAGAATAGAAACTTGATGTGAACGCTCTAATGGACGAAACAGAAATAAAATGCTATCTAGATAATTTTCGTACTTCTTGTCTTCTTCATCTATGATTTTTTAGGAAAACGGAGGCTTCCCTCTACATGTATTGAAACCATGCAAGTAAGGTCATCAACATAATCCTACGGTTTTGAACTAGTCAAGGAGACAAGAAATGGTGCACACATTAAGCAATTGTAAACCGTACCACAATTTCTTGCATTTTTTGTTAGTACTACAACATGTTATGCATACAATTTTTGACAAAAGATTATAAACAAGTATTAAAAAATATCCTTCTCGTGTCATAAAAGACCTTGAGTCGAATGCGATAGTGAAAGGGGACGGGCTCCCCCAACGTTTATTTAAGAAACCTCATTTGTTTAATATATGTGTTATCGTTGCATATGCATTCTGTCAATTATGTATAGGCACCAACAAAATGATTAGCAAAGTAGTGCTTAGTCACATGTGACATGTGAACTTTCTGGTGTCCCATCCCTTAAGAAGTGTACATCTTCTACTTCTATTCTCATCTTTTACCTACGAATAAACAAGGAATGGAATCAAATATGATTTCTCTTAGGAAGATTATTCACCATGGGACACAACGCCTCTAAATCTAAGGTTGGGGATTTTTTTTCCAGGAAGATGGGTTCTTGCAACGTAAAAGTGGGTCAGGCGTAAAGACAATTATTTTTTTACATCATCATCATTTCGTAATTTGGTATATAATGGGAAACCTCGTGATTTTCATGTTTTATTTTAACTAGATGACTAAAATCATTTTGAACTTGTTCTCCACTGTGTTTAAAAAGAATTTAGAGAAACAAAACAAAGAACTAATTTGGTCTAAAACTCTAAAAGTAAGCTTACCATAGTTCCTTACTAGTAAACTAATCCATTTCTTGGGTTGTTTTCCGTTGAGGGTGTGAATAGTAAGGGTGGTTTGGGCTTTAGGTGTAGAAACCATATTACTTTTTGTATTTCATGATAGGTTTGCATTCATATTCAACCCCATATTGACTTCGCATGGTAAATGGTGCTGAAGTAGTAAGAAGACTTCTTAAATTTTAGCTAATGATTAATCATAAACTCTTTGCTTTAGACATTCATACGACCTATGAATAAGCATTTGCAATTACATTAAATTCCACAAACCAAACACATGAGAAATGGATCCGAATTCTAATTCCATTGAATTTTACAAACCAAAGGCACTTTTAATTTTTACTAAAAACTTAATTGGGTTCTTTTGAGTCAGAGATTATTATTAAGAGGTCAAGATAGGTAATATGAAAATATTTTTAATAGATCATGATGAGCCATACCAAAAAGAGGATGGGTCAACTGGGTAAGGTCTGTTTGCCTTTCTAGAACTGCTATTCAACTCATATCCTCCACAATTGCAAACAACCAATTCTTCTTCCCTCTATCATGTTCAAAACCCTAAGATGAAACACAAACTCACCATCATGGTTGTTTAGGACATTGTACATCACGATTCGAAGGGAAGAGATTTCATTTTAGGTTTTGTACAATTGTTGTTCATTTCAGGTTTGTTTATAGCTAGTTATGTTCATCATTATTAAAGCTTTTGTTATAGTTAGGATTCTTCTTCGTTCGCAGTAGTGGACCATATAAGGCTCAAATCGAATTGGGTTTTATTTACATTAGGAAATCTTGAGTATAAATCAAGAATCTAGTATGATATACAAACCTGCCATCCTTTCCAAGTTAAGAATTTTTTAGCAGTTAAATGCAGATTATTTTCAACTTAAGGGTTTTTATATAAGTTACATATTTTTCAACTTAGAACATTCGCATCTTATTCTTTATTTTTATCCTTATAGTTACACTAATGACTACTACTTTTTCTCTCTTCTTTTAATTAAATAATATTTTTTATACTTTTATCATTATATTTTTTCTCTCTTTTATTCACAACCACTTTCAAATACATTAAAAAATTATATGGGTTGAACAGTAAATCTTCAAATTTACAGATGAACAGTAGCATTTTCTTTCTCTTCCACTCACACCCACTCAAAATCATACCATATAATATAAGGATTACACTCGTAACTTTTTAAAGAAGAGGATGTGAATGCTCTTAGGGGTACTTTTCCACATAATTTAGCATTTCTATAATTGTAATTGGGTTTTTCCACAGAAAATAGAAAATAGAATCACGTATTCTTATTATGTTTTATTTCAATTGTTACTCTTTCACATAGTATCTACCTGCTGGTCGAATCTGGTTTTCAATGTTTAACTTTTTTTTAGATTTGTCTTCTTATTTTTCATTAAACAAGTTACGACAAACTAAAAGATGGACTTCATATATTAAAATTTCTTGTTTTTCTCATATTTTGATAGAGTATATCTAGAAAAAAGATGAGTGTTGTAAATGATCCTGAAGAAAAATTGATTCTCTGTAAACTGAAAAACTAAAAAGTTTCTTGTTTAGAATTGGCATGTTTGGACCCGTATCCATTTTTCTCAAAATCTAGTTTGGCCCAAACCAAATGACTACTTTTTTAACCAACTCGTTTGATAGGAACTCATCTTGACCCGAACATGTTCTGACCCGTTTTGCTAGGTATATTCTAAACCTACTACTAAATCTAAACTAGTGTCCATCATGAGACAAGTTAACAGCTTGACGAGGAACATATTTACTACACATATTGATGCCGCTAGGCTACAAGCCCTTTTGTTTAAGAACTCTCTTCTATTGTGACAAAGCGTCATTACCTTTTTACAATGTTAGTTCTGACCCGTTTTGCTAGGTATACTTCTAAACTTGCTCCTAAATCTATACTATTGTCCATCATGAGACTAGTTAACCGTTTAACGAGTAACACCTTTACTACACACATTGATAGTGCTAGGCTAACAAGCTTTTAAGTTTAAGAATCCTCTTCTATTGTGAAGAAGTGTCATTACCTTTTTACGATATTTAAGTTTAGTTATCAGTCATGTCTTAGAAAAATCAAATAAAAAACCGGTTCACTATAAACTGAAAAACTAGAAAGTTTCTTGTTTAGAATTGGCCTGTTTGGGGCCGTATCCATTTTTGTCAAAATCTAGTTTGATCCAAAAAAAATGACTATCTTTTTAATGAATTCGTTCAGACACGGACTTATCTTGACTCGAACAGGTTCCGACCAATTTTACTAGGAATACTTCTAAACCTGCTCCTAAATCTACACTAGTGTCCACCATGAGACTAGTTAACCGTTTGACGAGAAACACCTTTACTACAAACATTGATACCGCTAGGCTACAAACCCTTTCGTTTGAGAACCTTCTTCTATTGCGACAAAGCGTTATTACCTTTTTACGATGTTAGTTCTAACCATGGTTGTAAAAATCGCTAGGCGCTAATCGGGTGGTAGGGTACCAACCCTAAGGATTAATCGGGATTAATAGGGATTAATTGAAATTAATTGGATTGGAATTTTATAAGTTAATTTTCAAATTTATAAATATATACACAGTATTTTTTAAAATTTATTTTACCAATGGCTAGTGTTGATTGATTTTTGGCTGAATTTAAGCAAATGTGACCAAAATTTGACTAATTTTGATAAATTTTGACCAATTTTCTCTTATTTTTGGTCGATTTCGATCGATTTTGACCTTTGACCAATTAATTGTGTGATTAGCTAAACTCAAATCGGTGGGTGACCTATTAGCAATTAATCGGTGCTAGGCGCCGATTTTTACAACACTGGTTCTGATCGGTTAGGTATACTTCTAAATCTGCTCCTAAATCTACACTAATGTTCACCACAAGACTAGTTAACCGCTTAACAAGAAACACTTTTACTACACACATTGATATCGTTAGGCTACAAACCCTTTGGTTTGAGAATCCTCTTCTATTGTGAAAAAATTTCATTGCCTTCTTACAATGTTTAAGTTTAGGTGTCAGATTAATGTTATGTCATGTCTCAGAAAAATCAAATAAAATTAGTTCAAAGGGAACATGTCAAAAAGTTCTAACGTCACACAGAGAGTAAAAAATCAAACTCTTATTTTTATTCTGCAACTTTGGATTCAAGAGTTTAGATTATTATTGTAATAATATTATTTGTAGTTATCAATGAATTAATTACTTATAGGAACCAGGGAAAATCTCAACTTGACCCGATTTAGCCTTTTTTGACCTTCAAAAATGGCCCGTTTTAACACCTATATCCTTTGACTCGTTACCAATCCCCCACCAATCATATGCAAATTCTATATACAACAAATCTATAGATAAGCAGCAGGCACAAATATAGGTATTTTAAGACTAGTGTGACCTGTATCTCTATACTAATAATCTCTATACTAATAAATAAAAATAAATCCGGACACTTGTCACCATTTTAAGCTATCTAATTGTTTTTTCCGCTTCTCTCTCCTCTTAATTATGAATACTATAATAGCTATTAATTAATTTATTAATAATCATCAACAATTAAAATTTCAAATATGTTAACTTTAAATTTTCAAATATGGTGTAATATATAGGTTTATTCACTCCGTATAATACACAATATTTGAAACATATTTTTTTATATTATTAACCATTAACCATATAACAATAAATTAATTTAACCCGTGTATTACACGGGATTGTAACCTAGTGGTATATTATAAGCTGAAAATCAGATCTGGTAGATATTGGCGTGCAATATAAGAAAGATAAGAGGGTGAACATAAAAAAACAAAGTCAAAAAAGGAATAAAATCATTATGTGGTAATTGGTACACCTACTAGAAGCTTAATGATGGATGAATCCTTGTATACAATAAATACAATCTTTAAAAAAAAAAAAAAAAAAACATGTGGTTGTACAATATCAGAGTAAGACGGTTGTTACATGAAATTTGGCTTGAGGAGATTATAATTCACTCACCAGTCTATGCCCAGTTCTCTTGACTGGAAAAGCTCATCGATGTGCACAATGACAAGAGTGGATGCTGTAACATATTTTTGCATCTCCGTCCTTGCAGATGCTTCTGCAAGTAGCAAAACTGTAGTTAAACAAACAATGAAAACACTAGACTACAAATAGGCAAGTATCAACGGGATCAACCACATGTTTATAGAAAAGACTTAAAAAGAACGGCTCTGGTGCAAAATGTCAGAACAGGGTTTTACTCGGAGAGTTCATACTTGATACCGCATACAAGAGCATTATTAGTTATCATCACCAGGCTTTGTAGCAAATACCATTCGTGATAGACTAATAGTGACACAATAAAAAAATTATAAAGGAAAAGCATTTAAAGACCTGAGCAACAAATTCATTCAATGTAAAGGTGGCAAAAGGCAGGTAGGGTGGGTTGGGTAATTGGGCCGAATCAGGTTGGCTGGCAATTATTTTGTATGTCCTTTTCGGTTTTATACATAATCATATTAACAAAAAAGATCAAACCAATGCCAACCCTTGGTGTAATCATATTTAACATAGTACAAAACTAGTCACTCTGATAAGAACCAAAAAAGAAGGATCAATGGAATAGCAATCTCAAATGGGTTACAAATTGATCCTCTCAATCATATGCATAATTACCTCCCTACCTAATTTAAGTAATTATCCCAAATTACCTCCAATGTCTAATTTCAGCATCTATTTCAAAGGCTAAAATAAAGCTGAAACTTCCAGCAATCCACTAGAATAAATAGGCCTATAGTCATATCTTTTCTTTGTCTAGTGTTTTGATTATTTTGTTCTTGTATTTGGAGATCTGCCTATCTCGAATCAGGCCAACTATCCATTGTCGTTTTTAGATTTCAATTAATCGAATTTTCAAGTTTCTATCATTAGTTCCATTGCCGGGAACACGATGGTGCAGACCCGAAGCAACAATACTTCACCAGAAGAGGGATCTAATCCTGATACAATTGCTGCACAACATGCAGCCATTGCCTCACGATTGAAGTCTTTTGAAAGCTTGAAAGATGATGTCGCAGCGCTCAAATCACAAGCCAATCCTAAACAGAAACCACGCGGTCGATTTAGCCGCTATGATGATGGAAGGTTCGAGCAGTACAAAGAGGGAGAAAGCTCCTGGAGGCGCAATCACCAGTTTAGGCCTTCTACAAAAATTATTTTTCCCACCTTCAGTAGCGGTGACCCGCACGGCTGGATTTTAAAGGCTAAAAAGTTCTTTCGATACCACGATATTCCTGACGAGGAGAAAGTTGATGTTGCTTCAATGCACTTGAAAGGAGACGCACTAGATTTCTATTCATGGCTTTCTGCACAGTCAATTACCTTTTGGGAAGAATTGGTCAATGCCCTCACAAAAAACTTTGGCCCTGCAGAATTCCAAAATCCTGACGAGTACTTATGTAGCATTAAACAAAGCGGGTCAGTCCAAGAGTATAGGCCGGAGTTTGTTAAAAGATCATCTCGGGTTTCAAACTGGCCCGAACACTGCCTGTTGCGAGTATTCTTAAATGGGTTGAAGGAAGAACTAAGGGCGGATGTTCGAATCCACAAACCCCGTTCGGTTTATAGTGCTATGAGTTTAGCATTAGAATTCGAATCAAAGGCAGGTTACAACCGATTTGGGCAGAATTCAAAACCCACTGCCACCGCCAAAACCTCTTCGTCGGCCGTTATTTCTTCAACCAACAATATCCCAACTGAAACCCCTTCATACATTTCCCCTCTTCACATTTTTGATGAGGAGAAACAGTCCCGGTTCACAAAAGGGTTGTGCTTTCGATGTGGGGAGAAATTAGGTCCCGGACATCGATGTAATCAGGAACTTTCAAAGTCTTAGAGATCGCTGATCTAGGAGAGGAAACAACAGCAATAAACGAGCAGAATAACTCAAGTGAAATGGCTGAGATCAGCCTTCACGCTCTCTTTGGTCAGTCTACACCAACTACAATGAAGCTTCAAGGAGTTATAGGTACAACTAAGGTGCTAGTGTTGATTGACAGTGGGTCAACCCATAATTTTATTTCGGATTAGCTAGTAAACGACCTACAGATAATCTCCTAGCTCATCACACCCTTCGGTGTCCAAATAGGAGATGGAAATGTCATTCGATGCCACCGGATATGCAAGGATGTCTTGTTGAAATTATCGAACCTCCTCATCAAACAAGACTTCTATCCATTCGCCCTAGGAGGTGCTGATATGGTACTAGGCATTCAATGGTTGGCTACCCTAAATACAGTTCAAGCAAATTGGGCTAAAAATTTATGATATTCACTATCAATGATCAAGAATATAAGCTGCAAAGCTTGCAACCAGAAGCTTACAACTCTGCTACCTGCCACCACCTCGCCATCAAACCGTTTGAGGAACAATTGATGATTGGGACAGGTCCGTTTTTGCTTAATCGACTTGAGGACAAGTCGTTTTACCAGGCGGGAAGTGATGATAGGAACCAAAATGGAAGGATCAATGGAATAGCTACAATCTCAAATGGGTTACAAATTGATCCTCTCAATCATATGCACAATTACCTCCCTACCTAATTTAAGTAATTATCCCAAATTACCTCCATGTCTAATTTCAGCATCTATTTCAAAGGCTAAAATAAAGTTGAAACTTCCAGCAATCCACTAGAATAAATACGCCTATAGTCATATCTTTTTCTTTGTCTAGTGTTTTGATTATTTTGTTCTTGTATTTGGAGATCTACCTATCTCGAATCAGGCCAACTATCCATTGTTGTTTTTAGATTTCAATTAATCGAATTTTCAAGTTTCTATCACACTCTCACATGCTTTTATGATCCCTATTCCCTACTCATATCATTAATTACCTTCGCATACATTTATTGGACTTTTTTCTTATAAAAAGCCAACCACATCAGTTTTGTGCACCCCTAATGCTAGCCTACTCTAGATGAATATGTATCATGTAAATCTTTTTTATGTAGTGTAAGCGTAGATCTATTTGCGGAAAAAAAAGGAGTTGGTGGGTTGGGTAAAGCATCAAAACAGTTCAATTTTGTACCTGTGAGGTCAGATTAGATCCAAAATGCTTTTTTCCAAAATTAATATTCTTTGTAATAAAAGTTAGTGTCATGTTTTTGAAATAAAATTTAGTGTCTAATACATGTTCATAAATTACGGATTATATACTTCCTGTTATAATCAATGTTTTTAATAAAATGATTTAGGAGACCCTTGGGTGACTTTCAAGTTCAACTCATTTATATGTTTCTGTTTAAAGTTATTTTTTTATCTTCCCCATTTGACCCATTACAGATGCAGCAGCACCATCTATGAGAAATCTTCCAATCCCAAAAGAGAGAAAATAACAAGGAATAGAGAGGTAGGGATTTGTCAAATGAACCACAATCCAAACCTGTTCATATAAATAAATTGGTTAAGATTTTCACCTCTACGTGGATCCATTATGTCTTGTCTCTCTCTTAACCCAATATTTAATAAAGAAAATAGCCTTTGATGGTGATTAATGTTGGGGTGTGAAGGCCTTTGGGCTTTTGAATGGAGTTATGAGCCTGGTCCATTGAAGCTTCTTGAAACCCTAATTTATCTTTATATATAGAACATGTTATTGTATTGTAATCTAGTCCCTTGAGCTTAATAAAATACCTAGTTGCAGAGAGTGGACGTAGGTCATCTTGACCGAACCACTATAAATTCTCATGTTCTTATTGCTTTCGTGTGCGTGCGTGTGTTCGTGTTTGTTTCCGCTACGTAAAGATACTTAACAACTGGTATCAGAGCATCAGGCTCTACACGTACTAGGGTTTCTGCCGCCGCCTAGGGTTGCTGCCGCCGCCGCAATCGCCTAGGGTTCTGCGCAGCCGCCGCTTAGGGTTCTGTGTAGCCGCCTAGGGTTTTTGCGCCGCCGCGCCGCAGCGCCGCCTAGGGTTTTGGTTGGAAGTACCAGATCTGGTTTGTCTATCCTTTTGTTGACTGGTTATCAATCGTTCAGCGCGCTTGTTTCTTGAAGACTTGTCTCTGTTTTGCTAATATGGCTGAAGACGGGAAGACTGTGATCGAAAAGTTTAATGGCACTGATTTTGGTTGGTGGAAAATGCAAATAGAAGCATTACTGTGTCAAAAGGATTTGGATATGGTACGGGAAAAGAAACCGGAGAGTATGGAGAAAGCTGAAGAAGCAGTTTGGAATTCCAAGGACAAGAAAGCTAGAGCGGTTATTATGTTATCTTTGACGAAGAGCGTTGCTTTTAACATCATGAAAGAAACCACTGCAAGTGGTATGATGTTGGCTCTGTCAAATATGTATGAAAATCCGTCTGCAGCTAACAAGGTGTTCTTGATGAGGGAACTGTTCATGACGAGAATGAAAGAGGGAAGCTCAGTCACCTCTCACATTAATAATCTGATGTCTATTCTTACCAGATTAGAATCAGTGGGAATAAAATTCGATAATGAGACTCGAGCTCTGTGTTGGGTTTGTGAAGGCTTTGGGCTTGGGCCCATGTTTAAGTTTTCTTGTTCATTAAGTTGTTAACCCTAATTAGTCTCTATATATATCCATGTCATGCATTTGTAATCTTTGTACTGAGCAAATAAATAAAACCCTAGTTGCAGCCCGTGGACGTAGGTCACATCGACCGAACCACGTTAAATTCTCGTGTTCTTATTGCTTTCGTGTGCGTACGAGTGTTTTGTGTTTATTTCCGCTGCGTAAAGATACCTAACAACTGGTATCAGAGCATCAGGCTCTTGAAGATTTCGTACGAAACACGCCGCCGTGTACCTAGGGTTTCTACCGCCGCCGCCGCCGCAATCGCCTAGGGTTCTGCGCAGCAGCCGCCGCCGCCTAGGGTTTCTGCGCCGCCGCTGCCGTTTAGGGTTTCTGCCGTCGCCGCCGTCACCTAGGGTTTCTGCGCCACCGCCTAGGGTTTTGGTTGGAAGTACCGGATCTGGTTTGTCTATCCTTTTGTTGACTGGTTATCAACTGTTCAGCGCGCTTGTTTTTTGAAGACTTGTCTCTGTTTTGCTATTATGGCTGAAGACGGGAAGACTGTGATCGAAAAGTTCAATGGCACTGATTTTGGTTGGTGGAAAATGCAAATAGAAGCATTATTATGTCAAAAGGATTTGGATATGGTACTGGAAAAGAAACCGAAGAGTATGGAGAAAGCTGAAGAAACAGTTTGGAATTCCAAGGACAAGAAAGCTAGAGCGGTTATCTTTGACGAAGAGCGTTGCTTTTAACATCATGAAAGAAACCACTGCAAGTGGTATGATGTTGGCTCTGTCAAATATGTATGAAAAGCCGTCTGCAGCTAACAAGGTGTTCTTGATGAGGGAACTGTTCATGACAAGAATGAAAGAGGGAAGCTCAGTCACCTCTCACATTAATGATCTGATGTTTATTCTTACCAGATTAGAATCAGTGGGAATAAAATTCGATAATGAGACTCGAGCTCTGGTGTTGCTATCTTCACTGCCTGACAGTTGGTCCGGGACTGTAACTGCTGTTACAAATTCTATGGGGGCTAACGAAATGACATTTGAAAAGATCCGAGACATTGTGATTGGTGAAGACACACGTTTGAAAAGTGCAAATGTTGGATCATCTTCTGAGATGTTACATGTTGGCAGAGGAAGGGAAAATAGCCGAGGCAGTGGGAGTCGGGGAAAGAGTTCAACTCAGACTCGGAAAAATGTGAGGTGCTGGAACTGCAACGAAGATGGACACGTTAAGAGTCAATGTCCAAAGAAAGGTCTGAACACTGCTGCTGAGGATGTCAATGATGGTGACGTGTTAATCCTTGAGGTTGAAAACAGTGTGGATTCTTGGATCATGGATTCTGGTTCTTCGTTTCACGCCGTACACAGCGGTGAAATGATGGTGAATCTGAAAACAGGCGATTTTGGGAAGGTACGTCTCGCTGATGGCAGAATGCTTGATGTAATGGGCATGGGTGATATTGATTTGGTGACTCCATTGGGAACTACATGGAACCTGAAGAATGTCAAGGTGATTCCGGGTTTGAAGAAGAAATTAATTTCTGTTAGTAAACTGGATGAACAAGGATTGGAAGTCAGGTTTGGTGATGGTAAATGGAGGGTAATTAGTGGAAACCGGATGATTGCTCGTGGTGATAAGCATGGGTCATTGTACATGGTGGAGGTACCTGCTGAGGGATTGATCAACCCGGTTAAGCAAGTCAAAGTCGGGTTCGCTAAATCTGCTGCTAAGAGAGTTCATTTTGCAAACATGAGGTCTGGAGCAGAGATTGTAGCTGAATGGGGTCAGAAGTCTAAACCAGTCAGAGGATTTTGTGACAGTGGGAGCATGGGGCATGTTTCGGGTACAGTCAAGAAGAATCGTTGGGTTTTGAAGACTAAGACTGGAAAATTCTCTCCTGGTGATTGTTTGCTAAATTTGGAGAGTGTTAGTGGTTCTCGGTGTATCTCTGAATCTGGTGGATCGTGTAAACCAGTTGAGACAGAGGATGGGTCGCTGGTGGAATTTGCCACGACTGAGTTGGAGCTCGGGAGAGCTTCAACTGGCCCTTCTGGTACTTGATGATGAGGGGTTGCTGCAACTAGGAGATGTGATGGAGTCTTAGCTTGTTCTTTGAGAACTGGAGGCTTGGAAGACTTGTTTAAAGATTACTGAAGTTACTACAAGACTGGGTTGCTTTGAACTTGAATGGCGGGCTAGAATTTATCGCAAAGCCTTCAAGTGGGAGATTGTTGGGTTTGTGAAGGCTTTGGGCTTGGGCCCATGTTTAAGTTTTCTTGTTCATTAAGTTGTTAACCCTAATTAGTCTCTATATATATCCATGTCATGCATTTGTAATCTTTGTACTGAGCAAATAAATAAAACCCTAGTTGCAGCCCGTGGACGTAGGTCACATCGACCGAACCACGTTAAATTCTCGTGTTCTTATTGCTTTCGTGTGTGTACGAGTGTTTTGTGTTTATTTCCGCTGCGTAAAGATACCTAACACTCTGGTGTTGCTATCTTCACTGTCTGATAGTTGGTCCGAGACTGTAACTGCTGTTACAAATTCTATGGGGGCTAACGAAATGACATTTGAAAAGATTCGAGACATTATGATAGGTGAAGACACACGTCTGAAAAGTGCAAATGTTGGATCATCTTCTGAGATGTTACATGTTGGCAGGGGAAGGGAAAATAGCCGAGGCAGTGGGAGTCGGGGAAAGAGTTCAACTGGGACTCGGAAAAATGTGAGGTTCTGGAACTGCAACGAGGATGGACATGTTAAGAGTCAATGTCCAAAGAAAGGTATAAACACTGCTGCTGAGGATGTCAATGATGGTGACGTGTTAATTCTTGAGGCCGAAAACAGTGTGGACTCTTGGATCATGGATTCTGGTTCTTCATTTCACGCCGTACACAGCGGTGAAATGATGGTGAATCTGAAAACAGACGATTTTGGGAAGGTACGTCTCGCTGATGGCAGAATGCTTGATGTAATGGGCATGGGTGATATTGATTTGGTGACTCCATTGGGAACTACATGGAATTTGAAGAATGTCAAGGTGATTCCGGGTTTGAAGAAGAAATTAATTTCCGTTAATAAACTGTATGAACAAGGACTGGACGTCAAGTTTGGTGGTGGTAAATGGAGGGTAATCAATGGGAACCGGGTGATTGCTCGTGGTGATAAGCATGGGTCATTGTACATGGTGGAGGTACCCGCTGAGGGATTGATCAACCCGGTTAAGCAAGTCAAAGTCGGGTTCGCTAAATCTGCTGCTAAGAGAGTTCATTTTGCAAACATGAAGTCTGGAGCAGAGATTGTAGCTGAATGGGGTCAAAAGTCTAAACCAGTCAGAGGATTTTGTGACAGTGGGAGCATGGGACATGTTCCGGGTACAATCAAGAAGAATCGTTGGGTTTTGAAGACTACGACTGGAAAATTCTCTCCTGGTGATTGTTTGCTGAATTTGGAGAGTGTTAGTGGTTCTCGGTGTATCTCTGAATCTGGTGGATCGTGTAAACCAGTTGAGACAGAGGATGGGTCGTTGGTGGAATTTGCCACGACTGGGTTGGAGCTCGGGGGAGCTTCAACTGGCCCTTTCAAGTAATTGATGAAAAGGGGCCTCTGCAACTAGGGGATTTGGATTGAAATCTTAGCTTGTTTTTTAGAATTGAAGGCTTGGAGGATTTCTGTTACTTAAAGATTACTGATGACAGGGTTGCTTTGTACTTAGATGGCTAGCTGGAGTATTCGCAAGGCCTTCAAGTGGGAGATTGTTGGGGTGTGAAGGCCTTTGGGCTTTTGGATGGAGTTATGGGCCTGGTCCATTGAAGCTTCTTGAAACCCTAATTTATTTTTATATATAGAACATGTCATTGTATTGTAATCTAGTCCCTTGAGCTTAATAAAATACCTAGTTGCAAAGAGTGGACGTAGGTCATCTTGACCGAACCACTATAAATTCTCATGTTCTTATTGCTTTCGTGTGCATGCGTGTGTTCGTGTTTGTTTCTGCTGCGTAAAGATACCAAACAATTAACCCAGCATTACACCAAGTTGATTCCTAAGCATCTCTATATCACTTCATAAGAATAAGGCATACTTGATTATTCGCTTGAGTTTTATGCGTGGCTTATAAGTCTCATCTTTCAATTATTTGTGCAACTTGGTATATTTCATTCATGTTTGTAGATCAAGACAAACATAGACTTCATCTTAACGTATCACTTTGTCTAACAATCAAATTAGATGGTCTAGTGAATCATACAATGGCCAAAACTCACCATTCTTCTAATTTAGTTCTCTAGCCATTTAGTTTTAGGTTATAAATTCTAAATGACTTTCAAGTCATGCCGGATTGAATTTTTGGATCCAGCAAATAAAGCCTAATAGAATAAAAAAGTATGGTATCTCAACAGAAACTCACCATCTTCATTAAGCTTTTGCAAAAGTTGTTGCTTTGTGGGAAGAGCATACATTCCTGCAGCAACAGCTTTTCTTATAGCCCATCCATGATATGGAGAGAATACTTGCCCGTAAGCTTTGGATGCTGGATTCTTTAGAGAATTATCACTGTCAAATCACATATATCAAGACCACAGAAAGCTTATTTAGTTAACACAAAATTTAATATAATTTTTAAATTTTTTATATTTAACTAAAACACAAACTAAACAGATATGCATTCTTGTATCCTAGAATCTCATATTAATTAACTATATCATATAAGAATTAGTATTGACTATCTTTAGCGGTATGCTTTTACTCTACCTTGTTTTGTCATGAGGGACCGACAACTCAAGGCGCTGATGTGTATGTGGACCCATAGGAATGCAGAAAAAGAGTGAAGAAACAGCCCATAACTCACAAAAATAAACATCACAAAAGCTTTTAAAAATTTAGTTTATATTTTAAATTGCTGCTTTTTATTCTTTGTTTTCATTAAGTCTTAAAAATTAGTTACGTGACCGAATGTAATATTTCGGTTACATTTTCTTTTTTTTTGAAGTCATAGTTAGTGAGTCGGCTGACATGACCAAACTTGATTTAGAATTACTATCATAGCGCTCTTTTGTAATGTTTAATAACACTTCTGATGTATGATATAAGCTCCCTCAGATGGGTTTCATCTAATTTTTGCTAGAACATATTGTTGGATTTGTGGAGTCTTGATTTGGGCTCGGGTTAAAGACAACTCGGTGGCAGATTAATTAAATTAAAGACCTGGCCCGTTTTTATTTAATTTTAACCCATTAAGGTTTTCTTGGGGATTAAGTTGTAAACCCTAATTCTCTCTATTTATATTGTATCATTGTACTTGTAATTCCTCACGAGTGAGGCAGAAAGCAATAAAATAGTATCCTGGTTGCAGCTCTTGAACGTAGGTCACATCGACCGAAACACTTTAAATCTCGCGTGTTCATCTTTGTTATTATTTTCTCTCGTGTGTTTCTGCTTGTATGTTTGTGCGCGGTTTGATCCTAACAACTGGTATCAGAGCTTCAGGCTCTTGATTATTGTGCTATCAGCCGCCGTCGCCGCCGCCGCTGCTCCGTCGCCGCCACTCTGCTGTCGCCACCCTGTTCTATCGAATTAGGGTTTCCTGCCGCCACCCTGTTCTATCGAATTAGGGTTTCCTGGCTAACTTACTGGTAGTTTGATTGTCTGCTGTATTTCAAAACTCAGGTGCATTATCAAACTCGTTTGCATTCGGTTTTTTGGAACTGGTTTTCATAGAATAGTGGTCAATAGAACAACACTCAATTTCAGGCAGCCGGCCACTGTTGTGTTTGTCACTATTCTCAGTTCTGACTCGACTGTTAAGCATCTGTGGTTTGGAATAATGGTTGAGGACGGGAGAACAAAGATTGAAAAGTTCGATGGTCACGATTTTGGGTGGTGGAAGATGCAAATGGAGGATTTGTTTGTTCAGAAAGACTTGGATATTGTTTTGGGTGAGAAACTAGAAAATATGAAACCAACTGAATGGGAAACTTTAGATAAAAAGGCCAAGGCGGTTATTAGGTTGTCGCTGACAAAGGATGTTGCGTTCAACATTCTGAAGGAAACTACAGCAAAAGGTATCATGGATGTGTTAGCTAATATGTATGAGAAGCCTTCGGCAGCAAATAAAGCTTTCTTAATTCGAGAGCTGGTTAATACAAAAATAAAAGAGGGAAGTTCAGTTTTAATGCACATCAACAACTTGAACTCAATTTTGTCAAGACTTGGGTCAGTTGGCATCAAATTCGAGGATGAGGTTCAGGCTCTACTACTGTTATCATCATTGCCTGATAGCTGGGCTGGCCACTGTTGTGTTTACTAGTTCCACCAGCGCGTTCACTTTAAATGGGGTTCGGGATATTATTATGGGCGAAGACACCAGACGAAGAAATTCAGGTGAATCATCAAGTGAATTACTGAATGTTGGCAGAGGAAGAAAGAATAACAAAGGTAGTGGGAGCAAGAACAGGAAAAGGAGTCAGTCTAGGGCTCGAAATGATGTGACTTGTTGGAACTGTAAACACGTGGGACACTTCAGGAATCAGTGTCCAAATGATCAAAAAGAAGTCAACGCTGCAGCAGACTACTCAGACGATGATGCTTTAATCTGTAGCGTGGAGAGCAGTGTGGATTCCTGGGTCATGGATTCTGGAGCTTCGTTTCATGCTATCCACAGCAGCGAAGCATTGCAGAATCTAAAAGAAGGTGATTTTGGTAAGGTAAGACTGGCGAACAATGATGTTCTTGATGTTACGGGCATGGGTGACATGGATTTAGTTACTTCAGCTGGTTCATGGACTTTGAAAGATGTCAGGGTGATTCCTGATTTGAAGAAACAGTTGATTTCTGTCGGTCAGTTGGATGAATAGGGAAATGAGGTTAAGTTCGGGAATAAGCAGTGGAAAGTTGTTAAAGGGAATCTTGTCATTGCTCGTGGAAAGAAAATGGGTTCATTGTATATGGTCAGTTTACCGCCTGAAGGAAGTGAAGTTCCAGTTCAGAAGAAGACTATAATCCAGTTCACAGAATCTCGTGGTCAGAAGAAGGTTTACTTTGCAAGTAAGAAACCCAGAGTCACAGGAAAGATTCAAAGTGAATGTGCATGGAAGAGTTCAGGAAAACCAGTTAAAGGATTTCGTGGCAGTGGGAGCACAGGTTGTGCTTCAGTCATAGTTCCTAGAAGACAGTGGGTTAAAAGAACTAATATTCCATCTAATAAAATCTCTCCAGATGATTACTTGCTGAATATGGAGAGTGTTTGTTCTCAAGGTGTTCCAGGATCTGGTAGTTTGTTTCAATGGGAGCCAGTAGGGACGGAGAACAGGTCAGGGGCAGATACAGCCGTGACTGATATGTTGAAGCTCGAGGGAGCTTCAATGGGCCTTCAGGTTAACTGATGAGAAGGCCGCTGCAAACAGGAAGACGAGTAAGATTACAAGAGGTACAAGTGTTCACATCGGAAGGTAGTTTGAAGATGATCAAGCCTCCAAGTGGGAGATTGTTGGGTTTGTGGAGTCTTGATTTGGGCCGAGTTAAAGACAACTCAGTGGCAGATTAATTAAATTAAAAAACTGACCCGTCTTTATTTAATTTTAGCCCATTAAGGTTTTCTTGGGGATTAAGATGTAAACCCTAATTCTTTCTGTTTATATTGTATCAATGTACTTGTAATTCGTCAAGAGTGAGGCAGAAAGCAATAAAAGAGTATCCTGGTTGCAGCCCGTGGACGTAGGTCACATCGACCAAACCACGTTAAATCTCGCGTGTTCATCTTTGTTATTATATTCTCTCGCGTGTTTCTGCTTGTGTGTTTATGCGCGGTTTGATCCTAAAACATATATAGCCTTTTTCGCTTCAGCCTTGCATGACATTGACATTGAAATTTTGCTAGGTTTTTAATTTATGCTAATGTATCCAAATTAGAGGATAAGCTGTCACTATTTTGAAGATTGAGTTTATTATGCTACAATTAGGAAGCATTGAAGTTAGACTCTTGGTTTTAAAAGCGCGCCTAAGGCACGCCTAGGCGCAAGGCGACTCTTGAGGCGAGGGTTGGGGCTTTTTGTAACACAAGGCGCATGTTGTACAAGAAGCGCAAGAAAAGCGCGATTTTTTGGGGAAAAATCCCCTTAAGGCGCGCGCTTTTTGTACAGGGGGTGTTTTTTTGCTTCAAAGTGCTATAAATGTTGCTAAAGAAGTTACACATACATGTAATTTATACATTAAAGCATATATAAACATTATTTATAGCTATATTTTGGATGCTAAAAACCTATAGGATTATATTAAAAAAATTATATAAACACTTAGCGCTTCACGTACGAAAAGCCCTCCGCTTTTGCGCTTCGGTTCTAGACCTTGTCGCCTCGGTGCGCCTCTCGCTTTTTAAAACCAAGGTTAGACTTGGAGATCAAAAAGATGATTTAAAATTCAAGTAAGCTACTGGAAATGTTTAGTGGTCAACCTTGCCACTTTGGAAGATAAGGCATTTAAAGATACACATTCAAAGGAATACCGTAAAGCCACCTGTGTTAACACGGTTTATATAATTAAGTGTGCTTGTTGCAAACCCACCTACCTTAACAGCCTTGGTGTTCAATGTTATAAGTCTTAGGTTGATGTTTGTGTTGGTCTAAGGAGATTTATTTCCAAATTATGCTAGTGGGGGGCTGTGTTCTCATTAAGGGTGCAAACGAGCCGAGCCGAGCCTGAGCTTGTATGGGCTCGAGCTCGGCTCATGATGACTTACGAGAGCTCGAGCTCGAGCTCGGCTAATTTCGAGCTTTAATTTTAAAGCTCAAACTGGGCTCGACAAATACTTTTTCGGGCTCGCCTCGTTTATTTATTTAGATATTATTTTTAATATTTTTATATTTATTAATTTTGATATATATTTATAATTATATATTTTATATATAACATTATTCATATTATTTAATAGTTTTTTATCATAACTTTATATATAATTGAAATATTTATATAATATGTTTAATAAATTAAATAAAAATATATAGATAAAAAGCTCGTTTAGCCTCGCGAGCCGGCTCGAGCTCGATACTTGAAGCTCGGGCTCGATAATTAAATGAGCTTTTTTACAAGCTCGAGCTCGGCTCAGGCTTGATAAAGCTCAACTCGTTTCGAGCTTTTTATCGATCCGATCTAGAGTAGCTCATGAGCGGCTCGGCTCGTTTGCACCCCTAGTTCTCATAGATTGTTGAAACACTAATCTAAGTGTTAAAATAATTTGACGTGAGAAGGACTACATTTACTATGTCCATGATATGGCTTTAGGTCACTTTAGATCAGGCTATATCAAAGGAAAGAAACCCAATAAACAGAATTTTGCATGTGATGTTAAAATAAAATAAGGAAAATATTATTTCTAGACTTCTAGTCACAATCAGATTTAGGACGTGGCTACGAAAGGCTGACTTTTCATAGAAACAATAGTTCACAAAAATGATTACTTGCAATAGAAACGTTCCCTAGTGAGAACTTAAACAAAAACCAATGAAGAAAGTTTTCCGACATTATATTTTAGAAATAACTTCTCTAAGCATTATGACGTTATACCAACTTATTTTGCACAAGAAATTATTTTTGAACACTCAAAACATGTTTTCCAGCCATGAGAAGAGAAAATTTTTTAGACTTCTCTAGACTCTTGAGTCAACCGGCTAACATTTATAGTCTCTTCATCTTTTTTTACTTCACAAATAACTTCCAAAATAATTAGATTATAAAAGCTGTTGTTACAATAATTATGAGTGTATGACTTTTGCTTTTTAACAAGTGTTAATTTCATAAAAGACCATCATGCTTTCTTATTTATCATGAAAAAGATATTTATCATAATTTTTGTATGTGAATGTCTCTAAACTTGTAAAAAATACATGAAATAGCCAGTAAACTAAGTTTTGTATATTAAAGTCCTTCAACTTATCTAAAATGCAAGTAATTTTAGTAATAAGAATGACTTGCTAACTCTTAAATTGGTCAAAACAAGATGGTATAATTGTATAAACTATTTTCAAAAAAATGTTGAATGTCACTTCATCAAATTTTGACCAACTTAAGATAAAAAGTCATTGTTTTTTTACATAAAAAGGTTACAAGTCCACACATGTTAGACACATTTAGTGATTTTAATATACAAAAATTAGTTTAATGATTTTAATAGACACATTTAGTGACTTTTACAAGTTGAGAGAGAATATACCAAAATTGTGTTAAATGACTTTTTCAAGATAAATAAGAACGTGCATTCATCTTTTATGGCATTAACCCTTTTTAATAAAATAAAATAAAATAAAAGATAAAAAATTGGAGGTTATTTACTGTTGACTTTGCAATGGGATACTTTTACTTAAATGTGTAAAGTATCTTCTTAGGTTTGAGAACTGTCCAATGGACATAATCTTGATAGCTTGATGCTAATACACCTTAGGATAATTATGTGATCAACATCTTTTTCTCTACTCTATAGAACCCATGGACAAGCAGGGTTAAAGTTAGACCTTAATAGTAGATAACAACAAATAACTTTATGTCTTTATGTGGGTTAACCACTTACACTAGAGAATGATGTTAATTAATTTGTATTATGAAACCCTTCTAGGACAAAACAAATACTCTCTCATTCTATATTAGATATATCATTATCGTTGATCATGTAACGATCTAGATTTTCTAGAAGATAAGTGATTAGTAATACATGAAACTAATACCATGTAGTATTCTATTTGCTACCCACGCATGGAGTTGCTGCAACTAGAAATCTTTAGGCATGATTGTGATATTTGCAGTGTTGTAAAAATCGACCTAGTCGGCCGATTAACGGTGATTAATCGCTAGTCGGTCACTCGGTCAGTGACCTTGGCGATTACATGTATCAGGTAATCGCTCATGGTCGGTTAAAACATGACCTAATCAGACCAAATCGGTCCTAGTCGGTCCTAATTGGTCCTAATCGGCCCCTAATCTGCGGCTAGATTCTGGCCAAATTCCAGTCACATTTTGGCCAGATTCCAGCCAAATGTTTTAAATTACGATCAAACCTAGAAATTTTGGTCAAATGTGTGTGCGTATATATATCTGAACTTTTTTATAAAAATTACATATAAAAATGAGTGTTTATATATATAATTCTGTAAATTACTTATAAAAATTCCAAACTGATTAATCCCAAGTAATCCTGATTAATCGGTAGTCGGTACTCCACCGCCTTATTAGCGCCTAGTGATTTTACGACCAAAATGTGTATAAATTTCTCAAGCGTTCTTATTTTTTTAGTTGTTGAGCACTCATAAACCACACTTAAGGTTTAGTATATCCAATTCAAGAGCCTAAACATCCATCTAATCACCAATTACGACCTGCTCACCATCCACACAAAGTCTTTTCTAACATTCTTCATCAGCCAATTGGAGCACTTATCTTTCAATTTCTTCCAATTTAGGATATTCTTGTCTATTGATTGAATGACTAATGAGTGACCATTGATTAAAGATCATCAAAAATCAAGATCGAAAGAGCATTTTTGACAACTCATAGTTGCTCATTGTATACTAATTATTTTTGTTAATATTTGATATATCGAGGGGTTTAACTAAATTTTTGGGCTTTCTAAGTATTTTCAAAAACACTTTTATTGTTAACTAGGCCTTGCTTGTTTCAGTTTTACGTAGCATCACTTGCACTTTTTTTAACAAGAAAGTAGTCTAGAGCACAATAAGCAATTGACCTATCTTTAGAGTCATTTTCCTAAAAATCACCTTGTATTAGGGACATGATTCACCATAATCCCATCATTTGCAAGCGTTACTTTGTGAACATCTATTTGAAGTGAAATTCTCACCTCCAGTCACCTAAGATAGATCAATTCTTATGTTGCAAAACGTATTTATATCTACTAAATGCTTTCAATTGGAAATATACAACCATCTACACTTGTCTCTTTAAGATTTATAACCCAACCCCAAAGTCCCCAATGTGGGCTTGTGAGTGGTAAAATGCCTAAAGGTTGATCTTCCAATTCCCTAAACAAGTGACTAGATGTTAAGTGATGAAGTAGCCTTTTAACAGTGCAAAGAGTCCTTCCAAAACAAAAGAGAAAAACATTTGCTATTTCGATATTACAAGTGCTAAAGTGAATCAAGTAGAAGGAAAACGTACTCGGAAGCTAGAATCTGCTCAAACAACACTCTAACCATATCCAAACCCCGCTTCACCCTCAAGAGATTCCTTGCGTGACTACCTGGCTTCCTCACACAATCATGTTCAATATCCTTTTCCATCATCAACTGCAAGGTCGAAATCGACTTGGAGGTCTCACAAAGATCATTCACCTACGCACACAATCAAACAAAAAGAAAGAAACCTAATTTACAAACACCAGATCAAACAAAACAGCAAATCAGAGAGTCAAAAACACAAAATTCAGCTATTGATTCATAAGATTGAATTGAAGTTTATTTTGGAAAATTGTTGGGGGTACCTTGGCGACGTAGTCCATTTCAGCGAACTTGAAGGCGATACCGAGGCATCGGAAGAGAGGGGAGACGAGAGAACAAGCGTGAGAGAAAGAGGCGAGCTCCAAGTGCGGTGGTTGATTAGGGGACTTGATGGTGTCGGCGATGTCGTTGAAGGCCTCTGAGATCTTTCGCAGAGGCTTATCGCCGTAGTCGGAACCCATTACGGCAACTCGATTAGGTTGGGGGTTAGCTTCCATTTCCAACAAAGATCATCAATATTACAATGCCACTGTTACCCATTGTGGCAGACGTGGAGGGCGCTTTTGCAAGGAAAAAATAGTATAATTTAACATGTCATAACCACAACTTTAAAATTTATAAACAATCATAATTATAAAATGTAACGATATAAAATTCTTAATCTTGAAATAGTTTTGAGGCTTTATACATTTTTAGTTTCATAACTTGTACATTGTTGGTGTAGATTAGTACTTTTAAAACTATTCTTATTTTATAGTAAAACTAAAAATTCAATCGAAAAGAAATAAAACCTGGGGTTTGCGGGAAAAGTTGAGTATAATTACTGAAAACTCAAGATAAAGATGTTTATAAGTAGAAAAACAACGCACTAACCTGGGTAGCCCTTTACAATGCCGATGAACAACTTCATAATCATAGTCGGACAGTTAGGAAAATCAAATCGAAAAGTAGACAGGAAGAACTTACCCATGCAAACCCTAGAAATACCCACATGTCACCTTTGATGGTTACCTAAAACCTATAACTGCCCAATTAAGATGGAACGAATAGGTTGAAAACAAACCCAAGAAAACGAAAATCAATTATCAAAGTGCTTTGTATCTGACCCTCCGTTAGCTTCTCCGATCATCATCGAGGGTCACCACCAGAACCCTAGAAACCGACCTCGTCGACCACCAACCTTAAAACACCATCCTCTTCTTTGATTCTCCCTCTCTCTTCGTTGTTTGTGAATGCCGTCAAAGGATGGGTCGAGGGACAAATGGGCAAAAACCACTAATGTAACACCCGGAAATTTATTAAAAAGAAAAGAGAAGGAAAGTATAAAGAAAGAAAGGATAAATAACCCAAGTTGAGGGACTGAAGTTGTGCAAGATGCAAATTTTAATATTATTGTGTTTAAAAGAGTGGGCATGGCCGCCTACTACACTGCCATACCCACTTTCCTATTCTCGGTTTAGGAAGAAGAAAGAAGAAGAGAAGAAAACTTCATCGGTTTTAGAAAAAGAAGAAGAAAAAGCTGCGAAATGTGAGTTTTCTTGAATATATGTGAGTTTTCTTGAATATATGTTCGGTTTCAGCTGGATTTTCGGGTTTTAAAATGAGATTTTGGGTGTTTAGTGCTTGTTTTCGTGGGTTTTAGGAGCTGAAATTGCAGGTGGGTCTCGAGTTTGAAGTGTGCTACTCGAAGGCTGCAACAGGTGAGTTCTAGATCCCCTCTTTTTACTGATTTTCGAAGTGTTTGGGGCTATTATGCATACCGGCCAGAAGTTTTTAAAGTAAACCATGAATTTTCAGCATGTTGTTCGACCGTGCCTTGTTGATGCTTGTTTTTAGAGGTTGTTAACGTGTTAGGTTTGATGTTTAGCATGTTATAGTGTTTGTAGCATGGTAGATTTATGTTAAGATGTGCTAGATCGATGTTTGGGGGTTGTTTGTAGAATTTGTTATATTTCAGATTTATTGGTCATGCGCCCAGATTGTTTCCATGCGCCTAATTGACCCCATGTGCCTAAGTTGTTCATCCGCATTTCTTTGTAGACTTAGGAATTTCGGGGAATTTTGTGATGTGTTGGTTATGCCGGTTGTGCTGTGCATGTTTGTGTGTTGCTGATGATGTTTATGATATGTATGATGTGACTTTACCTATTATGTATGAGTACATACATAAAGTATTATGTAACGAAAGTGGAAGATAACGAATGATGAGAATGGAAGTAACGGACGATGAGATCCTTGTCGCGTACCCCGGTACGGTGTCAGCTTTCGAGCACGAGTCTGGGGTTTGTTTACAGGCCCCGGCACAGTATCAGCTTTTGAGCACGAGTCGGGGGTATTGCATGAGACAGGATGCATGTGAAGGAGATGAGGTCTTGTTTCTCGCCCAGGTATTGTGTCAGCTTTCGGGCACGAGTCGGGGGTTTGTTTACAAGCCCTGGCATAGTATCAGCTTTCGAGCACGAGTCGGGGGTGTTGCATACGTGATGGGATCCTTGTCGCGTACCCCTGTACTGTGTCAGCCTTCGGGCACAAGTCGGGGATTTGTTTACAGGCCCCGGCGCAGTATCAGCTTTCGAGCATGAGTCAGGGGTATTGCATGAGACAGGATCTGGATGATGGTAAAAGATGTAATGAATAATGATGAACGATGATGAAGATAATAAATAATTATTATCAATGTGTACGTATGATGTTTGATCCCGAACGAACGTAAAGGTTATGTTTTAACGAAAGTAAAGTATTTTATTTATAAAACTAGAACTCACTCAGCATCACTGACTTTTTGTATGCATAATAGTTGGCAGGTTTTTGGTGTTGAAGCTGAGGAGGTACAGGCATGGATGCATAAGCTACTGGGAGCGTTTTGAGACTGGCATTCACATTTTGATATGATTTTGTATTTTGAAAATTTCATGAATGATGTAATGAAATGATATGTTTTAACTTATAAATGAGAAGTTTTTAAATTCCGCTGCAAAATGTGTATTTAAAATGTATTATGCGATGACGGTTCAATTGTAAGCGTCCCGGGAACGGGGCCTTACAACTAACGAATAGGTGACTGCTGTGAGGCCGTCGGAACGTTGGATCCTTGGATGACGACAATGGGTTAGACATACTACCTGCCTTTTATCGCACCCATGCTGACCACCGCTCCGCCTATCCTCTGCCTCACTCCCTCTCACGCCAACTATTTTTGTGGTTGTGATGCCAGGTAGAGAATTGAGGAGCTTGGCACGTGTCTTCCTCAGACAAATACCCAAAACACCCTTAAACCACCGTTCATTTCATTCCTAATTTAACATATTAGTTTACAACACTTATATTTGATTCCCATCTCAGTCATCAATATGTTCATATATTATATATAAGTGCATGAGTTTGTTTAATTTGTAGACATTATATGAAGGGTGTTCACATGGAATATCATTTGCATATGAAATAGACCATTTCAGATTGAATTAAATTGGTACGCATTTTATATCTCTTTTCATCTATATTTTATTTTCTTAATTCAGGATGTTTTACTTTATTATTTTGTAATAATAAAAGAATACCTGATGTTATTATTATTTTGTAATATATGGTTACCAAGGTAACAAGGGAATCTGATAAATGATAATGAAATATTGTCAAATTTGATTATTCATAAAATTGTTTCTTATAATATATAGCAGTTTTCTTTGACTTAGATGTTTATTTTAAAGAGGTTATGTGTGGTCTTTGTGTCTATGGGGAGAAAGGGATCAACATTTGTTGATAAAGTGGTGTTGTAGTTCCGTTGCACTGCAAATATCAACTGCTTAATACAAAAAATTCCAATTTCTGATTACTCATTCAAATTTGTGGTTGAATACTTGAAGTAGCTCAACCACATAGGTAGTCAAATGCAACCATTTGTTGAAAAGAAGCTACTACAACAAGTTGCAAAGCAAATCAAGGGTGTTGCAATTAAAGCAACGAGAAATAATAAGAGTGCAATTATCATTTTATCTTTGGTTAGAAAAGCAACTATAATTTTTTGATTTACCTTGCAGATGTGGTTACTTCTTTTTTCCTGACTTTCATGAAAGTAGCTAATGTCTTTGCAAGGTGTAATTAATCAGTTTATGCCTTCTTAAAATTAAACATGAAACAGAGCGCATAAGTTGTAAGGTTTTGTTGATGATAACAGTAGGTAAGGGGACGATATGTTTGAAGGTCGTGTTGGTCAACAAGTGGTTTTTGTTTTAAATTAGCTAAGGAGAAATAAATAATTCAAAGTCGATCATTCTAATGGTCAACAAATAGTTTAAAGCCATAGGTTATTATATGTATTTGTAATTTTCAAATTTATTGAAGCATAATTGTAAACATTGGTGAATTGGTGTGCAAGTTTCGTCCTAACTATTTAACTAAACTAATACACGAATGACATAGTATATTGTATTTCGTTTCAAAAGTAAAACTAGTAATGCTTTCATTTCATTCACATCCAGACTCCCATTATTTATAATATTGTACTTGTTCTTTAATCATGAATTGTTACGTTTGCAGGACCATGTAAAGGGTGATCAATACAATCAGTCTCACAATGAGGAGAGTTTTAGAACACTTAACAGATCAAATGGTGAATCGGGTTTGTGTGAGATGATACTAAGAACACAAGTAAACAATGAGACAGAACTAAGAACAAGAACAGAGAAGTATGGTTTTCAAGGAGGCTGTATATTGCTCTCAAGTTATATTACAAGTGTTACAAAGCATAAAAGAAATACAAGGACCTGAGATACTTTATACTACATCCTACAACCGTTAATACTTTGAAAGATAGCTGGAAACACTAATCTAGACAACAAGATCAATGTAGAGTCAAAAAGCAGATTGACTTTTGACTAGTGACTATGACATGCCATAGCTCACATCCTTTCCTATTATAAAAAGGTTAACAGGTACAAAGTAGGAAGTTACAGACCAAAGACCTTAATCTACAGTTTACAAAAGCATGGATTTTTCACCAACTTGTATAAGTTGGTGAGTCTTCAGAGTTGCAGCGGAAAGTATGCCAGCTTTATAAAAAAGTAGATCAGAGAATGCATGTCTTCTGTGTCTTTGGAAGAAATCAGTCTTCACAGCATTTGGTTTCTGAAAACTTTGTCTCTGAAGCTTCGAAGGACTTCATCTTTGGCTTTGGAAGATTTAGACTTTGGCTTTGGAAGATTTTACACTTAGAATATTTTCTGTGGAGAGTGTAAAACTTTCGAAGCAACTTCTACCTTGTACATCAGTGCATGCATGCAGGAAGCACCTTGGTTGTTTTGGCTTCTTTGGTTGCATTAGCCTTCTAATCTTCTAATTTAACCTTACAAACTCCCCCTAGTTTTCTCTTAGCAGTCTTTCTTTCTTTAGTAACTTGTTGTTCCAGCTACTTGAGATACTCAAATTCAACATACTCATATGATAAGGGAGGAAGTGCAGATGCCTGATAGAGCCCTGTGGCACTGAGGTAGTTGATCATGTTTAGTCTATCAGCTTCCTTGTCTACCCGAGGTTGTGCAGTTGCCACAACCTCTTTCTCAGGACTTTCCTGAACTGGGGAGAGGATAGGAGCATGCTTGTAGAGCCTTTTCTGTCTTCTTTCTTCCTTGATTTTGAGAAGCAATACTGCATACTCTGCCTCCTTCCTCTCATTGGATAATTTCTTGTCAGCCAGTTCATTCAGTTCATTTAAGGGAAGAGATATGAGTTCATCAATGTTATAGTTCCTGGTCCCCAGGTAGTTTAGCCTGGCTGCCCTCAACTCATCATTCTGAGTATTTGGCCTGGGGGTAGCCCTGATGGCAGCTTCCATGAAGCCTGGAGACCCTTTTGAACTCTCTCCCCTTAGCTTCCTCTTCCTTTCTCTCTCCTCCTCCTCGATCCTCTCAGAGGTCATCTTCCTCTTCCCTCTGTCACGCACAGGCCTTGGTGACTCAGGGTGTAGAGAGCTTTGGCCTTCATTGCTTGGTTCAGCAGTCAAGCTCTGGCCAGAGAGAGGTTGTAAAGCACCTTCACCAGCTGGTACCTTACTGAGGGTAATGGATGCTGAAGAAGTTTCTGTCTCAAGGTTCATAGGTTCAACTTCTGGGCCTTCGGTCAAGGCTTCCCCTTCGAAGCTAATTTTAAGGTCCACCTCAACATCCAGTTGACCAAAAATTTCACCTGCTAGCCTCTGTCTATATAGTCTTGATCTCAGCTTGAATTCTTCTAGCACCTTTTCTTGAATCCTATCTGCTAATCTTGTAGCTTGTCTGTTTTGACTTGGGTTGACAAGTGGAAGATAAATCAGATGGATGCACTCATAGAAACTCAGGTTGAAAAAGTTAAAAATTTTCTGTTGACCCTGAGATGTAGAGATGACAAGAGCTCTTCTGTCAGCGTCATACCTCCATCCCATGATTAGATTCTCAGAGTGATGAGATGGGGTAGGCATAACTCTGGGGATACCCTCCTCAAACAAGCTTTGTATGAGTGAGTGAGTCCACATCCATGTGGACTTAGGCAAGTGAGTCAACATTCATGTAGACTTGAGGAGGTTGCTGAGTATGGACCATTGCAAGTGAGGGTGGTGAATCCTCAAAGTCCATACTCTGTGAAGAACTTCCAGGTTTTGTGATTGTTTGGACTTTCTCTCCCTTTTTGGTAGAATCACCTTCTTGCTTAAGTGAGCTAGGGGTTGGGTCTGTCACATCCACAGGTTCTTGTAGACCTGGTTGAGTTCTCCTGAGTGGTCTCTCTGCTAACTTGCCCTTGAGATTAGTGATCTCAAGTTGCTGGTTATTGACCCTCCTTTGTAAGACAGTCACCTGAGATTCCAGGTGACTTATCTTTGAGACTAAATAGGTGCATGTTTTTGTCGGTTGTTGCACCTTTAGTTTCAGACTCCCCTCATCTTCATCAGAAGAAACACGAGGGGATGAGAGAATAGGACCAAGGTCTTCTTCCTTATCACCAGCACTTTGTTCTTGGCTGCTGGATTTCCCTTGCATCATGACAACTTCAAGAGAAGTGTCAAGAGGTTGGGTTGCCATGGTTGAGGTCTGAATGATGTAATCACTTGCTGAAGTGAGAGCCTTATCCATATGGACCTCCTGAATAGGTTTAGAGAGATCCACCTCAGTAGTAGGTGGATGATGTGGGCTAGACATAGGAGAAATAGGAGTACTTATCTCTCCTTGAGTAACGGTGGAGAAGAGAGACTCATGATACTCACTAAAGCCCATGTCTTCATCATCATAGAATTCAAGGCTTGGGATTGGTTGGTTTAGATCAAGAGGTTGGGGATGGTAATTGTTCCCTAATGGTTGTTCACTAGAGTGTTAAGACTCTGGGTGAAGGCTTAAAGCTGTGGGGGTTGTGAGCTCATCAGGCTGAGCATGAGGAACCTCAGTACTAATCATTTGTGAGATGGGAGTGGTTTGCTTCTCTGGAGAAGTGGGAGTTCCAGTGTCTACTTCCTCCTGTATGGGTGATGATATAGGGACCTGCACAAACTGAGTAGCATGTGCAGGGGTTTGTTTGGGTTTTCTCTGGTAAGTGATGGTTATTTGTGGCTGTATAGGTGGTTGAGAAGTAGAAGGTGTGGGTTCAACACTAACTGGTGTTGCTAGGTTGTCACCCTGAGTAATGAGCTTTAACATTTTTAGGACAAGGGCTATTTCTACCTATGAGAAGCCAAGAATTGGCTTCCTCATGGTCTTGAAGATGTCTGGCTTCATCTGTCATAATTTTAGAATATTACCTGTTCCCCTCAACTGTGAGCCCGGTTCACAGTTAAGAATGTGCTGGACATATCTAGGAAACATGTAATACTCTAAGGAGTCTAAGTTTACAAGTAAATTGGAATAGACAAATTGTGAATACCTGAACTTGACCCCCTGAACCATCCTATGGACTATAAAAGAAAGGTCTTCTGGAATCTGGTTCCAACCTCCATGCTTGTTGGATAAGCTGTGGATAACTACATGGAGGAGGTACTTCCACTGAGAGGAGACCTTCCTCTTTCTTAAGGTCCTAACTGAGAAGTCACCTTCATAGCCCATATGCTCAAAAGAGTGGTTAACAGCAGATTTTAGAAAGGACAAATCACCTTCTACATCATCCAGCTGAAGATGAGTGTTTATGGAGGCTGAACTACTGAAGATTGTCCTCCCCTGCACTATGGCAGACAGTGCCTTCTCCCCACCATGGTGACCTCTTGGCAGGTCCTCTAGAATTCCAACAACTGATCCTCATAGAGAGGAGGATCAATGGTGAGGGAGGTGAAGTAGTTCGACAAAGAAAGGTAACAACAAACCTTTGAGAAACCAGGATCTTTCTCAGAGTCTAACAGAGCAACTTGATTATGTTTCCTGTGAAGATGCATGGAGAAATCGGGTTGGTTTCTGCGGTCGGGGTTGGCCATTTAAGGTAGCTTTACAGAGAAGGAAGATAACAACAAAGGTGGTTTGTGGGTGAATTAGGTTTGAGAAAAATGCAGATGAAGAGGATAGTGAGAAGAGGGGGAACCTTTGAGAGAACATGTATGAAATGGATTTGAGATAAAGTTAAAGCAAAAGAATAAACTTTGAAATCCGAAAGTCGGTTCCACCTCTGAAAAAGTGCCCAAAAAGGTAGTTTTATTAGAAGTTGAAAATCTTTCGAATGTAATTTTGCATCGGAAGTTTTAAGAAAAAGTTTTCAAAGCCAATTTGGCTTCAGAAGATATTCTTAAGATTTGTGAAAATTTTGCTTCGGAAGAAAAATACTTAAAGAATTTTTAATCTGAGACATGTTTGGTTTCGGAAGAGATTAAAACTTGGGAGTTTTATTCTAAAAAGAATAAATCTTCTGAGACTTAATTGCTTTCGGAAGAAAATTGTCATTCAAATACATGTAAGTACTTACAAGCATTTTTAAGCTTCAGAAGATATTCTCAGAATTTCTTCCGAAGGTAAATTTCTTATAAGTAGTTATTTGATTTGAAGACATAATTTTCTTCCGAAGACAACTTGAAATCTTCCGAAAGAAAACATGTTTGGAAAAATTTTCAAAAATCTAGGAAATATCATTTTAAAGATTTTCTTCCAAAATAAACAAGGCTTATGAAGGTGATAAAATAGACAACTTAGGACACACAGGTTTTAGAAATAAAGTTGATTTAAGTTTAAGAAAATCTACTCAAAGTTAATCATCCCAATAGTTGATACAAGATATTTGAATCTCTGTTCATCAAAAGCTTTAGTAAACAGATCAGCATATTGTTCATCTGAGTTAACTTTGATTAGTTTGATTAATCCCTTTTCAAAGTTATCTCTAATCAAATGATATATGATGTTGATGTGTTTTATCCTTGAGTGTTGTATAGGATTCTCTATAATAGAGATAGCACTGTTGTTGTCTATGTGGATGGGACTCTCTTTGAAGTTGAATACATAGTCCAACATCTTATTCTGAATCCAAAGCACTTGAGCACAGCAGCTTGCAGCAGCAATGTATTCAGCTTCAGAAGTTGATGCAAACACACATGATTGTTTCTTGCATTGCCATGAGACAATCCTTCCACTAAGAAATTAACATCCCCTAGATGTAGACTTTGCAGTCATGTTGCAGCCACCATAGTCACTATCTGTATAGGCATACAGTTGAAGTCAGAATTCTTTGGATACCAAAGGCCAAGCTTGGGAGCACCTTTGAGATATCTAAGAATCCTCTTGACAGCAACCAAATGTGACATCTTGGGGTTGGCTTGATATCTTGCATAGATGCATGTGGCAAACATGATATCAGGCCTGCTAGCTGTGAGATACATAAGAGACCCAATCATAGCCCTATAGAGATGTTCATCCACACACTCCCTCTCAAGATCAGGTCCAACGGAGTGGTTTCTGGCTATGGGTGTCTTTGCAACCTTACAATCAGTCATGTTGAATCTTGTAAATATGTCTTGTACATACTTTGACTGACTTATGAAGATGCCATTGTCAACTTGCTTTACTTGAATTCCTAAAAAGAAATTGAGTTCCCCCATGGCACTCGTTTAAAACCTATTCTTCATCAGCCTCTCAAAGTCTTTGCAGAGCTTTGGATTAGTTGACCCAAAGATAATGTCATCTACATATACTTGAACCAGCATTAAGTCATTCCCTGTTCCTTTGATGAAGAGAGTTCCATCTATAGTACCCTTCTTGTAGCCATGTTGACAGAGATACTGAGATAGTGTCTCATATCACTTTCTAGGAGCTTGGTGCAGTCCATAAAGAGCTTTATCAAGCTTGCAGACATAATCCGGATGATCTGGTCTGCAAACCCAGGTGGTTGTTTGACATACACTTCTTCATCAATCACCCCATATAGAAAAGGACACTTGACATCAAGTTGGTAGACCTTGAAATCCTTGGATGCAACAAAAGCTAGGAATATTCTTATAGCTTCAATTTTTGCCACAGGAGCATAAATATCTGTGTAGTCAATTCCCTCTTCTTATATGTATCCTCGAACAACTAGTTTGGGCTTGTTCTTGATGACAAGTCCTTTATCATCCTTCTTGTTTTTAAAAACCCACTTGGTTCCTATAGTAGTCTTCCCATGAGGAAGAGGACATAGGTTCCAAACCTTTTTTCTTTTGAATTGAAGCAGCTCCTCTTACATTACTTCAACCCAACTTCCATCCTTTAAAGCTTCATCAACTTTCTTTGGCTCTATCTGGGACAAAAAGCAAGAGTATAGACAAACATTTTTGTCATGAGTTTGTCCTCTTGTTCTCACCCCTGTATCAACATTTTCAATGATGTTTGTGATGGAGTGTAACTTGTGGATCATGAGTGAGGGATCGTAGCAAGTTGATTGGAAAGATCTAAATTAGAGAAATTCAGATTTGGCAATGGAGTATCACCCACCACATCAACACACTTATCAAGAGAGACTTGATCTAATGAGTGTGTGACATCATTTATGTTGTCTTTTATGAAGTGGTTATCAGCATCAAGAAATTCTTGATCATTGTCACCACCTTCATTTCCTCCTACATTTGAAGCTCCTTCACCTAAGTTTTGAACATCTGAGCTAGAATTTGTAGGCATCTTAGATGTATCAGCTGAATAGTGATGTTTGTGCTGATAGGATCTTTACTTGTAGGGTTAGTTACCACTGGAGCTGAAGTAGTATTCTTGCTTGGTCTTCTCAGCTCAAATCTTGGGTCAGGATCTCCTATTGATAAGTTACCTATAGATCCTGAAACATTCTCACAAGATTTGTTAAAATAGTTAGTAACTAAATCAAGATCACATAGCCAATCAGGACCCGAACCTTTCACACTGGGAGTGTGTTCATTGAAGGTCACATTGGCTGACTCCTCAACTACTCTAGTTCTGAGATTGTATACTCTATAAGCCTTAGTTTGGGAAGAGTATCCAATAAAGTATCCATCATCTGATTTCTCATCAAATTTGGCTACCTGATCTTTGGTATTCAAGATGGTGCAAGGACATCCAAATGATTTGAGGAAACCAATAAATGGTCTCCTTTTATGCCACAGCTCATAAGGAGTCTTACCATGAGTCTTAACCACTACAACTCTGTTCTACACATAGCAGGCTATGTTGATTGCCTCTGACCAGAAGGTGATAGGCAGTTTAGAGTCAGACAACATGGTTCTTGTAGCGTCAATAAGTATCCTGTTTCTCTTCTCAGTAACACCATTTTGCTGAGGAGTCTTGGGAGCACTACATTGTCTTGTAATACCTTTTTCATCACAAAATGAATCAAGGATTTGGTTCTTAAATTCTGTTTCTTGATCACATCTTATGGTCTTGACCTTATGATCAGATTGATTCTCAATTTTCATAATAAAGTTCTTCAAGATCTCAAAAGTCTCAACCTTAGTTATAAGGAAAAAGACCCAAGTGAATCTTATGAAGTCATTTGTGATCATCAAACAATATGAGGTCCTTTATAAACTCATTACACTAGTGGGGCCAAAGAGATCCATATGTAATAAGTGTGGGGGAGTAGTGATAGAGTTCCTTTCATTTGACTTGTGAGACACTTTGTGTTGCTTCCCTTTCAGGCATGCAACATAGTGGTCATCACTTGTAAACTCTTTCTTTGACATTCCAGTTACCAAATCATTCTTAATTAATTTATTCATGTTTTTAAAGTGTTAGACTCTAGAAGATTAGCATTTTGTCTTTGTATGTTTTTTTTATCATAGTATAGTGACTTATTTGTAAATATATGTTCCTTAGTTTCTTGATAGTATAAATAGGATATTTTATGTATGTGAAGGGGAGAATCTAGACTTTAGACTTTAGACTTTAGACAAGAGAGAGAGACTAGATCTTAGACATCTCAGATCCAAGAAACAGTTAGAATCAGTTAAACGAACTGTAACCCTACACATTGTATCCTGTGCATTTGCTATCAATGAAATCTATGATTTTTTTGATGTAATTGCATGTGTTTGATTACTTTGTGTTTGAATTGGTCATTGCCTTATGATATCATCACGGATTTGATCCTTTTGAACCGATCAATTGGTATCAGAGCCTTTGGTTCAGTGATCAGAGCTTATCGACATTTTGAGCTCTTTGAATCACTTGAAATCTGTGATTGCTTGTAATTTGATCGATTAATTATTGTTTTCAGTTGTGTTTCATCCATAGAAACATGATTTGAATCATAATTTTGTGTTCAATTCGTTCAAATATGAGAGATTGATTGAATTAGTGTTCAAACTTTGTTCTTCATATTCGGACTGAAATTCAAGCAGAATACTGATTTGTTGTTATTGTTTGATCAAATTGAGGATTAAGGATTGTTAATCGTCCTAATTGCTACCTAATTGGAAGTTTTTAGATCAATTAATCAAGTTTTGAAGATTTTCATAAGATCTGAGTTCGTTGAAGCTGATGAATTAGGCGCATTATGGTTGCAAACTGCTAAAAATTGTCTAAGAATCTAGGCGCATCACCACTATTTGGGCTTTTTAGTATAGTTCAGACGTTTTCAGTTCAGGCGTTTGACCATTGTTGAGACGTTTTAACACTGTTTGGACACTTGGTGACTTTGCAGAAAAAAAGTAATTCTTGGCGCATTTAAACTGTTTAGCCGCATTTGAACTGTTTGGACCCCAGGCGTTTAACAACTGTTTGAGCGCATTTCAACTGTTCAGCATTTCAGTTGGGCATTTTTTAGAATTCTACTAAGGCATTCCCTTGGGCGTTTCTACTTCAAAGTCAGGTGTTTGAGAACTGTGTAGGCGTTTCACTACTTTGTAGGCGCTTGTCAACTATTCAGGCGCATCAGCTTTCAGACTTATCAGTTTACACTTAGAATTTTTTTTTCAGAAACTAAAATCCAAAAATATTTGCATTTCATAGTTTTTAATTCAAAACTTAAAAACCACAAAAACAAGTCTTTTTCTTAAATTCAAAAAATACAAAATGGTTAAGTCTGAAGATTCTGAGAACTGGGTTCCAAAGCTAAAGAACAGAGCTGATTTCAAGAACTGGTCTTTAAGACTAAAGCATCATCTAAATTCTATTGACACTTACTTGTGGAAGTCAATAGAGAAAGGACCTCATATCCCAATTACATCTGATGGTCCTGATAGAGGATTTGTTTACACAAAAGACTCTCAAGAACCTTATCCTGAGGATGGTTTGCAAGGTGATGACTTAAGGAAAGTAAAGAATGATATCAAAGCTTATTCATTGATGTGTAAAGGATTACCATTGGAAGTCTTGACTAGACTTGATGGTTATCAAACTAGGTACACTATGTACAAAGCTTTGAAAATCATATGTGAAGGAGGTAAAGAGATACAAGATCTCAAAAAGCAGAAATTTAAAAGGCAGTTAGAGTTATTTAAGCATATTTCTAGGGAAACAATAAATCAAATGATGAATAGATTTGTGCAACTAGCTACTGAGATGTCAACGGCTGGTATCAAAAATGATCTAAAAGATCTAAATTTCAGACTTCTCAATGCTCTTCCATCTTCATGGAAACAAACAGTTACACTGTTAAAACATACTGAAAAGTTTCCTATGGATCTAGATCTTTTGATTACTAAGATTAAATCAGTTGAGATTGATGAGAGCTCCACACACAATGATAGAGCTGCTTCAATGTCTCAGTATAAGTATGTTGCATCTCCAGGTAATACAGTGGAGAATGCTTTTCTGGCCAAATATGATAAATTCCCAAAAGAAGAGGGTGATTTGTTCGTTGGAGCTGGTTTCTTTACAGATTCTTCTTACACAAGTGCTCTTGTTTATGCAACTCAACCTCAATCTCAGTCTCCTCCTAAAACTCAAACTCCTAAACCTCTAACTGTGACTCCATCTTCTAACTCTGCTAAAACTAGCAAAGTCAAAGATGTTATTAACATCCACTTACAGGATGATGAGTCTAAATCTGCTTTTACTGCTTTTATGGCAAGTTTTCAAGCTTATCAAGGTTGACATTTAACACAATTAGATCTTGTTTTGCAGGATTTGTTTGAGATGGATCCAGACGATGTGGAAGAGATGGACTTGAACTGGCAGATGGTGATGATTGCTTATAGAACCCAGAAACACTCTCATGTTAATAGGAACTACAAGCCAAGTTCTAGCAAAACCGTTGGCTTCAACAAATCAAAGTCAAGGTGTTTCAACTGTAACAGCTATGGTCATTTCTCGAGGGAATGTAAAGCTTCCAGAAACCAAGGAGGAAATGGTCAAGCAGGTTCTAGCAGTCAAAGATATCATCAGCAGTCTCAGAAGACATTTTAAAAGCCTTATCAGAGTCTTCCTATGCCAGAACTTAAGGATGAATCAAAAGCATTTGAAGAGCCAAAGAAAGCTCTAGTTGTTAGCATTAAAGATGGGTATGACTAGAGTGCTTATGCTAAACAATTTACAGATGATCTAACCTCTAGTTTATCTCTTGTTGCAGAAATTCAAACTGAAG
The DNA here is from genome assembly GCA_025506505.1 of Flaveria sonorensis. Classification (NCBI taxonomy): domain Eukaryota; kingdom Viridiplantae; phylum Streptophyta; class Magnoliopsida; order Asterales; family Asteraceae; genus Flaveria; species Flaveria sonorensis. The sequence goes on from CM046424.1 coordinate 18,804,436, forward strand.
ATTGGTTAGAAGATAGTGATCCTAAGGTTGAAGGTAACTCAGAAAATGAAGAAAAAGAGTATGATTGGAGTGATAAATCTGATCCTAAAGAGGATTCAGAAGAAGTTGCACCAATGGCATGGTCAAATCAACCAAAGGTTGAAAATTCATTTTCTGACTCTGAGACTTCTTTCTCAAAATATCCTGAAATTCCAGTTGAAGTAAGAGAAAAAATATGCACTAAAGCTTGCTTTGAACAAGTAGAGTACTACAGAATTTATTCATGTAAAATATGTGACAAGCTCAAATAAGAGGAAGTAATGCATAACAAACTTAAAAACGATCACAAAATATCTGATGAAAAGATCCTCTCTCTACAAACATCATGGAATAAAACTTTGAAAGAACTGGAAATTGTTACAAAACAACTTGAAGAAATGATAAAGAACTTAGAAGAAGAGAAAATAGCACATGCTACAACACAGGTTGATCTTGCAAAAGTTAAAAGTTCAAAAACAATTGTAGAATAACTGGTAAGTAAGAGAAAAGACAAACAAAAAGCAGGTTTAGGTTTTACACTTGAACCAATGCCTGAATCCATCACAAACATGTTACCAGAAAACTCACGCATGATCACTCACCTGAAAACAAAGCTAAGCTAAGAGCATTCCAAAATAAGAAAAAGAATTCTGAGAGTGATGAAGACAAAACAAATGTTTAGATATCTGAGGAACAAGATTCAGAAAAGATTAAAAATGGTCATCCAGTGAAAGTTAAATCTTACGAACCACGACCAAAGAATAAGAAAATGTATGTTCCTAAAGAGCATGTTGTTGAAGAAGTGGTAAAGAATGAAAATCAAAACTCTAAAAATAAAGAGAAAGCAAAGCTAGATGAAATAACATCTGAAGATTCATTTTCTTATGGGTTAAATAATCCAGAATTTATAAAATGGCAAAAAGAACAAAAGAATAAAGAAAATGAAAAAGAATCTTCACCTGAAGATGTTCAATCTGAAAGTAAACAAAGATCATCAAGATCTAGAAATCAAAGAAGGAGAAGGAAAAATGCTAAAGCTAAATCATCTCAATATAAAATTCAAAACACTCCAAGAACAAATCAATCAAATCAGCTTAAACTTGTGAAATTTGTATCTGCAGGTATTTTTGACATGAACAAAATTCCAGAAATCAAATCTAATCCAAAGAACAAATCCAACTCTGATATGAAAACAGGTTCAGATTCTAAGTCTTCCGCTGTCAATAAATGATTTGTATCTAAGGAATCGAGGAATGATGTTAATGTTAAAAAATCTAAACTCAGATTTCAAAAGAACAAATTCACAAATCAAAAACAACAGATTAACTTTTCAACTCCTAAATCAAAACAAGGATCAAATGTGGCATCCACATCTAAAGTTAATCAATAATTGTTTAAATTTCAAAGGTACTGTGAAATCTATGATATGTACAATCATAAGACCGAAGAATGTTTCTTTAACAGGTACTGTCATATTTGTGATATGAAAAACCATTCAATAGCTGATTGTTATTTCAACAAATATTGTACCTATTGTGATGAAAGAACTCACAAAACTAAGAATTGCTACTTCAGAAAGAACTCACCAAGGACTGGATATGTTAATCCACAATTAAGGAATGGATATGTCAATCCACAATTTCAAAGAAATCAAAGTGTTGGTTTTCAAAGATTGACAAAACAACCTTCCTTAGGCTTGAGATCTTTTCGAAGAAATGATTCTGTTTATGATAATTCTTATGCTGCAAAACCAAGACAGTACAATCAAGGAAAATTCGTTCCACGATCTGTGAGAATGAATGGTGGGAAGGTTGGTAAACAAAATTTTTTGTCTGATGGTTTGAAATATCTTGATGATGATCTTGAAAAACGTTACAATGCTTTAAGGACAAAACAAATCAAAGATAATAAAAAATTTGTAAGAAACAGAATTGGTAAATTTATCAATAATAAGCCTGATTTAAAAAAGCTTTACTTTAAACACTTTACCATTGTTGATAAATTTGGCAAGCCCAAGACCATCTCGGCTTAGGTTGATAACTCAACTTAATTCTTTCTTAAATACAGGTATGCCCGAGAAGACCTATTAACACGTGGTATGTTGATAGTGGGTGTAGCCGGCATATGACAGGAAACCATGCCTTGCTTCAAGAATTTAAGTTAAAAGATGGTACTCATGTTGCATTTGGAGGTGATGCAGGTGGTAAGATTACAGACGAAGAAATGGTGTCTAATGGGATTATCAGCTTTGATAAAGTCAACTATTTCTCACAGTTGAACTTTAATCTTTTAAGTGTTTCCCAAATTTGTAATCTTACTCGGTTCTTTTTGATGATTCGTTTTGTTATATTTTGAAGCCAGGTTTTCAGATTAGCAAAGAATGGGTAGTTGTTAAAGCTGTTTGAGATCGAGATGTATACAAATTAGATATGTCTCAAGTTGATCCTTCTACAGAAACAACATGCCTAATTGCTCAAGCATCAAATGACAAAAGTCAGCTTTGGTATAGACGTCTCGGGTATTCCAATTTCAAGAACATGAACAAGCTTGTATTAGGAAATCATGTTGTAGGTCTTCCAACAAAGAAGTTTACCATAACTGATCTCTGCTCAGCATGTTTAAAAGGAAAGCAACACAGAGCATCTTATAAGCCCAAACAGATAAACTCAAATTCCAAACCTCTCCAGATGTTGCATATGGACCTATTCGGACCAACAAATGTTCGGAGTATAAGAAAGAAATCTTATTGTTTAGTTATCATTGATGACTTTATAAGATTTTCTTGGGTTTTCTTTTTGCATGCTAAATCTGAAACGGATGAATTATTAAAAGAATTCATCATTAAAATAGAAAATCAATTAGAACAAAAGGTTAAAATAATTAGAAGTGATAATGGAACGGAATTTAAAAATGCTAATATTGACATGTTTTGTGCAGAAAAAGATATTGCTCTTCAGTTCAGTGCTCATAGAACTCCACAACAAAATAAAGTTGCTGAAAGGAAAAACAGAACTTTGATTGAAGCAGCACAGTCTATGTTAGCAGATGCCAAAATTCCAATCACTTTCTGGGATGAAGCCATATCCACTGCATGTTTCGCGCAGAATCATACATTGCTCGTGAAAGATAAACAGAAAACTCCTTATGAGTTGATGTTTGGCAGGAAACCTAATATAGATTTTCTTAAATGTTTTGGTTGTCTAGTTTCGATTTTAAATTCAAGTGATCAGCTAGGAAAATTTGATTCAAAATCTGATGAAGGATTTTTCGTTGGATATTCATCGGTGTCAAAAGCTTTTAGAGTTTATAACTCTAGGACGAATGTTATCCTTGAAACATTCAATGTTAAATTTCTTGAAAATTCTTTTCCATCAGTTGTAAATGGTCCAGCTTGGTTATTTGATTTAGATTCATTGTCAAACTCCTTTCATTCTAACTTGTTTGAATCTATAGGTGAGAAGAAGAATCAAGAAGGAGATCTAGGTTCGTTCAGCGATGATTCTGATTCTGATGATATGGATGACTCAAGCCCAGATTATCCATTTTTCTCTTTTGTGAAAGATCCTATATTTCAGTCTGAAACTTATGATCAACCTCAACAAGATCAAGAACATCTCATTTCAGAAAATTCAAATGTTTCTCAACCTATTCCTAATGATGGTCCTGAAATTGTACAACCTGAGTCCGGAACATCATCGATTTCTGATGATGCAGTTGTTACTAATAATCTTGATTAATTTATCAACTCACCGATTCAAGTTCCTAATTTCAATCCACATTCTTCGAACTTATTGCATCAACTTTCTAACTTGAACGAATCTAATCTAGATGTTCATGTTCAAGTGAATGAGATTCCAACAACTCGTGTTCACAAGAACCATCCAACATCTCAGATTATAGGTCCATTGACTGAGAGAACAACGAGAAGTCATTCAGAACAAGCAAATCTCTACTTATACTCGTGTTTTCTATCTTAAATTGTTCCAAAAAACGTCACCGAAGCGTGAAAGGACAATAGTTGGATTTAAGCAATGCAAGAAGAATTATTGCAATTCCGCAAACAGAAAGTGTGGAAGCTTGTGGATTTACCTGAAGGGGAAAATGCCATAGGCACAAAATGGTTGTTTAGAAACAAAACAGATGATCGGGGAATTGTTGTTCGCAACAAAGCGAGACTCGTTGCACAAGGTTACATCCTAGAAGAAGGAATAGATTATGATGAAGTATTTGCTCAAGTTGCAAGACTTGAATCAATTCGTGTCTTCCTGGCTTATGTATCATTCATGAAATTCAAGGTGTATCAAATGGACGTTAAAGGTGCTTTCTTATATGGACCAATCACCGATGATGTGTATGTCAAGCAACCTCTAGGCTTTGAAGATTCAAAATTTCCTCATTGAGTGTACAAGCTTAGCAAAGCTTTGTATGGTCTACATCAAGCTCCTAGAATCTGGTATGAAACGTTATCACAACATTTGATCCAACATGGATACACGCGAGGGAAAATCGATCCTACTTTTTTTTATTAAGAAGGATGCTGATGATCTCTTATGTGTTCAAGTGTATGTTGATGATATCATATTTGGTTCTACAAGTCTAAATTTGTGCAATGAATTTGAAGAAATCATGAAGTCTCATTTTCAAATGAGTTCTATGGAGAAATTAATTTTTTCCTTGGTCTTCAAGTGAAGCAATCTGCAGATAGAGTTTTTATCAATCAAGAGAAATTCGTTGAAAAACTCTTGAAGAAATTTAAACTGCAAGATTGTCAATCCATCAGAACTCCAGCTGACGTAAATACCAAGATTGAACCTGATTCTAAAGGAAAATCGGTTGACCAAACTTTATACAGATCTATGATTAGATCTTTGATGTATCTTACTGCATCTAGACCTGATATAATGTATGCTGTTTGTGTCTATGCCAGGTACCAATCTGACCCGAAGGAATCCCACTTAATTGCCGTTAAACGAATATTCAGGTATCTCAAAGGAAAACTGGCTTTAGGGCTGTGGTATCCTTATGAAGGAAACTTCGAGTTACATGGATATACGGATAGTGATTATGGAGGATGTTGTCAAGATCGTAAATCTACGACGGGTGGTTGTTAGTTTTTAGGTCCCAGATTAGTCTCATGGCAATGTAAGAAACAAACAAATGTCTCTGTTTCAACTGCAGAAGCTGACTACATTGCTGCATCGGCAGGATGTTCTCAAATCCTTTGGTTACAAAACCAACTGCTAGATTATGGGTTCAATTTTCATTTTCATTGATAACACTGCTGCTATGTTTATTACAGCTAATCCTGCCCAGCACTCTAAAACAAAACATATCAAAATTCGATATCATTTTCTCAGAGATAACTCTGAAAAAGGTTTAATCATTTTGATTCAAATCACAACTGAAAAATAGTTGGCTGACCTATTTACAAAAGCATTTTTACCAAGTCGATTTGAATATTTGGTCGAGTCAATTGGACTTATTAATCTTGTTTAAAAACTGGTTTTGAGTTTAATTCAGTTGTTTGATTCATTAAAAATGATAAGAACCCTCCCTTATTTGAATGAGAAAACTAAGAGAGAAACTGTCAAAGTTAACTGCCTGATTGTATATATTGCGTGTGCATGTTCAATAGAAAATGAAAAAGCAAATACAAAAATAGAATCTTGCAAAATCAAAATAGAAAAATATAAAACAAAAACATAAAAATAGAGTTTTACTTGTTAGTTAATTATTTAGGACTGAATCTGTCTTTGTAATTTGTGAGAAATGATAGATACATTAGTTCTGATCAGTTGCATACTTCTCTCGCTTCTACAGTCTGACGTGATTAGATATGATGTGCAGGTAAGCTCATGTAATTATACCAAAAAAGTAAATTCTTATGATCAAACTAAATCAATCATGCATTCATGTTTGTCCATTTTAGTACCAATGAGTAGTGTTGACTTCTCAAACTGATTGCTTGTTAAGTCATAATCTCACACCTGGTGCGATATGAATAACCATTGGGCTCTAATTAATTTAAAGCATCTAATCACTTCTTTGTTATGAGTCATCATAAACCTGAAGTGACGTGATATCCTCTGTTGTAAGTAATTACAGACCTGGATATTCTCACTTGATGCAAAAAGATACCAATGTACACAATCTCAACATGAGATTTGGTTATAAGTATATGTCAGGTTAACAAGTTGAGAAAGGTGATTTCTTGCAGATCTTTATGAGAGTTGAACTGTCTAAGTCTAAGTGTGACTTACATAATGTCATATCTAATCGTACCTTAATCAATCCAAGAATTGAAAAAGTAAGTGTGCTGAGTATCTTACCAAAAGCACTCATTTTTTGTCCTTAGACCTCGTGTCTCCTTTGCTGCAGAAATGCTGACCTGGAACACACTTGATCGTGATTTATTCACTGTCTACGACTATCCATCATTTATTTTCTTTTAATGTGCTGATCTTAACTGATATAATCTCACAAGTTCAAGTGTCAAGACTCATGGAAAGGATCCCAAGTGCCTGAACAGTTCTCATAAGTTCAGATCAGGAGTATGGTGAATTTTCAGAAATTTGCACAATTGTTGGGTGTTTCAGACAAGCTCATGCGCCTAAACATTTGTCTTGTGTCTGAAATTTTGATCAAGTGTTGGGCGTATTATCTATGCTCATGCGCCTAAACAGTTCCAGACTTCCAAGGGTTAAAGTTCAAATCTTGTAATCGACTGATAGTTTCACTGATTCTAAACGTAAGTTCATGTTTAGCAACATCTAATTTCAAGGTTAAAGTTCAAATTTGAATAGACGTTTCACCTCTGTTCAGGCATTTCGAACCTTAGATGAACTGAAAATTTGAAATTTATGACTAAAACATGAATTGATGATAAAAGTTGAACATTGAATGACTGTTATAGTCTGATTTCAAACATTTTGTGATAATCAAATTCTAATTTCATCAAAAATTGTTCTTGATGATTGAGTGTTCATATAGATGTTCATAAGAACAGAAGATGAATAGGCAGTTGTTCAATTTTTCATCAAAAAATGTCAAATTAATCATTAAAATTGTTCATTAATCTGATAGTAATAAAATTTTAGTGAATTTGATATGTTTGAAATCATTTAAACTTCAACTTGAATGTATTTTGTCTTTGACAGTATACATGAACACTTAGAAAATTTTTCAAAGTGAAAGTTAGGTTAAAAGATTTAAAACATGATAATTCATTTAAAATTCAATAAATTTACAAGTTACTTGATGCAAAATTTCTTGTTGTGTAACAAATTGGGTTAAATCAAAATTGTAACCAATATACACTTATTCAAGTAATAAGTTGAATAAACACTTACAAAATTTGTGAGTGTTATGGTCATATTTGATATTTCACAATTTGATTTTAAGTTTGCAAATTCAAGTGACTAATTCTCTTTATATTTTATACTTTCAGATAGCTAAACTCAAATTTGAACCGAAACACATTATAGATACATTTCTTGATGAAGATGTTCGTGAAGCTACGGTATATGAAGAGATGATAAGATTCTTATTAAGGACTAAGTATGTGTATGCCATGTGCTACCGACCTGTGATCTATGCTAGATTAATCAAGAGATTTTGGCACACTGCTGAATTTGAATGAGATAAAGCTGGAAGAAAGGTTGTTAGAGAATTCATTACAAATGAAAGGATGATTGAAGTATCAGAACAATCTATTCGAGAAGCTCTAAGGCTGGGAAACAATGACCCATAAGACTTGGCTGAATTATCATTTAATGAATGTAGTGAAACATTTATAGCCATGGAGGGGTCATCCGGATAACTTTCTGAGGAAACAATTTTTCCGAGCCAGAGTCTATAATCACTGGAAACTTCTATGTTATATCTTCCAACACGGAATGTCTAAACGAAGTGTGGGATGGAATTCATTTCCAGTTTATATTGCTTCTCCAATCGTAGCCATTGTAACAAACAGAAGATTTAATATGGCTAGATGGATTCTGAATGGATTTGTGTTTAACTTAGAGAAAGGAGTCAGGAACAAATACCTGATGTATCTTAGATTCTTACAAATGATCATCAATGAAGAAAATCCAGATTTCCATGTTTATAGAGTTGGTGGTGAAAGACTGATTCTTGAGCACATGAATGAAATTTCTTACAAAAGACTTGCTATGATTACTGGTGCTCAAAACATACCAATGTTTGAGTATATAAGGGCTGTAGCTAGAGATGAGGTTGATATAGATGAAGATCACTTTTATTTGATTGAGGATGAACCAGTAGATCCAAATGATCTAATTGAAGAATATCCTTAAGATCTATCTGATGATGATGATGAAGATAATGATGATGGTGATGAAAATAATGAAGATGATGATGATTTTGAAAATGAAAGTAGTTCAACATCAAGTGATGATGATGATAATGATGATGGCAATAAAGGAAATGATATAGAAGAAATACATGAAGATGTTGTTCCTGAATTTGAACAAGTTGAAGGTGTGAATGAAGAAATTCAAAATGTTGATGAATCAGTAAAAATGTTGAAACTGATGTACAACAAGAAGTTGATGATGATGTTCAAAATTTTGAAACCTTTGAGTCTGTTCTCCTAGATGAAATTAAAAGGTTAAGTCAACAGACACAGTTCTGACTGAGAAAGTAAATACTCAGCAGATAATTGATTCATTGAAAGAAGAAAACTCCAATCAGCTTAAGCCAATTGAGAAGCTGAAGAAAGAAAATGAAAAATTGAAAGAGGAATTATTGAAGAAAGATTTAATGATTACTGATCTTGAAAAAGATAAAGAAGCAAATTTACAGAACTTTGAAGTGATGCTCAAAGATTATGATCTTATGAAAGAAAAATTTAAGAAGTTAAGAGAAAGTAATGATAAATTAAAAGAAGAGTTTGAAAGAATGAAAGAAAGTGCAATGTCATAATCTCCTGAAGTGGTTATTGTATCTAAAATTAACCCAATTGATATTGAAAAGATACCTGAACTTGATAAAGGAAAAAGAAAGATTGATGATACTGATTTATCAATTCTAGCTGAATCTTCATCCATATCGATGTCAAAAATACAAAACATTGCGTCTGAATCTGTTATTCAAGAAAGTGAAAAAACTGAAGCCCAAGAGACAATCGGAGCTCTTGATGATTTAGAAACAGAGTTTGCAGATGCATGGTATGATGAGGTATTAGAAGATGAAGATATCGTTGAAGCAAGTTATTCTCCTTTTAAAGCTGTATCTGAAGATATACCTGTGGATGTTGATGAGAGATATAATTACTTGATAAAGAGAAAGTATAAAAGGGTATTCTTGGATGGACTCACAGTGTCTCAAATAAATGAAGAATATGAGAAGTGTGTGACAGCTGAGTCAATTGCTCCTGTGGATCCAGAGAGATTGTTATTGAACATGGTGAATGGAATCCTCTACA